>CAUYUJ010014228.1:160427-177927 GCA_963575745.1 Prorocentrum cordatum
GGATGCCGCACTGCCCGGGGCGGCTTCCAAGAAGGCGCGCGGCGCCGATCATGTGGAGCCTCAGGATGTACAGTGGCGCAGCCAGAAATTGGCTGCGAGGCGGTGGTCAGGCACTTGGACCTCGTGGAGGGCCCACTGCCCTCTTGACCAATTCGGGGGCTTCGATCCCGCCGGAGGCGGGGGGCGACCAGGCCCCTGGGCTTTCGGGCGCCGCGACTACGCTTTGGAGCAGGATGAGGGCGAATGATTCTGCGAGATGGGCACAGTCGGCAGCCGTTTTCTGGGACAGTGCTATTACGGGGTCACGGCGCTCAGATTTGCACTCATCAGGTCGGCCCATGACGAGAGCGCCCGACACAAGGGCGTCGACTGCGCGACGCTTCGACTTGATCTTAAATTGTGCTACGACGCGGTGAGCTTTGCGCTGCTGATTTAGGCCGGCCGAAGTTCGGAGCACGCAATACATCAGGTGATGCAGTCGGCTGCCCATTGTGATGTTGGGGAACTTACAGGGGGCGTCGACTTGCAGCTCAGGTGCGCGGCGTGGCATGATGTTCCAATGTCGCGACGTTGGTGCCGAGTGTATTTGCGGTGCTGTGGTCGCCCTCCCCTTCTTCCGATCCTCGCCTGTTGTTTCTTTGGTTGCATCAGCATTGGCGCCCGCGGTCTTGCCCCCCCCTCCACCGGGCGCATATATTTGCCGATTCTTGCGTGTCTCGGGATTGGCGGATATTCTGATATTTCTCCATGCGTTTTCGATTGGCAGATCTTATTACGAGTTGTTTACCCTCAAATATATGCGCGTCAATCCGGGAGGGCCGTTTCCCCGCCTCATTGGCAGATATTTGTGGGGCGGTTATCCAGTCTGCGCCGTCGGGGGCCACCTGTCTTTTCAGAGTCGCTGCGCGCGGGGCGCTTTGCCGCGAAGTTTTTTCCCGGCGTATCTGAAGGGCCCCCGCGCAGTGCAGCGCGTGTCGCCTTCGTTCTACTTCGCCGCGACGCAGACATCCCGCCCGCGTTGGCACTTTGAAAGCCGCGGGCCCGCGCGAATGCGGCGCGCGCATGTTCGCGCTGTTCCAACGAAGCGCTTCCCCATATACATTTCACTGTCCCATGCGATGCGATTTCCCCGCCATCATCTCGTTGTTTGTGGTCGAGTTGCACGCGGCCCCGCGGCTGCTCAAGCGAGGCAGGATGATCGCACATGATTTGGCGGTCTCCGTTGGCTGGCTCGCCCCATGGGGCGCGGGCTGCAAAGGCGATGTCCCGCAGGATCTTAGATCGCGCTCATCGTTCGGTGCCTGCCGCTGGCATTGGGACACGCTTGGACGCCATTGTGGGCCGCGCGAATGGCAAGCGCAGGCAGGTCGTATATACCTCGAGAGATCCCTGCCAGACAGCTCACGGGTTCGAGGCTTGAGACTTCTGGTAAGACTCAACTGACGGCGTCGATTGACAGCATCGGTCGTGAATCCAACAAAAAATTGACAAAGTTCAGGATGCCCGTGGAAGTAGTTGATTCAACCGCTGACCTCGACACCGATGCCGCGCGGGGACGCGGCAGAGTTTATCACAAGATTGTTCAGAGGAGGATCTGTGCTTGTCGCAGTCAGGGCAGGATTATGGGCCTGCGGGATTGCCTCTTGGGGCCCGGGGCCCTCGTGGGGTGCTGTTGGAGGCCTCTAGGGCTGTCTTGGAGGTGTCCGGGGCCGTCGCGAGGCTATTGACAACGTATTTGAGTTTTGCTTCGGCAGTTCGGTGCTCTCTTGGACCACAGGGCTCTCTCTGACAGTGGGCCTGTGGGATTTACCCTCCGGCTGCTTTTCGACGCCGGCTGTTTGGGTCGTCAGGGGCCCAGGTTCTGGGGCGTAAAAGGGCTGCTGCGGCTGCTTTGGCTGGCGCCACCCAGGAGGAGGAGGAGGGGGAGGAGGAGGAGGAGGAGGCGGAGGAGGAGGAGGAGGAGGAGGAGGAGGAGGAGGAGGAAGAGGAAGAGGAGGGAGGAGGAGGAGGAGGAGGAGGAGGAGGAGGAGGAGGAGGGAGGGAGGAGGAGGAGGAGGGAGCAGGGGAGGAGAGGAGGAGGAGGAGGAGGAGGAGGGAGGAGGAGGAGGAGGAGGAGGAGGAGGAGGGGAGGAGTGTTGCCTCGCCTCTGTCCTCCAAGCGAACATGGGTGTAGCAGGCCCAGGCATTGATCCGTAAGGGCTTCGCCCCCTGCCGCCGGCCCCCTCTCTCGGAGAATGGGCCATGGAAAAGCGAAGTCATGAGGCTTTGGCTTCGCCGTGAAGCAGTGTCGGGATCTCTTTGTTTTACGACCCTGACCCTACGGATCTGCGTGAGGGGTGCCGCCGAATTTTAGAAATGTGGCAAATCCCTTGTGTTTTTGGACCCTGACCCTACGGATCTGCGTGAGGAGTTCCGCCGAATTTCAGAAATGTGGCAAATCCCATGTGTTTTTGCACCCTGACCCCGCCGATCTGCGTGAGGGGTGCCGCCGAATTTCAGAAATGTGGCAGATCCCTTGTGTTTTTGGACCCTGACCCCGCCGATCTGCGTGAGAGGTGCCACCGAATTTCAGAAATGTAGCAAATCCTTTGTGTTCTTGCGCCCTGACCCCGCCGATCTGCATGAGAAGTGCCACCGAATTTCAGAAGAGTTGCCAATCCTTTGTGTTTTTGCACCCTGACCCCGCCGATCTGCATGAGGGGTGCCACCGGATTCCAGAAATGCGGCAAATCCCATTTGTTTTTGGACCCTGACCCCGCCGAGCTGCGTGAGGGGTGCCGCCGAATTTCAGAAATGTGGCAGATCCCTTGTGTTGTTGCACCCTGACCCCGCCGATCTGCGTGAGGGGTGTCAGGAAGTTTGAACATGTGGCAGATCCCTGTGTTTTTGGACCCTGACCCCGCCCCGTGTGTTTTTGGACCCTGACCCCGCCGATCTGCGTGAGACCTCCACCGAATTTCAGAAATGTGGCAAATCCCATTTGTTTTTGGACCCTGACCCCGCCGAGCTGCGTGAGGGGCGCCAGCGAATTTCAGAAATGTGGCCAATCCCATTTGTTTTTGGACCCTGACCCCGCCGATCTGCGTGAGGGGTGTCAATTTTTACCCACCCCAGCAATTCAGACAATACGATATGGCCGTGGTAAAAATGCTCGTTTTGGGCCTCCCCCCTCGCGCAGTCCATCAACACGGAACAGCAAGCAGCAGGAAGTCAACAAGGAACAGTAAGCAGCAAGAAGCAGAACCGTAACAGTGGAAACTGGAAGCTGCAGCTGACACAGGAAACTGCGAACCGGCCTACAGCCTGGGGGCCGGCGGATTTGCGCATTCAAGTTCTGGAAGAATTGATGCCCCTTCGGCTTTCACAGCCGACCTTGCAAGCCAGGCATCGCGAAGCTTGGCGCAAGGCGAGGGCGCTCCTGCTGCGGCGTGCTAGCCAATCTTTTCGTTGACTGCCGCGGCCCGGGCCGCGTTGGCCCAGGCTGGTTGGGTGGGGGCCCCGCTCGGCCAAAGTCTGCATGCGCGTGGGCCCCGAAGGCCCTGGGGGGCGGGGGCTGCCTGAGTTCGGGGACTTTGGGTTTTCGGCTTCTGTCGCGGCCGATTCCAGTAATGCGCATGGGGGTTTCTCAAAGGGCGCGAGCTTGTCGCGTTGGAACAGGGCTTCCCAGCACGCGGCAGGCGACGACCACGTGCTGCTGAGTTCTGAGGAGCTCGATTTCTTTTGGCCAAGCGGGGAGAGATGGATTCGCGGCCCGCCAATTCGCCTGTGGTTGCGGGCGGCCACTGGCCGCAAGAGCGGCGGCGAAACGCATGATGCGATGGTCGCGACCTCTCCCCTCGTTGCCGCCGCGCGCCAGAATCTCCTCCACCGTGTTTGGGCTTGCGACGTCAACGCGGGCCACGCGGAGTTTTCGTCGACTTGTTCTCTCCCCCCGTAGGGCCTACGGGGGGAGAGAACAAGTCTGGCAACGGTTTTCGGTACTTAACTCGAGATTCGGGAAAGCTGAGCTGGTACTTTCAGAAACCGATTGAGAATCATCAGGCGCGTTCGTCTGTTGCATCCATAGGTCTAAACTCGGTTTGCTACTCGAGCTGCTGGCGCCTACGGCGTAGGCGCCAGCAGCTCGCGAGGCCGAGCCGGCGGAGTGCGACGACGTCGGCCAGGAAGTCCGCCTGGGGGAGGTCAGGCCTTCCGGCCAGCGGGCGGCCCTCGAGGGCGATGCGCCCCACGTCTCCGGGGGCGGATCGGGGGGGGGGCGACCCCGGACGGCGGAGGTGCGGAGCCGCCGCTGCGCGCGTGGCCTCAGGTGCCTGGCGCCCCTTTGCTCGGGCAGGCCATCTGCGGGGGGGGCGGCTGCGCCCTTTGCGCTTCGGGAGGCGCCGGGACGCGCCGCGTGCCGAGCCGCTCGCGTGCTGTCTGGCCTTGGAGCACGCGCGCGGGCCACTCGCCTGCGCGACCGACCGCAAGTCCCCTGTTTCTGCTTGGATCCTCGGCAGGGCCTGCCCCCCTATGGGGCATCAAGGGCGACCCCTGGGCGCGCGTTGGCTCGGCCACGAAGTCTAGAGGCCCCGCCGAGGTTCAAGCCATTCGGACGGAGTCCCACGCGGAGGAAGACCCCGCCAGGCTCAAGACCCAGTGGGAGGCGTTTCTTTGCCAGGGCAATGGGTGCGCGGACGTCTTGGCGGGGATGGCCGCTAAGTGGTCTCGGGATCCGATGGCGGCCCAGCCCCCCCTCCCCGCGCGCGCTGATCTGCATGGCGCCGCCGCGGCCATGGTCCGAAGGAGGGCGCGACGCGCTCTCATTTGTGCTTTGGGGCCTTCATTAAAGCTGTTGAAGCTGAGCCTTGGGCGGGCACCAGGCCGTCTAAAACGCGCCTCCCCCTAGGCCGGCCCTCGACAAGGCTCTCGACGCCAGTGATCACGCGTTCAGGCTTTTTGTCGGCAGATGGCGCTGCCAGTTGTGTAAGCAGCTTGCGCCTCGGTTTCAATTCCTGTCCGTGGCGGCGCAGGTGTGCCCGAAGGCTCTCGTCGCCGACGCTGGAGCGCCCTCGAGTTCGTCTGATCCCGAGTCTGTTTTCGAGGACAGTCCCTTATTTGAGCCGCTGCGGGGAGCTCAGACTGTTTGGGGCGCGAGGATCCATGCTTCGCGTCGGCTTCACCTGATAATCAGAGCGTGAACTACCTACCCCGCTTTCGCTTCCAGGCAAAACCAAGCCATACCACGCGCCTCCTCGTCAAGCGGCCTGACCAGTACATGCCGTAGTTTGGCATCGATTGGTATATCTTGGAAGCGAGGGTGGTCAAAAGCGAGGTAGGTTTGTTTGCCCCCTAGATAAAGGAGCTGTCTTTCGAGTTTTGGTCGGCGTGCCGTTTCAGTGCGGCTTCTGATGGGCGCCGTTTCGCCAGCGAGCGTGCTGGAGGGAAGGGCCCGACTAAGAAAGGCCACGAGAACCTGTTCAGGATCCGCAGGCGCATGTTCCTGCCCCACGGAGGCCCGCCTGCGGCCTTCGCGGCGGCGGCAGCGGAGTTGGCGGTCTTTGTGTCTCAGGCCCCTTGCGGGGCCTCTGGGCCATGCTTGGGGCCGCCGCCCGTCCGTGATTTATGCTGCTGTCTCGTCCGCGCCCGCGGCTCGCAACGTGGCCTCCTCCATGCAGCTGGCCAGCGGCGAGGACCCGCCACCGCGTTGCTGCCACTGCCGCCCTCTCCCGAGCCGCTGAAGGAGTGGCCCTTGCAGCTGTTGCGGCCTCTCTGCGGAAGGAGGGGGGCGCGGGCGTGTGGCAGCGGGGAGTGTGAGGACAATTGAGACACCAGTGACTGATCTTTTTGATCGTGCCACGCTGTGGCTTCCTGGCCGAGTCCAGCCGAATCCCCCCCCCTCCTCCCGCCCCCCCCCCTCCTCCCTCCCTCCCCCCCTTATTCCTCCTCCTCCTCCTCCTCCTCCTCCTCCTCCTCCTCCTCCTCCTCCCCTCCCCCTCCCCCTCGTCCTCCTCCCTCCTCATTGTCCTTCGCCGTCCCCCCCCTCGTCCAGTCTTTTTCGCGCGTGCTCCGACCTCAGGCCGCGAAGCGCGTCGCCTTCCACGGGGGCGACACCGAGGGGAGGACCGGCGCGGCCCGCCGCCACCTTCTCTGCTCTGCGCCGCCTTCGCTTCCTCGTGGCGGTCGTCGGCCGCTGCCGCCGCTGCTGCAGGCGTTTCGGGGTTGAAATGGTGGGGCCATGAGGGATGGAGCCCGAAGCACTGGAGTCGAGAGACCTACAGTGACACGAGCCCCGCGCAGAGTTTTCGCATCGGCGCTGGAGGCCCCCTTGGCAGCGGAGGCCGCGCGCCAGGGAAGTAGGTCCAGCGCCGATGCGAGCAATCCGCGCGGACCTCATGAGCGACGTAGAGCAGCACACGTTGGTTATGGCCATTGGTTCCCATTAGAAGAAACGTGTGATGCCCCGATGTGAAACATCACACGTTTTTATGACCATTGGCTGTCTTAAAAAACGTGTGATGGTTCATCCTGGAAAACAGGTTCGTCTTCACCGACACTGTCGCGCAAGTTGTCTTCGTAAGGTCGCGCGTAAACGCGTTCGTCTCCAATGTGGCATGCCGCGCTGGCGGTCTGCGTAAGCTGCGGCGTAAGGTCGCTATGTCATCTTGCGTAAGACCCGCTTCGTATTGTCGCCCTGATGGGGTCATGAGGGATGGGGCCTTCAGTATAGGAAGGGATCCAGCCCAGGCCGGACTGACGTATATTGTGTTAGGCCCCTCGTTCTCCAGGGCCCCATCCTTCATGGCCCCGTTTCTGAACCGCCGACAGTTGCTTGCCGACTTGCGTTTCAATTCAGCTCCAGACGTCGACCCTTCCTGCTGCTGCTGTTGCTGCTACTGTTGACGGTCATCCTCCTGCTCATCCTCCTTATGTTGCGTATCTTCGTTTGTTTTTTGTTGTTCCCCGTGCTGCACTTGCTCCTCCTCGATGTCGTTTTCCTCCCTCCCTCGTTCTGGCGGCCACGCTGCACCCCCGACGCCCAGGCTGCACCTGAGTGCGGATGTTGGGGTCGAGTAGCTCAGGAGCGCCCAGCTACATGAAGCAAGTCCCGCCACCATGCCAGCCCAGCACTTTGGGTGACGACTGTGCGAGGGAGCAAGGGAGTTCGTCACTTGTGACACCTCGTCTCTCCAGGCTGGGAAGAGCCGTGATGAGGACGATGATGGAGAGGATGATGATGCTGATGATGATGAACATAACGATACAGATGATGATGATGATGATGATGATGATGATGATGATGATCATGATGATGATGATGATGATGATGACGATGACGATGACGATGAGGATGATGCTGCTGATGATGCTCACGATGATGACGATGGTGACAATGGTGACTGAGATTGACGTCGATGTTGGTGGTGGTGATGCTGATGCTGATGCCGGTGCTTAAGCTGCTGATGATGCTGATGCGTCTGATGAGGAGGGTGAGGATGTAGATGATGAGACTGATGATGACGATGAGGACGATGATACTAATGATGAGGATGATGATGATGATGATGCTGATGCTGATGCTGATGCTGCTGATCATGATGATGATGATGATGATGATGATGATGATGGTAAAGATGATGACGATGGTGACAATGGTGATTGTGATTGATGTGGAGATGGTGGTGGTGGTGATGATGCTGATGCTGATGCTGATGCTGGTGCTTAAGCTGCTGATGATGCTGATACTTCTGATGAGGAGGGTGAGGATGTAGATGATGAGAATGATGATGAGGATGAGGACGATGCTACTACTACTGATGATGATGCTGATCATAGTGATGATTGAGATAATGGTGCTGGAACTCTTTTTGATGCTGATGCTGACGCCGATGGAGATGATAAGGATGATGATAATGATGATGCTGATGATGATGTTGATGCAGATGCTGCTGCGGATGATGATGAGCATGGTGATAACGTTGATGATGGTGGTGGTGGTGATGATGAGTACTGTGATGATGATGCTACTAATGGTGATGATGATGCTGATGCTGATGAAGCTGATTATGCTGATGATGATGACGATGATGACGATGATGATTTTGATGGTGATGATGATGCCGCTGATGATGAGGTGGAGAAGGAGAAGGTGGAGGGCGAGGATGAGGTTGATTGGGATAGTGAGGCTGCCTCTGAAGATGTTTAGTCGAAGTTCAGGGTCGTAGACGGCATCGAGCCTGGCATCCCTTCTTGATGAACGTGACCTTATTGAAGCTGGCTCGCTAAGATTCACCGTCTGGGTCTCGATGAGGTCCCCTCATAGAGCCACTTCCTCCCCATGTTGCGAAAGTATCGATCGTTCCACCTCCGACCCGTCGTTGGACAAAACAAGGGTCGCCTGCAATGCTCACGTAGGTTTGCACATGGTCCGTTCCAACAGTCAGCGCGCCTGTATTCCACATCTTCTGATGAGGCCCTGCTGGCAGCATCGTGAGTTAGGATAATGCAGTGCTTGGTGTTGGGGTCGTTGAGAGGTCTTTGTGTGCTGCCACTTGCTGTATTGTCCCAACAATGTCTGGCAGACACGTCCTCGTCGTCCCCGTCGGTACAGAAGCTTGTTGGCCTTGCTTCCCCTCATGGATTACAGAGTAAGTTTGCCAGGTGAATATGCTGCTGCTGCTCCCCCTTCCTCTCGATGCATTTCTGTTTCGCTAAGGCGTACGTCCTGGGGGCATTGGTGAGGCTCCTGTTCCCCCAGAAGTTAGAGCGATATGTTGGATGATCCGCAGCTTCCACATCCAACTGTATAAGGTAATCGGTTTTCATATATATATATATATATATATGGTAAGTGCCTGCCATCTGGTGTCGTGTCCCATGGATGCTGTGCTGGGGTCTACGATGTGGGTAGTCGCGTGGGTCATTGGTATGCCGGTCGTGATGATGACGATGCATTTGGGTCTGGTGCTTAATCGTCTTCATCTTCTGTAGCAATATCATACTCTCTGAAGGTTCTCCAGGCTTCATGCGGTTGTTGGGCTTCCAGCGGTTCCAGCGGTGGTAGTGCAGCTTCATTGTCGCATGGCACACTTCCTCATCCGAATCAGTCTGTTGGGGTCGTGATCCCACGATCCAATCGTTGTTAACGTAGTCCCAAGATGTCTGCTCAAAGATCAGATGCACATCTTCCTCCGTCGTCTCGATGAAGTGCAGTTGTTCTTGTTGATTGTACTCTGAGAAGTCAAGGTATTCGATGGAGCTCGTGAGCACTGTGTTCTCGCCTGACGGTGTCTAACCTGCGGTTTGGGTGCATTCTCGTACCAGGTGTTGTGTGGGGACCCGCATGTATGATACGTCATGACCTTGCCGTCTCGACCCTTGTCCAGAGGATCGCTGGCGATTTCGGAAGCCACTGCCTCGGTCTTCCCTGCGACCGCCGATTAATAGCTCCTCGTTGGCATCCTCATTGAGGTGGTAACGACGAAGGCGTGAATACCTCGTCCTGTAAGTTGTCGTCGGCCACCTTCTCCACTTCTGCCCTTGCCTTTTAAGCGTGCGCTTGATGAAGCGACGCGTACGCCGTACAGGTTTGTTTATATATCCCCTGCAGTTTCCATTATGATATTGTTTGGGATCGAGTAAGTCCTGCTCGTGTTGTGTCGCTGGGGCATCTGCCATGAAATCCCAAGTCTGGGACAAGATAGCGTCTGTGTCGGTACCACTGTCGCCCTCTTCTGTCGGGTTTCCCCACAAGGTGGCTGTTGGCGTAGCTGCTGGTCGCGTAGCCAGGCGGCCAAGCTTCCTTCAGCACCAGTGGTGTCTGAATGGTTATGGCGGCGAAGATCCAGGTATCGGCTGCAGGTACACCTGGTTTTGCGTGACCATCTGCCGGTGCGTCTCCGCCAGGCAGGTAAGTGTTCTCGGTCGTCAGGTGGATGTCGCTGCGGCCAGGTCCGTTCGTAAACCAGTTGATGTTACCAGGTACTCGTTCAACAGTGTGCCGTCGACGTCGGATGATTTCTAGTAGTTAGTCGCATTCCAGTTGGCTCCCGGGCATCATCCTGCTCAATGGCTGTAGTATGAAATTTCGTGCGGCGGTACACGTAGAGCTCGTATTAGAGTGGTGATAAAGAGCTAGAAGCTGTCCAATCTGAACCCAGCGTTTTCAGCCTCCAACCTGCTTACTTCCCAACGGGCCAGGATGCTGTCGATGCACGCATTGGGCATGACACGGAAGTCCATGACTTCGAGATTTTTTTGTAGTTGTGTTTCGTCTTCGAGGCTCTCGAGCCTCTGCGCTAGGTAGAAGAGGAAGTGTCCGTCCTGACACCGTTCGCCTCGGTGCCGAAGTTGATGACTCCTGATGGGACATGCATCGCTAGGCTGCGTTCGAGGCCTTGGATGCCCCGCTGTATGGCCGCAGCCTGCTGTGACGGCGTCAGTCTACCCGAGTGCACGCTCAACCAAGCGTGGACTTGATGTGGGTGCTGTCCGTGGTGGAGGAGCCAGTCGTGTGTCCACGCTCGGTTTCGTACTGTGGTGGGTCCGCCAATCGGTGCTCCTCGGTGTTGTAGAAGAGGATGTTCGTCACGTTGCAATGCTGTAGGCAAGGGCTGAACGCCGCGTTCCCGCGCTCGGAGGAGAGGTTGTACGTCGAATTGCTGCGCTCGAAGAAGCTACCTTCAAACAGAATGGCCCAATCATATGCGCTTGTGATTAATGCAGTTGTGAGCATCGTCTTCGGTGGAGCTCCCTATGGGGCCACGAAGCGTGGGAGGGGTGTGCCGAATCGGGCGCGGGCACGTCATGTGTACCCTGCCACTAGTGCGCTCGGTGGAGCCCCCTGTGGTGCCACGAAACATGCGAGGGGTGTGCCGAAGTCTGTGTGGGCACGCCATGCGAACGCAGCCACTGGGGCCTTCGGTTGAGCTCCGTATGGGGCCACACCGCGTGTGAGGGGTGCACCATTCGAACGCAGCCACTGGCAGCCACTGGGGCCTTCGGCGGGGCTTCCTATGGGGCACCGAAGCGTGTGAGGGGTGTGCCGGAACCAGGAGGGTGCGCCATGCGAACGCTTGCATTTGGGCCTTGGTTTGGGCTCCCTGTGGGGCCACGAAGCGTGTGAGGGGTGTGCCGAATCAGGGGCGGGTGCGCCATGCGAGTGTTGCAATTGGGGCCTTCGGTGGAGCTCCCCATGGGGCCACGAAGCGCATGAGGGGTGTGCAAAGCCAGGGGCGGGTGCGCCATGCGGACGCAGCAACTACGCAATGCATTCGACGGAGCCCTCCACGGGAAAAGAAACGCGCGAGGGGTCTACCGACTAGGGTGCGGGTGCTCCATGCAAACGCAGCGATTGGGGCCTTCGGTGGAGCTCCCTATGGAGCCAGAAAGCGTGTGACGGGTGTGCCGAATCGGGCGCGGGTGCGCCATGCGAACGCACCCAGTGGGGGCCTTCGATGGGGCTCCATTTGAGGCCACGAAGCGATTGAGGGGTGTGCCTAATCGCGCGTGGGTACGCCATGCGCGCGCAGCCCCTGGGGCCTTCGGTGGAGGTCCCTGTGGGGCCATGACATGTGTGAGTGGTGCGCCGAGCCGGGGCCGAGCCAGGTGCGGATACGCCATGCGAAAGCAGCCGCTGAAGTTTTCGGTGGAGCTCCGTATGGGGCCACGAAACGTGTGAAAGATTTGATGTGCTGAATCGGGTGCGCGGGCACTATGCGAACGCAGCCATTGGGGCCTTCGGTGGGGCTTCCTATGGTGTCACGAAGCGTGTGAGGGGTGTGCCTAATCGGGGGCAGGTAATTACGCCAAACGAAAGCAGCCAATGCTGCCTTCGGCGGAGCTCCCTGTGGGGCCACGAAACGTGTGACGGGTGTGCCGAACCTGGTGCAGGTACAATATGCGAACGCAGCAACTGGTGCCTTCGGTGGAGTTCCCTTTGGGGACACGAACCGCGTGAGGGGTCTGACACAGGAGGGTCGGCAAGATAATCGTGATGACGATGACGATGATGATGAGGTGATGTTGATGATGATGGTGACGGTGACGGTGATGATTGGGACGAGGACATGCGGAGAGCAGAGGCAGGCATTGGAGGAGGGAGGAGGAAAGAAGGGGAGCGAGGAGGAGGAGGAGGAGGAGGAGGAGGAGGAAGGAGGCGCGGGGCGCTGCTGATTCAAAGCGAGGGCCCAACCCAGGGCGGTTGGAAACAAGTGCAAAGTAGTTGCAGGCGCGCAGCCACACACACACACACAACGCGCAATGCTCGCAAACCCACCGTCACTTCGCATGGGTTTTGGCAGGGATCGTGGGGCGGTCGACCTATCGCCCAATGAGGCGCAACTGGTGCGCGTGGCGCACCTGGCACGTGCGGCGCACCTCGCGGGCATCGCGCACCTGGCTGGCGTCGGCATTGTTTCCCGATGGTTGTCGATGGCGGCTCCTCCCTGTGCTGAGACATGGTTGTTGCTATGCAGCGGGAGGGCTGGTGGGAGTTAGCAAAACGGTTGCGTCTTGGGGTACCGCGATCCCTGCTCCTTATTCATCAACCCCCTCCACCACACGACCAGCAGCCAACCCGAACCCTTGCCCCCCCCCACTATCATTATCAAGCAACAATAAAAAGTACACAGTGCCTCCAAATCTGGAGCATGCGCGGGTACCCCGCGACCACTTTGCATTGGTTTTTGACAGGGGCGGCGGGGAGTGCAAACCAACCTTCCTTGTCAAAACATAGCCTGGCGAGAGACTCAACCATACGCAGGCGCAAGTCCCGCAAGGCAGCTGGGATGCAGGATGGGGAGCCGTGTGCCAAAACCGGGAGGTGCCACCATGCGGGCGTTGGCATTGGAGCCGTTGATGCTCCCATTCGGGCCACGAAGCGTGTGAGGGGTGTGCCGAAATGAGGCGGCGGCGCCATACGAACGCCGGCGCTGGGGCCTCAGTTGGAGCTCCCTGTGGGCAACGAAGCGTGTCATGCGAACGCTTGCATGTGGGCCTTGGTTGGAGCTCCCTTTGGGGCCGCGACACGTGTGAGGGGTGTGCTGGAATGAGGCGGCGGCGCCGTGCGAACGCTGGCATTTGGGCTTAGTGTCGGCCACGAACCGTGTGATGGGTGTGCCGAAATGAGGCGGTGGCGCCATGCGAACGCTGGCATGTGGGTCCCCGTTGGAGCTCCATTTGGGGCCACAAAGCGTGTGAAGAGGTGCCGAAGTGAGGCGGCGGCGCCATGCGAACACTTGCATGTGGGCCTTAGTTGAGGCTCCCTGTGGTGCCACGAAGCGTGTGAGGGGTGTGCTGACATGAAGCGACGCCGCCATGCGAACGCTGGCATTTGGGCCTTAGTTTGGGCTCCCCGTGGGGCCACGAAACGTGCGAGGGGTGTGCCGAATCGAGGGCGGGTACGTAATGCGAACGCAGCCACGGGCAGCCACTGGGGCCTTCGGTGGAGCTCCGTTTAGGGCCACGAAACGAGCGAGCGGTGTGCCAACATGAAGCGGCGCCGCCATGCGAACTCTGATAGTTTGGCCTTATTTGGGGCCCCCTGTGGGGCCACGAGACGTTCGAGGGGTGTGCGAAGTGAGGCGGCGCGACCGTGCGAACGCTGGCATTTGGGCCTTAGTTCGAGCCCTCATGCGGGGCCACGAAAAGTCTCAGGGGTGTGCCGACATGAGGTGGCGCTGCCATGCGAACGCTGGCATTTGGGCCTTGGTTGGAGCTCCCTATGGGGTCACGCCACGCGTGAGGGGTGCGCCGAAGTGGTTGATATGCGGAGGGCAGAGACAGAGATGGGAGAAGAGAGAAGAAGGAGGAGGAGGAGAGGAAAGAGACGCGGGGCGCTGTCTGTTCGAAACGAGGACCCAACTCAACACAGGATGGTTGGGAGCAAAGGGAGCGCATTAAATCGTGGCTTCTTCGGCCCCTGTTGGAGGTTCTCTTGTGGCCCTACTGGGCTCTCTTGAGCAGTCGTTGGGCCATATTCGGCCGCCTTGGGGCCATAGTGGGCCGTCATCGGGGCGTATTGGGCCACTTGGTGTCCTTGGCTGCCTGCATGGGCAGCCCGGGAAGCTCGGGACGCGGATCGATCGTTCGTCACGAGAGGACGTGGCCTCGGGCGCGTGGATCCACAGTTTGTTTTTCGAGGGATCGTGGCCTCGGGAAGGGGTGGGCCACGCACGGGTCCACGACCATGCGCAGTCGAGTATCTGCTCAAGAGACGTCCTCCCGAAAAGTTGGGCCAGCATTTCCTAACCAACTTGCCGGAAAGCCAGCCCAGTTTCTTGAGTACGCTCGCCCTTTCAGCGGTAGCAACAGAATCTGGCCTAGGCTTGTTTCAAGAAACTTCAGGGAAGCCGGCCCAGGTGTTTTAACTTATGATTGTCTTGATCGGATTGCCGGCCAGCTGTAGAGGGAGGGCCTGGGGGTCGCTTATTCGAATACAGACACCTTGCCAGGCAGCACGTGGCAGTCTACCGCGCTTCAACGTGCTAGGAGGCACGGTGGCGGATCACAGCATAACAATGAAGCTCGCCCGCGGGGGCGCGAAGACAATTGCGTTTCGCGCCCCTTCTCATTATTTCTTCCTCCTCCTCCTCCTCTTCCTCCTCTTCCTCCTCCTCTTCCTCCTGCTCCCTCCTCCTCCTTCTCCTCCTCCTCCTCCTCCTCCTCCTCCTGCTCCTTCTCCTGCTCCTCCTCCTCCTCCTCCTCCTCCTCCTCCTCCTCCTCCTCCTCCTCCTCCTCCTTTCCCTCCTCACCTACAACTGGCCAGCGGGCCTCCCGGGTAAGCCTCACAGGCCGAAGAGGTCCGAGTCCTTTGCGCCAGCGACGCCCAGCGCTCGGCAGGCAGGGCCCGGCCTCCGGGGCGGAGGGCAGCACTCCCCACGAGTGGTGCGGTATGCTGCACGGCAGGAGGATGCCAAGTCCGCGCGGAGCAAGTCCGTGTGGAGAGGCAGCCCATGGCCGATCGATCGTCGGCGGCTGGCGAGGGGAGGAAGTAAGAAGGGCGGGCCGGTTGGAGGTTCTGCGTTCGGGGAGCTGTATTGCTTTATTCGGCCTCCGGCGGCCCTTTTCGGGCCCCGGGGCAGTCAAAACCAGGTCCGGAGTGAAAAACTGGAGATGGACCACGGAAGGAGTCCAGGGACTGATTTTGAACGGATTTAGCCTCGTCCCCCGTCCAATCTCGGCGGCGAGTGGGGAAGCGAGAAGGAGAAGGCCTTCTCAGAAGGTGGCGGGAATTCTCAGAAACCCTGGCAACTTCTGAGAAGTCTTCCGTGTCTTCGGGGAAAGCTTGAAGCGGGACGGCCGGGGGGCTTCCGAGCCTTCTGAGAAGGCCCGCCCCTTCTCACTTCCCCCGGGGCTCGCCGCCGATTGGCGTGTCGCGCAGCCAGTTTTGGTCCACTACGCTGCGGCGCGACACGCTGTCCACTTCCAGGTCTCCAGGCGCCCACTTCCCGAGGGGTCCCCAGCCTCCCGCCCCGCGGAGCGGAGCGACGCGCTATCCGCTCGCAACGGATAGCGTGTCGCCGGGGCCGCCGCCGCGACGGCGATCCGCCTTCTCCTTCTCCTCCTCCTCCTCCTCCTCCTCCTCCTCCTCGTCCTGAATGAGGAGGAGGAGGAGGAGCAGGAGGAGGGAGGAGGAGGAGGAGGAGGAGGAGGAGGAGGAGGAGGAGGAGGAGGAGCAGCAGGAGGAGGAGGAGGAGGCAGGAGGAAGAGGAGGAGGAAGAGGAGGAGGAGGAGGAGGAGGAGGAGCGGGCGCGGTGACGAGACAGGCCTGGGGCGGACGGTACAGGGTGGGGAGTGATACGCAGTCTGCCGCGCGCAGCTTGTTGCGGCCCCGCTGCTGGGCGCAGTCCTCGATACGCGCCCGCTCGTGGGCGCCCCCAGGCGACGGGAACACCGGCTGCGTGCGGGTGGCTCGCGCACCTGCCCTTTTGCCGCCCGTCTTGCCCACCCCGAGATGCGGGCAGAAAGGGAGGCACCCGCGCCGAGCGGGGGAGCTCGAGTGGGAGATCGGCTGCATAATGGATTTGCCCCAAACCTCGGCGGCGCGCGAGGGGAGGGGAAGCCTTTTCAGAAGGCCTCGGAACTTCGCAGAAGCCCTGGCGCCTTCTGAGAGGTTTTCTGCGTCGGCGAGGAAGGCTTAGAAACTTCTCAGCAGGCCAGGGAACTTCCGAGCCTTCTGAGAAGGCCCGCCCTTCTCATTCCCCCCCTTCTCCCGCCGCCGAAAAACTGTCGCCCCGCTGGGCCTACGAAGCATGCGCAAAGTGTTTGTAGATCTGCGAGCATTCTGCGTATTTGTTTCGTAGACTCGGCGAGACATCACTTTGGGGGTACAGCAATTCTGCAGTCCATCCCCTGCTCGAGGAGTGGGCGTGCTGGCCCCTGCCTCGCCCCACGAGGCCAGCGGCGACCCGCCCGACCTCGGGCCGGGGCTGGCACAGCGCGCTCTCGGTTGGTCTCGGATGGGCTGGCTTGGCATCGCTCGGACGTGTGCCTCTCTTCTTGGCGAGGACCATCGGGGAGCACCCTGGATCATCGTGCGAAAGATGCACGCGCGCAGTCGAAAAGTGCACGGGGAATGGACGTCCGAGCGATGGTAAGTTCGAGACTGGGAGCGGGCCGGCGTCGCGGCCACGCTGACCGAGGCCACCCAGGTGCGCGCCGGGCTTGCCACGAGGGCGGCCAGGAAGCGGAGGGTGCCGAGGTCCACGAGGGCCAGGTCAGCATCTGCCGTTCGCTGTGGCGTGGCCCTTCCCATAGTGGAGCAGGCGCACGCCGCCCAAAGCAGTAAGCATCGTCATCGTCACCATCATCACCACCATCACGCTCTTGCTGTTGCTGGTCCTCCTGCTCGTCGTCTTTGTGGTCCCTCCCTCCTCTTCTACACCATCCTACCCCTCCTCTTCCTACCTTATCCCGTCCCCCTCCGCCCTTTCATCTCCCCAATCTCCAGGTGTTCATTCCTCCCTTCCGCCCATGTCCTAGCCTCCATCAACCTCTTTCTCCTCGTCCTCGTATTTCTTCTCCTCCTCCTCCTCCTCTTTCTGTTTGTTGTCCTCCTTCTCGCTCTCGTTGTACTCCTCCTCCTCCTCCTCCTGTTTCGTCCCCCTTCTTCCCTTCTTATGCCATCCTCGTCGTCCTCCTCATCTTCTTCCTCGTCTGCGCCCCCCCTTCCTGAAATCTGCCTCACTTACTCGTTCTCGTGCTCCTCGTTTTTCTTCGTCCTCTCAGTACCCATTGTATTCCTCGTTCCCCCATCCCTCTTCCACTCCATCTCCCCACCGCCCCTTCCTCACGCTCCCTCTCCTCGTTCGCGCCCCCCCCACCCCGTCTCCATTCCGGGCCCACGGCCGTCCAGAGGACGAAGCTCAGAAAGGAGGATCTGATGATGAACAAGGCGGGCAAGATTGTGAGCAAGAAGCAGTCCGACGCGGCGAAGAAGCGGCACCCCCGCCGCCTCGGCAGAGCGGCGGCCCGCACGGCCCCTTCAGCTTCACGCCGTTGGCATCCTGCTGCTCGTGTCCTC
>CAUYUJ010014228.1:182927-197927 GCA_963575745.1 Prorocentrum cordatum
CCACATATTTTGCGCCACATCTATTGCAAAACGTGGCTTGCACCACTTAGCTTGCACCACATATCTTGTCAGGTGCCCCCAGGCAATCTGGGGTATTCCCGGCGCTCCCAGGAGCTCCCAGCCTTTCCCGGGCGTTCTCAGGCGCTCCCAGGCGCTCACAAAGTAAATGGAGTTTTCTGTTCCCAGCCCTCCTGTGTGTTGGGTTCTCGTTTTGAATAGAGCACTGTGGTCGCACACCTTCGTCTTCTCCTCCTCTTTCTCCTGCCTCCTGCGTCCTGCGCACTTTCGCGGGCTCCTGGGAGGCACGGCGGAGTAGCGGAGCACCCGAGACCTCGCAGCTCCCTGTGTGGCTGCGAACTGTGACACCGTCGCCACTTTCGTGGTCTCCTGGGAGGAACGGCGGAATAGCGGAGTACCCAAGATCTCGCTACTCCTTGGGTGGCTGCACAATTTGCAACTCTCGCCACTTCTGTGGGCTCCCGGGCGGAGTAGCGGAGTACCCGAGGCCTTGCAGCTTCATTGGCGGCCGCGAGCGGTGCGACTGTCGCCACCTTCGTGGGCTCCTGGGAGGCACGGCGGAGTAGGGGAGTACCCGAGACCTTGCTGCTCCCTGGGCATTGCGACCTTTGCAACTGTCGCCACTTTCGTGGGCCCTTGGGAGGCACCGTCGGAGATGAGGGCAGTCCTGATCGTGCATATCCGGCGATGTGTTCTGTCGCATGTAGCCCAACATCTGCCTCGCTTGCGCATGGGGGGGAGGGGGAAATCCGTCCCCTCCTCTAACAATAGGGGCGATGATGGGGGGGCGGCATAGGGAGGATGCATGGACCGCCAATCGTCCACTCATCGTCGATAAGGGCCCGATAGCCCCAACCCGCCCAGGAAGGTGGGGATTAGCTTTCGGGAGTCTATCGCCGATCTATCGGTGATGTGATGTATCGCCGATTCCAGGTCGATGTTTCCCCTACATGCCGGGCCCCCCAGCCCTTGTCCCTGAACCTCCAACCCCACTCGGTCCCCGTCAAAGGGTGGAGTCGTCGTGCGTCGCATCCGCCGAGGTCTCGCTCCGCGATGACGGGGGGCCTAGCTCCGCGGCAGAGGTGCGCACGGCGCGCGCCGGCGGGGGTCTCACGCGGAGGTGGCGCAGATGCGCCTCGTGAGAAGGACTCCCAGTTGCGGGGCGCAAGCGTCGGCTCCAGAGAGCTATGCAAGCGAGTCAGGAGCTGGCCGGGCCGACCGCCTTTCTTTTTGTCACGCTGCGCAGACACGCGCAGCAGTCCAGCACTGCACGTGCTGGACAGCGGCACATTCCGCCTCCGAGCGGGCAGAGGGCTCCGGCACTGAAATCCCAATTTCCCCCTGAGCCCCGAATCTGTAAACAATAACCATCACCACCAGCATCAACATCATCATCATCATCATCACCATCATCATCATCATCATCATCATCATCATCATAATCATCATCATCATCATCATCAAATTCATCATCATCATCATCATAACCATAATTATCATCGTCATCATTATCATTATCGGTATCAGTATCATCATCATCGTCATCGTCATCGTTATTGTCATCGCCATCGTCATCATCATCGTAATCGTCATCATCAGCATCAACATTAACATCATCATCATCATCATCATCATCATCAGCATCATCGTCATCATAATTCGCACGTTCGTCATCGTCATCGTCATCGTCATCGTCATCATTATCATCAACGTCAACAGCAGCACCAGCTTCAGCATCAGTAGCATCATCATTAACGTCAGCATCATCGTCATCATCATTATCAGCATCATCATCGGCATCGTGAACGTCATCGTCACAAAGATCATCTCAAGATTTTACATAATCATGGGCATCACCATTATCATCATCATCATCATCATCATCATCATCATCATCATCATCATTGTCGTCGTCAGCATCATCATCGTCACCAGCATCAGCAGTATCATCATCGTCAACATGTTCATAATCATCCTCCTCATCGTCGGAATCATCATCGCCATCATCATTATTATCATCATCAGAATCAGCATCAGCACCATCATCACCATCACCAGTATCAGTATCATCATCATCAGCATCACCAGCATCATCATTGTCAGCATCACGGCATCATCATCAGCATCACCATCACCATCATAGTCATCATCATCGGAATCACCAGCATCATAATCACCATCATCGTCATCGTCGTCATCATCATCAGCAGCAACATCAGCATCAGCAACACCATCATCGCCACCATCAGCATCATCATCATCATCATCATTATCATCATCATCAGCTTCAGCATCATCATCATCATCATCATCATCATCATCATCATCATCATCATCATCATCATCATCATCTGCATGATGATTATCATCATCGTCGTCATCATCATCGTCGTCAGCATCATCATCGTCACCCGCATCATCATCAACATCACCATCATCATCGGGAAGGACTCCCAGTTGCGGGGCACACGAGCAGGAGTCTGGACGGTGGCCTCGGGAGTCCCGCGAGAAGGACACCAGCTGGGGTGCCTGACGAGAAGGAATCCCAGTTGGAGGGCCCGTGGCAAAGAAGCAACAAATCCCCATTTAGGGTGGGCTTGAGAAAGAATCCCAATTGGACGGCCGATGAGAAGGAGTCCCGATTGGGGGGTCCAGGAGAACGAAGCCCAATTGCGAGGCCCACGAGAAGGGATCCCGACAGGGGGGGCCCACGAGAGGGGAATCCAAAGTGGGGGGCTCATGAGAAAGGCATCGCCAGCGGGGGGCCTGCGGGGCAGTTTCGCCAGGGAGGCGCTGAAGCCGCCTGTCCCGTTCTTGACCGCGGGAGCGTCCTCCACAGGCCTTCCAGTGCCCGTCGGAGGCGCCAGGCGGTTGTCTCATCTGTGCTGCGAAGGAGTCGCCGCGGGCGCGGCCCGCCTCCCTGCGGCACCCTGCGTCGCTTGGAGGCGGGCGCGCGGGGCCCCGCACGCGCCGTCTTCGTCTGGCGCCCCGCTGCACGGGCCGACCCGCAGGCGCTCGCGCCGGAGGGGCAGCGGGCAGGGGGCAGGGCGGGCACGGAGGCGGGGCGGTGTGACGGGGAGGAGGCAGGGGGACGGGGGGAGGGACAGGGGGGAGGGCAGGAGGCAGGGGGAGAGGGGGCAGGGGGAGACGGGAAGGGGGCGTGTGGGAGTCCAGTCCACTCCCCTCCTGCTCCTCTGCCCCTCTCCCTGCGCTCCCCACCCCATCCCCTCTGCTGCCTCTTGGCCCCATCCCCTGCGATCCCCGTCTACCCGTCCCCCTCCTCATCGGCGCTCCCAGCCCCGAGGCTGGCCTCCTCCTCCTCCTCCTCCTTCCTCCTCTTCCTCCTCCTCTTCCTCCTCCTCGGCGCTCCCCACCCCTATCCCCTCTGCTTCCTCTGGGCCCCACTCTCCTCCCCTCCTCCTCCCCGTCGCGGCGCGAGGGAAAAGGCGGGCTCCGGCAGGGGGGCGGCGGCCGAGGTCAAGCGGGCAAGGGAGGAGCTCGGCATCCAGGGCTTCGCGGCGGTCAAGAAGGGCACACCGATCTACGAGAAGGCCTGGTGACGGGCGGGGCGTTGCCGTTCGCGCCCCACATCGAAGAAGAACAAAAAACACGCCATCGCCCTCTGCTTTCCCGCTCTCTCCGCGCGCGCCGCGCCTGGCGCGCACCCCCCGGTCCCGACCCTCGCGTCCGCGGGCGCTGCCGGGAAAAAAAAGAGAAGAGGGGCGGGGGCAAGCCCAGACCCCCTCGAGTCAAGAAAAAAGCGCGACGGGAGGTTTTCGCTATCTTCGCCCTTTGGGGGCCCTTACTGGACCTCGGGACCGTCAACAAAACGACTTAGGATGAGAAACGGGTCCTGGGGAACGGGTCTGGACCTCTGGGGGTCGCGTCACGAAAAGATCATGACGTCGGGGGTCTGGGAGGAGTGGGTGAGTGAAGGCAGTCGCAAAAAGCGAGGGTGGCCGACACCACACCCGCACACTCCTTCAGCACCGCGCTTATCGCGAGCAAGGCGAAGTCCGAGGCGGGGAAGATGGAGCCGATGAGGGCGCAGCAGAAACGGCGGGCTCCTTGGCAGCAGAAGCACATCCATGGGCTTGAGGAAGTGAGTCCCTAAGACGTCAATGGCGAGTGTCAGTGCGTACGTCTGCGAACAAAGTGAGAGCGACGCATCTTGCAATGCCGCTGTCGCAAAATCACCACTTCAACGCCAAACGGCCCTGGGGGGTCCCCCACGACACGAGCAACATACACACACACGCACTTGTTTGGCGTCGCGGCCACGCGCGCGGCGACGCGGCGGACTAAGGTTGGGCGTGGGGCAGCGCGCATGTGCCAGGCCGCACACAACACACAACACACAACACACAACACAACACACAACACACAACACAACAGACAACACCCACAATGCACACAGCACGCACAACACAAACAAACAAACAACAATACACAACACGCAACACATACAACACACAGACAACAACACACACAACACGCACACACCGCACACAACACACAATACAACACACACAACACACACAGCACACAAGACACACACACACACAACACACACAACAACACACCCACAACACACAGCACTCACAACACGCAACGCAACACACACAGCACACAACACACACAACACACAACACAACACACGCACACACAACACACAACACACAACACACAACACAGGCAGCACACACAGCACACAGGACACACAACACACACAACACACAACACACAGCTCACACAACACACCGCACACACGACACACAAAACACACAGCACAACACACGAAAACACAACACACAACACACACACAACACACAACACACACACATAACAGACACAATACACATAACACACAACACACAACACACAGCATCCTCACAACACAGAAGACACAGAACACACAACACACAGCACACACAACACACACAACACACAACACAGCACATGCAACTTACACACCGCCTACACACCACACACAAACAACACACACACAGAACACGCAACACACAACACACACAACACACAATACACACAACGCACAACACAGACACACACACCACACACAACACACACCAACCAACATACGCACAACGCACACATTACACAGAACACACACAACACAGACGACACACAACACACAGCACATACACACAACACACACACACACATCACAGAACACACAACACACAACACACAACACACACACAACTCAACGCATACACACATCACACAACACAACACAACAAACAGCACACAACACACACAACACACAACACACAGCACACACAACACACACATACACAACACACACCTCACACAACATATCGCACACAACACGCACAGCACACAGCACACACGCATCACAACACGAAACACACAGCACAACACACAACACACAGCACACACAACACACAACTCACACAACATATCACACACAACACGTACACAGCACACACATTCACAACACACACAACACACAACACATACAACACACAATACACAACACGCACAATGCACCACACACAACACACACAACATACGCAACACACAACACACAACACAGACATCCCAACACACAACACACAACACACACACACCACTCACAACACAGCACACACTCAACACGCATACACAACACACAACACAACACACATAACACACAACACGCACACATTACACAACATACAACACACAACACACATCACACACATCACACAACACATACCGCACAACACGCACAACACACAACACACGCAACACGCAACACACAACACACAACACACAAAACAAACACAACACATCACACACACCACGCACACAGCACACACAGCACACAGCACACAACACATACAACACACAACACACAACACGCACAATACAACACACACCACACACAACACGCACACAGCACACAACACACACGCATCACAACACACACAATCCAACACACACAACACCCAACACGAATCACTCACAACACAACACACGCACTCAACACGCATACACAACACACAACACAACACACATAACACACAACACGCACACAACACAACACACAACACACATCACACACAACACACACGACACACAACACACAACACACAACACGCACAACACACATCACACACAACGCACACACAACACACAGACAACACACAACACACGCACACACAACACACGCAGCTCACACAACACATGATTCACACACAAGACACACTACACACAATACACACAACACACAACACACAACACACAAAACAACACACAGACAACACACAACACACACACAACACACAACACTCACACACAACACACAACACACACAACACACAATACACACAGCACACACAACACACAACACACACAACACAACACACAACACACACAACACTCACAATACACAGCACACACAACGCACACACAACTCACACAACACAACACGCATAGAACACACAACACACACAACACACAATTCACACACACACACACCGCACATAACACACACACACAACAAACACAACACACAATACACACAACGCACAATACACACAACACAAACAACACAGAAAACACATGATACCGGAGATCATGCCCAATCATAATCTCTGTAAGGCTAGCGGGCTATGGGGCTATAGGGCTATAGGGTATCAGGCTATAGGGCTCTGGGGCTATAGGACTATTAGGGCTACATGGCTATAAGGCTTTAGGGCTATAGGGCTATAGGGCTATTAGGGCTATAGGGCTGTATGGCTATAGGACTATAGGGCTAGACGGCTGTAGGGTTATAAGGCTATAAGGCTATAGGGCTATTGGGCTATTAGGGCTATATGGCTAGCTATAGGGCTACTTGGGCTATATGGCTGTAGGGCTATAGGGCTATTAGGGCTAATGGGCTGTAGGGCTATAGGTCTATGGGGCTATATAGCTATAGGGCTATGCGGTTATAGATAGGGCTATAGGGTATAAGGCTATAAGGCTTTAGGGCGATAGGGCGCTATTTGGCTATAGGCCTATGGGGCTATTAGGACTTTAGGGCTATAGTGCTATAGGCTACTATAGGGCTGTAGGGCTATATGGGTTATAGGACAATAGGGCTATAGGGCTATAGGGCTCTATAGGGCTATAGGGCTACCGTGCACCCGGCCGGGCACCCGGGCACCTGGGCACCCCAGAACCCGGGCACCCGGGCACCCGGGCACCGGACACCTACATGGGCACCCGGGCACCCGCGCACCCGCAGAACTCGGAGGCGCACCCGGGCACCCGGGCACCCGGGCGTGCCGCCGAAATCGGTGTCGCACCTAACATAACGATCTGACTCCGCTAGGACCCCTACCGAGGCAAGCTCTGATTGGGGAGCAAAACACATCACACAACACACACAACAACACACAACACACACAACACTCACCACACACAACACACAATGCACACAACACACAGCACACACAACTCACAGCACACACAACACACACACAACACAATTACAACACACAACACACACGCACAATACACACACGCAACACACAACACACACAACACATAGCACACACAACGCACAACACATACAAGACACGCACACAACACACACGACATAAGACACACATCAACCACAACACACAGCACACACAACACACAACACACAACACACAACACACACAACACACACAACACACAACATTCACAACACACACAACACAACACACCACACAAAACAACACACACAGCACACAATACACAACACACACACAACACACAACACACAACACAACACATCACACAACACACAACACACAACACACAGAACACACAACCCACAACACACCCGACACACACACACAACACACAAAACACACACCACACCACACACAAAACACACACAACACAGACAACACACACCACACACAACGTCACACACATCACATAGAACACACACAACACACAACATTCACAACACACACAACACAACACACACAGCACACACAACACTCACAAAACACCCAACACGCACAACACACACAACACACAACACACAACACACACAACACACAACACGCACCACACACGCCACACATACAACACACGCAACACACAACGCACAACAGACACAACACCATTCACACAATGCAAACACCACACACATCCCACAACACACAACACACAATACACACACAACTCACACAACACAACACACACATCACACAACACGCACCGCACACAACACATACAACGCACACATCACACACAACACACAAAGCACACAAAACACAACACACAACACCCACAACACCCACAACACCACACAACACACACAACACACAACACACAACACACACAACACACACACACAACACACACATCACACACGACACACAACACAACACACACATCACACAACACACACAACACACAGGACACACAACACACAACACACATAACACACATCACACAACACACACGACCTACAACACGCAATAAACACAACACACAGCACACACAACACACAACAGACACAACACACACAGCACACACATCACGCACAACACACACACACAAAACACACATCACACACAACACACAACACGCACGCAACACACACCACACACAACACACACAGCACAGTCAACACACAAGACACACAACACAGAACACGCACAACGCACACAACACACAGCACACAGCACGCACAACACACACACACACAAGACACACAACACACAGCACACGCAACACGCAACACACTCAACAAACACAACGCACACAGCATATACAAACACACAACACACGCAACACACAGCACACGCAACAGAACACAAACAACATATACATTACAGACAACACACGCTAGACCCGACACACCACGCACAGCACAACACGTACTCAACACACACACACCACACCACACACAACACACACCATACACACAACACACAACACACCCAACACGCAACACACGTAACACACAACACACAACACACAACACACACACACACACACCGCAGCACACACAACACTCAACACACAACATACACACCTCGCACAGCACGCAACACACAACGCACACATAACACAATGCACACACTACACAGCACACAACACACACAACACACAACACACACAACACACAACACACAACACACACAACACACGACCCACACAACTCACACGCAGCTCACACACAACACACACAACACACACAACACACACCACACAACACACAACACACAACACACACAACACGCATAACACACCACACACAAGACACAACGAGCACAGCACACACAACACAACACAACACAATACAACGCACACAACACACAACACACAGCACAACACACACAGCACACACCTCACACAACACACACACACCACACACTCCACACATAGCACACACAACACACAATGCATAACACGCACAAGCCACAGCAAGCACAGCAACCACTGTACACAACACACAACACAGATAATAGACAACACGCCACAATACACACAATACGCACAACACACAATACACACAACACGCACAACACACCACACACAACACACAACATCCAACACACATCACACACAGCACAACACACACAATACACAACACACACAACACATAACACACAACACACACCACACACAGCACGCACAACACCCAACACAACACACAGAGCACACAACTCACAACACAACAAACACATCACACACAGAGCACACAGCACAACACACACAACACACAACATATACAGCACACACAACACACAGCACGCACATCACAAAACACACACATCACACACCACACACAACACACACATGACACACTACGCGAACAACACCCACAACACAGAACACACACAGAACACACAACACGCAACACACAACACACACAACACACACCGCCAGCAACACGCATCGCACACCGCACACAACACACAACACACACACAGCACAGCACACACGACACAGACAAACCATACAACAGACAACACACACACAAGACACAGCACACAACACACAACGCACAACGCACGCAACAGACAACACACACACATCATACACACATTACACGACACACAACACACAACGCACAACACAAACAACAGACACAACACACACAACACACACACATCACACAACACACAACACACAACACACACAACACGCACACAACACAGAACACACACAGAACCCAGAACACACTCAACACAACACACACAACCCACAACACGCACAACACAACACAGACAACACACACATACAACACACACACAGAAGACACAACACACACACACCACAGACACACCGCACAACGCACACAACAAAACACACACAAAGTACACAGCACACACAACACACAACACATACAACCAGCACAGCACACAACACACAATACACACAGCTTGCACACCACACACAACACACATGACACAGACAGCACACAGCACACAAAATACACGCAACACACACAACATGCACACAACACACGCAGCACACAACACACACAACGCACAACACACGCAACACACAATACACACAAGACACATCACACACAGCACACACAACACGCACAACACACAATACACACATCAAGCACAATACACACACCACACAACACATCCACACATCACATTCACACAACACGCACACAACACACAACACACACCACACACATAACACACACGCACCCACCACACACAACACACACGACACGCACAACACGAACAACACACAACACACACACACACCACACAGCGCACACAACACAACACAACACAACGCACACAAAGCACAGCACTCACAACACACACAACACTCACAACACACAGCACACACAACACACAACGCACACAACACACAACACACAACACACACAACTCCCAATGCCTACAACACACAACGCACATGCCACACACGCACAGCACATTACACACGCAACACACACCACTCACATGACACTTACACAGCACACACAATACACACGAGACACACATAGCAAACACAATTCTCACAACACACACAACACACAACACAGATTCACACAAGACACACACACACACACCACACAACACACACGCAACACACTCAATACACACAACACACAACCCACACGACACACAACATACACAACGCACACAAAACACACAACACAAACACACACAACAGCACACACGAAATCGCAACACAAACAACACGCACATCACACACAAAACACATACAATACTCAACACACACACACGACACACAAGATACACAACACACAATACACACAACACACAAGACACACAACACACAACACACACAACACACAACAAACACAACACACAACACACACACAGCATGCACAACACACACATCACACAACACACAACAAACACACCACACACACAACACACACCACACCCAACACAAACGCAACACAAACACAACACACACAACACGCACAACACACACTCAATACGCAATACACCCACACAACACACAACACACAACACACACCACAGTCACAACACACAACACACCCAACACACACCACACACACCACACAGACATCACACACAACGCACACGCACACAACACACACAACACGCGCAACACACACACACATCAAAACACAACACACACAACACACAACACGCACGCAACAAACACACACACACACACCACGACACACACAGCCAAAAACACACACAACACACAACACACACACAACGCACACAACACACAACCCACTCACACAACATACAACACACAACACACAACACACACGACTTACATCACACACAACACACACAACACAACACACACAACACTCACAACACACAATCACATTACACATAACACACAACACACAACTCACACCACACACACAACACTCACAACACACGCACACACACAGCACACACAACACACACCACACACACACACCACTCAAAACACACAACACAAGCAACACACACACCACACACAACACACAACACACACAGCACACATAACAAACACAACACACACAACACACACACATCACACATTACAACACACACAACACACACCACACACAACACACACAACACAACACACCACAATACACACACACTCACAGAACACACAACACACACGACACAACACACATAATACACAACCCACACAGCACACACAACACACACAACACACAACACGCACACACAACACACAACACACGCAACACACACAACACACCACACACGCACCACACACAGCACACACAACACACACAACACACACAGCACACACAGCACGCATTCATCATACATCACACACTCAACACACAACACCGACAACACACACACAAAACGCACAACACACGAACTGCACAGAACACAAATCACACAACACAACACACACAACACACACCACACACACCACACGCGGCACACACAGCACACACAACACAACTCGCATAGCACACAACCCACACAACACACACACACAACACTCACAACACATATAACACAACACAACACACACTACACACAACATGCACACACACAACACACACAACACACACCACACAAAACGCACACAACACACACACACGGAATACACAACACACACAACACACACACCACACACACAACACACCCAGCGCACACATCACACAACACACAATACACACCACACACGACACATCCAACACATACACCACACTCACGCACCACACAACGCACACAGCACACAACACACAACACACAACAAACACATCACACAACACACACAACACAAACAACACACACAACACACAATAACACACACATCACACACAACACACATAATATTCGCAACGCACACAACACACAACACACACACAACACTGCACAACACAAACCACACACACTCAGCACACATACGCACAACACAACACACAGAACACACAACACACACATCACACAACACGCACCCGCAAAACACACACAATACACACAACACACAATACCCACAACACACAACACAACCAGACACACACACACACAAAACACACAGCACACACAACGCGCACACAACACACACAACACACTCAATACACATAACAAACACTCTCACAACACGCTCACAGCACACAAACACAAAACACGCACCACACACAACACACAACACAACACATACAACACACAACGCACAACACACAATACACCCAATACACACAACACACAACACGCAACCCACATACAACAACAAAAACACACACACCACACACAATACACACATACAACACACAACACATCCAACACACACAACACAACACACACACGCACAACACACAACACACACAACACAACACAAAACACACAACAAAACACACACACACACACACAGCACTCACACAACACAACACACAACACAACTCACACAACACTCACAATACACTCACAACACACGCAACACACACAACCCACACAACACACACAACACACAACTCACACAACTCACACACAACACACACAACACATAACACACAACACACAACACACAACACACATAACACACACACACACACTTAACACACACACACACAACAACACACACACACACAACACAACACACACAACACACAACACACGCAGCACACACACACACAACACACAACACACATCACACACAGGACACACAACACACACACACATCACACACAACCCACACACAAGACACACACAACACACACAGAACACACAACACACAGCACACATCACACACAACACATAACATGCACAACACACAACACACAACACACAACACACACACAACACACAACTCACAACACACACACAAAAACACACAACACACACCACACACACACACTACACACAACACAACACACAACACACAACACACCCGACACACACACAACACACAACACACACATACAACAGCACACAAAATTACAACACAAAACATTCACAACACACACAACACACACAACACAGCACACAACACACACACACAACAGCACACACAACACAACACACACACACATCACACACAACACACACACCACACACAACACACCCAGCGCACACATCACACAACACACAATACACAACACACACGACACATCCAACACATGCACCACACTCACGCACCGCACAATGCACACAGCACACAACACACACAACACACAACAACCACATCACACAACACACACAAACACAATACACACAACACACAATAACACACACACATCACACACAACACACATAATATTCGCAACGCGCACAGCACACAACACACACAACACAGCACAACACAAACCACACACACTCAGCACACATACACACAACACAACACATAGAACACACAACACACACATCACACACAACACGCACCCGCAAAACACACACACAATACACACAACACACAATACGCACAACACGCTCACAGCACAGACACAAAACACACCCCACACACACAACACAACACAACACATACAACACACAACGCACAACACACAATACACCCAATACACACAACACACAACACACAACACACACAACAACAAAAAAAACACACACCACACAGAATCCACACATATAAAACACAACACATCCAACACACACAACACACAACACACACACGCACAACACACAACACACACAACACAACACCACACGCACAACACAACACACACAACACTCACACAACACAACACACAACACAACTCACACAACACTCACAATACACTCACAACACACGCAACGCACACAACCCACAGAACACACAACACACAACCCACACAACTCACACACAACACACAACACATAACACACAATACACAACACACAACACACAACACATCGAACACACACACACAAACACATCAAGCACACACACAACACAACACACACAACACACAACACACGCAGCACACACACAACACACAACACACATCACACACAGGACACACAACACACACAGCACACACAACCCACACACAAGACACACACATCA
>CAUYUJ010014228.1:210427-212927 GCA_963575745.1 Prorocentrum cordatum
CAGCAAGAATCCTCCAGGAATCTTCAAGAATCTAGGAAACCTCGACAATCCTGCGGGGATCCTCATGAATCAGGGATCCTTCAGAAATCCTTTCTAGGAGTCCTTCAGGAATCTTCAGGTATCCTTCGGGAATCCTTCAGGAATCCTTCAGGAATCTTCAGGAGTCCTTCAGGAATCCGGAGGAATCCTGTCGGAATCGTTCTCGGATCCTTCAGGAGGCCGTCAGGAATTATCAGGAATCCTTTAGGAATCCTTACGGCATCCTTCAGGACTCCTTTAAGAATCCTCAGGGGATCCTCCAGGAATCCTTCGGGGATCCTTCAAGAATCCTTGCGGCATCCTTCAGGAATCCTGCAGGAATCCGCCGGAATCCCCCCGGAATCCTCAAGAATCTTTTACGCTCTGGAAAGCTGAAGCAAGCGCCCCTGGTTGTAATCCGGCGTTCGCCGTGCGGGAATACAATAGGGATCGTACGCGTTGCGATCAGTCCGGTTCCAGTGCTTGTAATCAGTCCGAAGTGGCTCTTCAACGATCCGAAGTGGTTGGGATCGGTCTTATTATCCGTCCCTCTCCTTTCCTTCCGTTTCTCCTGCTCCTCTCTCTCTCTCTCCTGTCCCTGTGCGCGAGAGTCCCAAGGCTTCCTTGGTGTATTTTAACCGTAGCTGTAGTTGCAGTCTGTACTGGCATGGTCCGTTAGCCCGGCAAAAGAGTGCTGCGTCAGTTCGTTGGCTCATTCGCGGGGATGCGGGGGAGGAAGAAGGAGGAACGGCACGGCAAGGGGAAGGACCCATGGATCTGTCTGCTCCTGCGATATGTTTGTGTTTCACGCGAGGTGTTTCGTCAAGGTGCGCTTGACAGGCGCTCCTGTGCTCAAACACAGTACCACTCGCAAACAGATTTTCGCCGTGGGAGTGCAGGGTTGGCATGTTTTCCCTGGCCGTAGCCGTAGCCGACAAATGGTCCCCAGCGGCAGCTGGCCGAAGCAGGAAAGAGCTGCACGATGGAAGCGGAATGCCCCCCCCCCCCCCCAGGGTAGTGTTGATGCAGCCGGCGTGATTGCACGATCCACCGTCGTGTATCGAAGAAGAATATGTAAACGCCATGAGCATAAACTTTTGGCGCTCCGCGCGGATTTCTTGCGCTGGGGTCCCCCTGGCGGCGCCTCTGGCGCCGCCCGTAGCGCGCTCCGCGCGCCAAGGAGGGGGGGTCCAGCGCAGATCCAAGAAATCCGCACGGAGCGCCAAAAGTTTATGTTTATGCCGCTTTTCTTTCTTCTATGTCAGTCGAAGTTGATGTCGCTGTCCATGTGCCTGGTTTTCTTGTATCCACCGTTTGATGCGGATCCCTCTGCAACCAGACTGTTGCCGTTGCCTCTGTGCGCACGTGAAACACGCGATTCCTCCGAAACCATGACTCCATCTTGACACTCACCACTGAGCCCACGCTTGCCATATTATCAAAACGCTGGACTGGTATAAGCAGCGATGTTAGCGCGGCGTATCCGAATGTGTGTTGGGAGCACGTTGCCTTTGTTTTCACATGTCATCACGTATTCCCCAAGCGTGGCGACATTTCATATCCACAGAGCCTTGCTTGGTTTTAGCTTGCTGGCTCAATTAGCATGGAGTCTTTACACACCGAACTCTCATAGATGAGACAGGCCACGTTATAGGGAAAGCAGAGTGGCGACAGGATGCTCGCAGCAAGTCTCGAGAAGTTCTAACGTTGCATGGCCAGGGCATGTATCAGCATTTGAGGGGGGGGGGGCAGGGGCGACCTTCAGAAAGAGAAACCAACGGCTTTTGCCGTATTCCCTTAGATGAATATTTGAGTGTTATTTGTGGATTGCCACCTGGTGGCCCGCCCCTTGACACGTGCAGCAGCTTGACGGTTTCCTGGAAGACTGCCCACGAATCACCCTCAATTGGCAGTTTGTCAGTGTTGTCTCATCCCTGGTTTGCGCTTTGGCTCTTTGTGGTTTTGTCGCTCTTGCACTTGCTGTCCTTCGCAAGGCTCATTCGTACCTCGGCGCGTCCTCCTCCTGCTGCACTTCAGTTCAGCGAGCTTGCTTCGGCACACATCGAAGAACTTCGCGGTCTGAGGGCCCCCCTGTTTGGGGGTCTTCCGTTTTTTCCTCCTGTGACGCAATTGCTTCGCCTGTGCCCCAGCGTCGCCGGCAAGTCGGATCCGAGACGCCGCAGACCAACAGAAGATTTGTGGGTTTTGTTAGCATCGACGGGGCAATAGGCATTGTTGGGACATGATTGTTAGAGCAAAATGCGCTTGAGGTGCTTGTCACGACCACCGAGGGAGTCAACCATAGTGTCTTCGGTGTAGAACCAGATGGACGGATTCGGAGGCTGGTGAGCTGTTTCGTGCCCCCAATGTTTACGAATAGAGGGACGTGTTGTGTTATGCCCGGTTCTTGCCTGTCAACAGTCTCTGTAGCAGGGGCGCGTTCGCAGCGACCGCTCGTTTACGATCGCGTATCGTGTGCAGT
>CAUYUJ010014228.1:217927-295872 GCA_963575745.1 Prorocentrum cordatum
GATGCTGATGATGCTGATGATGATGATGATGGTCATGCTGATGCTGATGCTGATGCTGATACTGCTGTTGATGGTGATGATGATGATGATGATGATGATGATGCTGATGCTGATGCTGATGATGATGCTGATGCTGATGCTGATGCTGATGCTGATGCTGATGAGGCGGAGGAGGAGGAGGAGGAGGAGGACGCGGAGGAGGGAGGGAGGGAGGAAGGGAGCAGCATGGACGGGCAGGAGGAGGATGATAGAGAGGAGGAGGAGGAGGGAGGGAGGGAGGGAGGGAGGGAGGGGGAGGAGGAGGAGGAAGAGGAGGAGGAGGAGGAGAACGAGGAGGAGGAGGAGGAGGAGGAGGGAGGATGGAGGAGGGAGGAAGAGGATGAGTAGGAGGAGGAGGATGGAGAGAGGAGGATGGACGAGCAGGATGCTGATGATGATGATGATGATGGTGATGATGACGATGGTGATGGTGATGATGATGACGATGGTGATGATGCTGCTCATGGTGATGATGGTGATGATGATGCTGATGATGGTGATGATGATGATGATGATACTGGTTTTGGTGGTGATGGTGTTGCTTATGTTGATGATGATGATGTTGTTGATGCAAATGATGATGATCATGTTGTTGATGATGCTGATGAGACTGGTGGTGATGATGATAGTGGTGGTGATGATGATGCTGGTGATATTGTTGATGATGATGCTGGTTACGATGGTAGTGATGAGTATGATGATGATGGTGAAGATGATGGTGATGACGATGATGATGATGATGCTGATGCTGATTGCGATTATGACTATGATGCTGATCATGATGCGGTTGATTCTGAGAATGGTGCTGATGGCAACGATGATAATGATGATGATAATGCTGCTGATGGTGATGATGACGATGATGCTGATGATGCTGATGCTGATAATGCTGATGCTGCTGATGCTAATGATGATGCTGATGATGATGGTGTTGTTGATGATGATGTTGATGATGATGCTGATAATGATGATGATGACGATGATGACGATGATGGTGATGACGATGGTGGCGATGGTGACGATGATGATCATGATAATACTATTCATTATGATGAGGATGATGATGATGCTGATGATGCTGATGATGCTGATGATGCTGATGATGATGATGATGATGCTGATGATGATGATGATGATGATGATGATGATGATGATGATGATGATGATGATGATGCTCAGTATGATGATGCTGATGGTGCTGATGATGAGGAGGAGGGGGAGGAGGAGGGGGAGGAGGAAGGAGGAGGAGGAGAAATAAGAAGAGGAGAAGGAGGAGGAGCGGGTGAGGAGGTCCACCTGATTCCCGCGCGCGGTTCGAGGCGCGCCGCTGGGCCTCGGCCTGGGCAGCGAGCGCTCGGCCGCCTCGCGGAGGCTGCGCCCCGCCGCGCGGGGGTGCCTCCTCCCCTACTGTTGCTGCTGTTGCTTCTTCTGCTGGTCCTCCTCGTCCTGCTCCTCCTCCTGCTCCTCCTCTTCCTCCTCCTCCTCCTCCTCCTCCTCCTCATGGCCGCCGCTCTGTCGCGAGGAGCGCGAGGGGCGGCCAGCACGCGGGGGGGAGGCCACCCGCCGCGGCGCCGCGCAGGATTCGCGACGGCGCGACCCGTGGGCCAGTGGGTCTTGCGGGTGCTGGGTTTCAACCCAGTGTTCAGTACATGGCCGAGGAAGCAGGACATGGCAACTGGCAGCAGTAGCATGGACGTAGTTATGCTGGCAGGAACACAGGCTTCTCATCTAAGGAGCAACACGTGTGTCAGACATGGGCGAACCCACCTGGTGCTGCTGGCCGCGCCCGGGCGGCTCGGGTCCGACGAGGACCCTTGGGCACGGCGGCCATTGTCATGCATTTCCCGCCGCAGCCCCGCCACGCTCGATCGGACCCAAGATACAAGACCACGGTGCAGTTGCTGACACAATGGTATGAGCGCATGTTGCAGCAGTTACCGTGCGTGCAAGTGCACCCAGTTTGTCTACGGTGACGTGAACGCTGGAGTTGGTTTCAGGAGAGTATCGGGACAATGGCAGAGATTTGCATCTCAGTCGGTGGGACCAGGTCGAGCACGAGAGCAGCGACGTGGCGCAGCAAGATAGATGATCCGCCAAGTGAACGATCGCCAGCACACGTTCGTGATTAATTCCCGCAGTGGCAAGCTAGATTACACGTGTTCCGGGATAAACGGGCACAGCAGTTGTATTGATAATTTGCTTGATCCAGAGTGTATGATAGACACGGTGCGTAAGTTGTCTCCACCAGTCAGTATGTGGGCAGAACTCCAGGATTCAAGGGGGTCCCGCCAAAAGATCACGATGCTGTCTACATGGAGCTGTGGGGCATGCAAGCGTTCGAAGATACGGAGGTCGCCGATTTTGCACGAGACAACATGGAATCATGACGACCGCACGCAGTGTCTGCGCAAGGGTCACCGTCGAGTTCAGTTCTTGGAAGCAGTGGAGAGTGGCTTGCAGGAGACAGAGGGTACTTGGAGGGCGTTGCTCACACAGAATATCTGACGAGCTGTTCAAACACTTAGGTGACGTTCTTGTGGAAAAAGGGCAACAGATGTTCAGTCACGCCGTATCTAATGATCCATCCTACAGGCAAGAAGCCGTTGAACGAGATGAGCTGTTGAGAGAAAGAGCACGGCTGCGGCGGTCGCGGACAGACATGGTAGAATATTCCAAGTTGATCGAGTGCGAGCTGAAGCTGAAGGAGATAAGTCAGAGACTTCGTAGGGGGCGACAGAAATATGAACTGCAACGGCGTACAGCACTATTGGATGAGATCGACGAGGCGTGGCAGGCCCGTCGAATGGCAGAAGCACTGCGCCTATCACGGCAGGCGGCGAAGTGTCGCTTCGGACCGACGCGACGAGGCGCGCGGCTTCTGCGGGGCGGCTATTTATCGGAGCAGGAGTTGATAACGCACTGGGAACGGAGGGCGGCATGTCGGCACACAAGATCGACTTGGAGGAACGGTTGGCCGCCCATCCCGCTGGTGATACACCGTGCGTCACGCGCGACGACTGCGAGCTCGCGCAGGAAGACCAATGGAGAATTGCGATGTACTTCAGAGGAGCAAGCAAGAGACGAATCGTGCCATCAGGGTTACCGCCTGCTGAGGCATGGCTCATGCGCCTGAACCCCGAGGCGAACGTTGGGAACAAGGGAAGTGGGAGTAGGATATCAGAGGGCAGTTCCTGATATGAAATTATGTGGGAAGATGCTGGAGGGTGGTATTCGACTCACTCGGGCCACGAGTCGCACTCCGCCGAGGTGGCGCATGAGTTCGGGGGCCCAACTTCGGGGGGGGGGGAAACGTTCGACTTGGATCAGCGAGGCGCGGGGCGGTTTGCGTGCTGCCGGCGATCGGAAAAGCATGCGTTGATTCCTCCTTCGGGTTCCTCCCCTGGTGATGGAGCACGGTTTCTGGAAGAGTAGACGATGCGAGGGCGCGACATTGGTCGCGCGGCTTCTCTGCCGGCGCCTCCGACGCGCAGGCCGCTCTTTCGCATTCGTGTGCGTGTGTGTGTATATATACATATATATATATATATATATATATATGGGCAACGCCTTTGCAAGTGGGGCCCGGGGGGGGTCTCGATCAGACCGCGGAGTTGCACGCCGAACCTCAGGGCGTGGATCTGCGCATTCAGCGTTTTCGTCACAGCGTTATCTGGCTAAAAACAGTGGAGGGCGGGCTGTGCGTCAAGACGGGGAGGGCGGGACTACGGGGCGCCCGTGCGTCGTGGAGCTCTTCGGGGGCACCCTCTCGAGGCCCGTCTTGCGGCGGCTTCGTCGATTGAGAGAATTTGATTGGTCGGTGTCACGTCTTGGTTAGATGGCGAGATGTCCGAACCGACGTCGGGGGCTGCCTTTGCGCTGACGACGTTTTCCATGCTCGCGCGGCCTCTCCCCGCACTGCGGCGGGGCCTTTTTCCCGGGGGCGTTGCGGCAGGTAGTGACCGGTCACGCGCAAAACACGCCCAGGCAGGAGGTTCGGTTTTGCTTCCAGGGGCCAGGGGCCTTGCAGCGTAGACGGTGGGCGAGGGGGCGGGGTCGAACATGTTTCTGTCATTGGGGGAGACAGCTCAATCCGGCCCGTTGCCGCGCGCTCTCCTTCCCCCGCCGTTTCCCCCGCAGCCGCGGGCTTCAGCGCGGCTGCGCTGCCTCTTTTCTTCGGGGGGGGCTACGCCTCTTACCCTATTCCCTACCGGGCTTGCGATGTTCGTCTCGGGGGGGGGTTCGTCGCCGTTCCGTTGGCCGCGGCGTTCGTCGCCTGGGCGGGTCTCGCCGCGTCGGCGGGCTTGACCCCGAGAACCGAGCCCTCTTCCCACCCGGCGGCGGGAACGGCGATGGGGCCACGCCCCGGGGGGCCATGTCCATGAGGGTCCGGTTGGGGCCCAAGGGGGTGGCACCCCGCGCCGACGTACCCCGTGGGAGACGAGGGTGACGGAGGCGCCCGGGGACCCCCCTTGAACTTACTCCACCCAGACAAGCGGACGAGGAGGGAGGCACCCCGCGCCAGGGGTCGCCCGCTCCCACGCCGCAAGCGAAACCCCGGCCGCCAGGCCACAGCGGGGGGGAGGGCAGGAGGACTCGCGGCGAAGGGGCCGCCCCGGCCAGGGAGGGGAGGGCCACCCCGCAGGCGCAATACATTTTCGAACAGGCCCTGGCCCACCTCGGAGCGCCGAGCCCAGATGGGGGGGGGGGCTCAAGCCTCCCTGGCGCGCAAGGCAAGCCCCGAGCCAGGACCCTTCCCCCTCGACGGCCCAGCCCCGCGCCGTGGAAGGGAAGGGGAGCACCGCCGACAGGGGCGGGGAGGGAGCCCGCGACGGGCCTCCTCCACGAGACCCGAGAGGCGGCCAGGGAGAGGGGTGGGTGGGTGCTGGGGTTCGACCCAAAGCGCCCGTTCACCAGCTGCCCCGACCGACGGGCCCCCCCAGCGGACCGCTGGGGCGGGGGCTGGAAGGGGTGGCCCCCGCGGGGAGAGGCCCCCCCCGGCCCCTGTACTTCTTCGGGGCGCGCGACCCCCTCGGCGCCCAGGTCGAATGACACCTGGGGGAGATGGTTGTGAGAACAAGCCGAATGGGCGCAATCCGCCGTCGCTCTGGCCTCGCCCCACGGCGGGGTGCCCCAGGCCGAGGCGGGGCCCCGCCCGGAGGGGAATACCTGGAAGAGGGCTCGCAGTGCCCAGAGTCGGCGGGGGACCACTCTCGAGGCGCGGGAAACCTCCCAGGCGGCCTGGGGCTATTGGGCGCCCATCAACGCCCTGACCCTGCTGGACTGGCTAGCCAACCTCCCACGACTGACCATAACGACGTGCTTCGAATCCCCCCAAAGAAGGGCGTTGACGTATGGAGTGCACGTTCATGGGCATGTGAGGCCAAATGTGTTAAAACATGTTCCTGGCGCGCGCTAGAACTTCAGCGCGCGAAGAGTGCGCGCAGTTCTAATACATTATACATGTAGAGAGAGATAGAGAAATGCACATATATGCGTACACGCGCACGTACGCACAGCGAGAGAGAGAGAGAGAGAAAGAGAGAGAGAGAGAGAGAGAAAGAGAGAAAAGGGTGTGAGAGAGAGAAAGGGTGTGATAAACAGACTTAATAATGTATATATATATATATAGAGAGAGAGAGAGAGAAAGAGCGAAACATACAGGAGCTGTAGTGGCGCGGTCCTGGGCCGTTGGAAGCGGGCCACTGTCCCAGCCTGTTGCTCCTTCTCTTCCTCCCTCCTCTCTCCTCCTGGCTCGTGGAGTAGCCCTCTTCATCACTTTTCCTCTTCCTCTTCCTCTTCCTCTTCCTCCCTCCCCTCCTCTCTTCCTCCCCTTTTCCTCCCGCCCCTCTCCTCCTGGAGAAGACCCCCCTCTGGGGAAGCCGAGGCTCCCCGCGCGCTGGAACGCCTCCGAGGTGCAGGGCAGGCTGGGGTTCTTGACCAGCGGCGCGTACACCAGGAGCGGCAAGGCACCCCTCTTCGATCCCCCTCACCTCCCTCCTCGACGCCCCCCTCCTGGCCCCTCCCCCAACCCTCGATCCCCAGACACGCGACGTCCTGATTTTTTCAGGACGGCGTCCGTGGAAGTCCCGACCCTTTCCCTGGGACCGGTTTTTCGTCGTGAGTCGTGTTTTGACGGTCCCAGGGCCCGGCGAGGGCTTCCAGAGCCTGCAAACGGCGAGAAACCTCCCGTCTTCTTCGACGTGCGAGTGACCGCTCGCCAGAGTGACCTTTGGTGCGGGCCCACTGGGGCACCCCCGATCGCTGAGCGCGAGGCGGTAGCAGCGGCCTGCGCGCCTGGGCCTGGCACCAGGAGCTGCGCACCGAAGGTCACTCTTACCCTCCTCCTCCCCCTCCTCCTCCTCCTCCTCCTCCTCTCTCCTCCACCACCTCCACCTCCACCTCCTCCTCCTCCTCCTCCTCCTCCTCCTCCTCCTCCTCCTCCTCCTCCTCCTCCTCCTCCTCCTCCTCCTCCCCCTCGACCCCCGACGTCATGATTTTCTCGGGACGCGACCCCTCCCCGGGACCGGTCTCTCATCCCCAGACATGATCGCGTCGCTAAGAATTTAGGACGTGAGGGTCTGGGCTATTTTCGGCCCCGGGGGGGCCCTCGCCCGGCCTCGGGACCGTCAAAAAACGACTCGGGACGAAATACCGGTCGTTTTGTTGACGGCCCCGAGGCCCGGTAGAAGGGCGCCCCCAGAGGCCGACAAGAACGGCGAAAGACTTTCCGTACGGTGGTGTCTTCACAGCGCGAGGGGGGGCGGGGTCCTCGCCCCTCGATCCTCCCCTCCCTCCGCGACCTCCCTCGGCCCGCCCTGCCGTGCCCGGCTCGCCCGCGCGGGGCGCGGCGCACGGGCCTCCACCGCCCGCCTGTGCGCGGCCTCCGCCGCGGCGACGCGCTGCGGGCGAAGGCGAGGACAAGGACGGGTCACACTCCCAGGGGCACCCTGTCGTTGCGGTGGAGACCCGTGCCAAGAAGCACCCCGCTTGCCTCCAGGGTGCCCGTGGTTTCTTGGGCTTCGATGGTTTTGCTGTGGAGCGCGTGACGTGCCCACACGAAAGACCTATGGACGTCCTGGGGTCTCAGGGTAGGGTTTCTTGCGGAAGGTTTCTTGTGGACCGGCCTCCACTGCACGGTGGGGGCGTTGATTAAGGAATGTGCCCAGGAGGCTGCAGACCCTGGAGGATTCCTTATGTGATGAGGGCGGCGGTGATATCCATGGCCAAGCCTCAATAAAGTTCCACCGGCCTCCAGACCTGGATTCCTTACGTAAGGGATCCTTATCCAATGCCCCCATCGTAGATTCGACGAAGAAAAACGCCACGAACATAAACTTTTGGCGCTCCGCGCGGATTTCTTGGATCCGCGCTGGGCCCTCCCGGGCGGCGCCTCCCGCGACGCCCCTGGCGAGCTCCGCGTGCCACGGAGGGGGATCCAGCGCAGACCCAAGAAATCCGCGCGGAGCGCCAAAAGTTAATGTTTATGTAGTTTGTTGTTCTTCTATAGATGTTCGTTTTGAGGACCTTCCTGGAGCCCACCTGACAGATCTGTTCGACTCTAGTTCGGCTCCAGTTCGGCTCTAGTTGACTCCAGGTCGACTCGGGCTCGACTCAGGTTCGACTAGAGTCGACGGACGTTCGACGCAGCTTCGACGCTCGAGTGAAGCGAGTGGCTCCAGGAAGGTCCCCAGAATGAGCATCTAACCATTGCATCCTTTCCTCTTCGATCCATCCTTGACCACTCTCGATGACCAGCCCTGCTCGAAAAGCTTCGGCATGGGCGTCTAAGGGGCCTGCATTCTTATCGCGCATCCTTGCTATCAGTTTTGACTGTATGCGACAGTTCCTGACCGTAGAGAGGAGGAGCAGGAGGAGGAGATGGAAAGGAGGAGGAGTTTTGCGGCGACTAGCCGCTGCCAGCCAGAGGGCACGGACAGCAGCGAGGAGGATATACTGTGAAGGCATTACGGCTGGCGCCGCCGACCCTGAAGGACGATGACGACGACGGCGAGGACGACGACGACGACGACGACGAAGACGACGACGACGACGACGACGGCGGCGGCGGCGGCGGCGGCGGCGGCGGCGACGGCGTTTTTCGCAACGGGCTGTTTTGCTTTGTTTCGGACCAGGAGCATCGCAGATCGATCCGGCTCGAAAGATGCCGCAGAAAGGTTGTGTCCAGGGCTCCTGGCGTGTTTTGCAACGATGCTGAAGTTTTGTCGTGTCGTCGGATCTTGGTGGGCTGCCCTGGCCCAAGCAGTGGCGAAGCGTCCTGACCTGCCGATGGGCCATCCAAGTGATGCTCTGCGACTCTGAAAACCTTGTGTGCTGTGCACGAACTGTTCTTGGAGCACTTCTGGCTGAGGCAGCACTGCCTTTCTGCTCAGAACGTTCTTGGATTCTAAGATCATGTCCTGGTACGTGTAGGAATGCTGGGACGGTCGGTCTCTGCTCACCTGGTGCCTAAAGGGGGTCACCGACCTCTTCCTCCTCCTCCTCCTCCTCCTCCTCCTCCTCCTCTTCCGCCCTCCTCCTCCTCCTCCTCCTCCTCTTCCGCCTTCGTCCTCCTCCTCCTCCTCCTCCTCCCTCCCTCTCGATGGGGGTGCCAATGCCACGACGTGTGCACGGCTCCCACTTTTAAAACGGCGGGATTAAGGTTTCGCCCCTCAGAATCCAAGCTTTGCGTAATTTGTGTGATGCTTCGAGGCTAAGCTGACGAGGGATTCCATGAGCATGTCTGTCTGTCTGTCTGTCTGTCTGTCTGTCTGTCTGTCTGTCTGTCTGTCTGTCTGTCTGTCTGTCTGTCTGTCTGTCTGTCTGTTGTCTGTCTGTCTGTCCTCCTCCTCCTCCTCCTCCTCGCTCCTCCCACTCCCGCTTTCCGCCCTCCTCCTCCTCCTCCTCCTCCTCCTCCTCTTCCGCCCTCCTCCTCCTCCTCCTCCTCTTCCGCCCTCCTCCTCCTCCTGCTCTTCCTCCTCCCTCCTCCTCCTCCTCCTCCTCCTCCCCTCCTCCTTCCTCTCTCCTTCCTCTCTCCTTCCTCCTGGCTCCAGGGTAGAAGACCACTGAGGCTCTTGGACGACTGGGGTCGCTGGCAGGAGCTCCGAAGTGCTCTTGGGGGGGCCACTTCTCCCAGGAAGGGGCTTGCCCTCGAGGCAGTGGCGACTCGCCCCTGGTGGTGACCCCCCTTGGCATTGCCCCCTCCTCTGCCCGATCCTGCCTGTTCGTCGGCTCGCTCACAGAGTGGGGACACGGGCAAGTCTTGAGTTCTCCTCCTCCTCCTCCTCCTCCTCCTCCTCTTCTGCCCTCCTCCTCCTCCTCCTCCTCCTCCTCTTCCGCCCTCCTCCTCCTCGTGCTCAATGGGAGACCATGAAATCTCCCAGGCTGCATGGCCCTTTCTTTTTTCTCCTTCTTCTTAGTAGCAGGAATTTGATTATTATTAGTATCATTACATTATTCCCTACCTAGGCTCTGCCTAGAGGGTTCTTACTCTCTTAGCTTAAAAGGGCCGGGCAGTGTTCCCCGCCCCGGGCGGTTCCCCCAGTATCCGCCCCGCGGTTCCCCCAGTTGCGCCCCCTTAGCTTTGCTTATCTCATCTTAGCTTAGCCTAGATTAACTTAGCTTAGCTGAGCTTCATCTTAACTTCGCGTAGCTGTAGCTTAGCTTAGCTTAGTTTGGCTTATCATAGCATAGCCCAGCAGAGCATAGCATAGCGCAGCCTAGCATAGCATAACATAGCATATCATAGCATAGCGCAGCATAGCACCGCATAGCATAGCATAGCGCAGCATAGCATAGCATACCATAGCCTAGCGTAGCATAGCGCATGATAACATAGAATGCCATAGCCTAGCATAACATAGCGCAGCCTAGCGTAGCATAGCATAGCGCAGCATAGCGCAGCACAGCGCAGCATAGCATAGCATAGCAAATCATAGCATAGCATAGTGCAGCATAGCATAACATAGCATATCATAGCATATCATATAATATCATAGCATAGCAGCAAAGCAAAGGCAAAGCAACAGCAGCAACAGCAAAGCAAATCACAAGCAACGCAAAGCAAAGCAAAGCAAAATCAAAAGCAAAGCAAAGGAAAGGCAAAGCAAAAGCAATGTGCAACAGTACGATCAGAGAGCCCACCCGGTGAGCGAATGCAGAAACATGCGTGTTTGTGCGAAGGCAAAGCAAAAGCAAAACCAAGCAAAATCAAAAACAAGCAAAAGCAAAGGCAACTACGACGATGAGGAGAAGGAGGAGGACGGCGTTTACCGTTACTACTAATTCTGCTCGACTAGGGGCTCCAACTCCTAGGTAGGGCCGCACTGGGGTAGTTAGTGTTGTTGACTCACTCTTATGGTAATTAGTCTCAGTATTCGTATTAGTAGTATGGTTATTCTTCTTCTGATTTCAGCACGTCCCCTGGCCCGCCCTTGCACGCGCACATGTCACGAGCCTTGATGTGCTAGCCCCCCTCTTCCTACCCCCGCTTCTTCGGCACAACCGATCTCTACCAGACGTTCAACGTCTGGAAATCATCCTGGCGAGAGGCTCAGCCTTATGCAGCTGCTAGTACCGCAAGGCATGCGATACGAAGGATGGGGACGACTCGTACGAGGGGTGTGCCAAAATTGCGAAGACGGCGTGCGGATTTTGCCGCTGGGGCCTTCGGTGGAGCTCTCTATGGGGCCACGAAGCGCGCGAGGGGTGCGCCGACATGGGGCGGTGCCGCCATGCGGACTTTGCCGCTGGGGCCTTCGGTGGAGCTCCCTATGGGGCTATGAGACGCGCGAGGGGTACGCCGAATTGGAGAGGGCGAGGCCGACAGCTTCTACGAGTACCGGCTGCCCGACGGCAGGCGCGTGCCCTCTCCCTCCCTCTCTCTCTCTGCGGCCTTGGGGGGAGGAGCTGCGGGAGCGAGCGGTGAGGAGGAGGAGGAGGAGGAGGAGGAGGAGGAGGACGAGGAGGAGGAGGAGGAGGACGAGGAGGAGGAGGAGGAGGAGGAGGAGGAAGAGGAGGAGGAGCGAGGGGAGCGAGGAGGAACGACAGAGGGAGAATGAGGAGAGGGAGGAGGAGGGAGGGAGGGAGGGAGGGAGGGAGGGAGGAGGAGGAAGAGGGGAATGGGAAGAGGGAGGAGGAGAATGAGGAGGAGGGGGGCGGCGGAGGCTCAGAATAGTCACCGTCACGTGCGAAGCTGTCTTCTCGCCCTGGCTTGCTCACAAGTCACGTAGGGCCCCACCGTCGAACCGTTCCCGAATCAGTGCTTACACTGAGGGGTCCTAGCGGATGTTGTAATGATTTGATGAAGGAATGGCGCCGATGTGGGTACGTTGGTTACCAGTTCTTGGATGACCGCTGGCTTCGATGGCCTGGAGTCCCAATTGCAGGTTCAGTTGTTTCCGGTTCCTTGTTCTCGGCGGCGTAGAGAGTGCGAAGATTCAGATTCCCAATCATCCTGTGGTGTTGGGCCCTCGTTTTGAAGAGAGCGCCCCATGTCCTCTTCTCCTCCTCTCCCCTCCTCTCCTCCTCCCCGCCCTGCGTCGTTCCTGTTTCGGCACACCCATCACACGTTTTCGTGGCCCCATAGAGAGCTCCACCGAAGGTCTCAGTGGTGCGGTTCGCATGTGGGCATCGCGCCCGTTGCGGCACACCCCTCACACGTTTCGTGGCCCCGTAGGGAGCTCCACCGAAGGTCCCAGTGGTGCAATTCGCATGTGGGCGTCGCGCCCGTTTCGGCGCACCCCTCACAAGTTTCGTGGCCCCATAGGGAGCTCCACCGAAGGTCCCAGTGGTGCAGTTCGCATGTGGGCGTCGCGCCCGTTTCGGCGCACCCCTCACACGTTCCGTGGCCCCATAGAGAGCTCCACCGAAGGTCCCAGTGGTGCAGTTCGCATGTGGGCGTCGCGCCCGTTTCGGCACACGCTTCACACGTTCCGTGGCCCCATAGAGAGCGTCACCGAAGGTCCCAGTGGTGCAGTTCGCATGTGGGCGTCACGCCCGTTTCGGCGCACCCCTCACACGTTCCGTGGCCCCGTAGGGAGTTCCACCGAAGGTCCCAGTGGTGCAGTTCGCATGTGGGCGTCGCGCTCGTTTCGGCACACCCCTCACAAGCTTCGTGGCCCCATAGGGAGCCCCACCGAAAGTCCCAGTGGTGCAGTTCGCATGTGGGCGTCACGCCCGTTTCGGCACCCCCCTCACACGTTTCGTGGCCCTATGGGAGCCCCACCGAAGGTCCGAGTGGGAGGGTTCACATGCCCCCCCCACCTCCCCAAATCGGCACGCCCCTTACACGTTTTGTGGCGCCATAGGGAGTTCCACCGGCGACGATCCTCACAATTGCGGCACTCACAATTGCATATGGTTGGGTCCGTCGCCAGGCTAATTTTCAGAGTCCAGAGAGCGCAGGGCGCGTGGAGGGCAGAGGAGATGCAGAGGAAATGCAGAGAGAGAGGGGGAGAGAGAGAGAGAGAAAGAGAGCGAGAGAGAGAGAGAGGAAGTAAATTAAGTTGTAGAAGGTCGCGAGTGTCCAATCTAGCGCGCAGAGAGAGCACACAGAACAGCAAGGGGGTGTACCGAGTGTTCGGAGTGTGCGGAGCATACAAAGGGTATTGGGAGATATTGGAGTCAAGGAGAGATCAGGGATACACGTGTACATACATATATACATATAACGGCGCACCGGGTCCGGGGGCCCGGGGCCGGGACCCCGACCGCAAATGTGCACCCCGGGGGGCCCGGAGGCTCGTCGGGGCTTGCCGGAGGCCTCCCCAGTCAGACAAGACGGCCCCAGAAACGCCCAAGACGGCCCAAGAAACTTCCAAGAGGCCTCCAAGAGGGCTCCGAGATGCTGAAGATGGCCTCCAGACGTCCAAGGACGCCCCCCAAGAGGCCCCAAGAAGCCTCCAACATGCGTCCCAAGAGGGCCCCTAGACGCAAAAATTTGCCCATTCCCTTCGTAAAACGTACATTTTCAACAAAGTTGTCTTTTGGGCTTTCCGACGTTACAGGACGGCCCAAGAGGCGCCCAAGACCGCCCCAAAACGGCCCAAGAAGCTTCCAAGAGGGCCCCAGGACAGCCCAAGAGGGCCCCAAGACGGCCCAAGAGGCGCCTAAGATGGCCCAAGAGGGCCCCAAGACGGGCCCAAGAGGGGCCCCAGAGGGGGACCACGAACCGCAAGCTCGAGCCTTCCGCCCCAAGAGGCCGCCAGGAGGCCCCCAGGAGGCCCCTCAAGAGGCCCCGGGAGACCCCAGACGTCCAAGGACGCCCCCAAGAGGCTCCAAGAAGCCTCCAACATGTGTCCCAAGAGGGCCCCCAGACGCAAGAATTGGCCCATTCCCTTTGTAAAACGTACATTTTTAACAAAGTCGCCTTTTGGGCTTTCCGACGTTACAGGACGGCCCAAGAGGCGCCCAAGACCGCCCCAAGACGGCCCAAGAAGCTTCCAAGAGGGCCACAGGACAGCCCAAGAGGGCCCCAAGACGGCCCAAGAGGCGCCCAAGATGGCCCAAGAGGGCCCCAAGACGGGCCCAAGAGGGGGCCCAGAGGGGACCACGAACCGCAAGCTCGAGCCTTCCGCCCCAAGAGGCCGCCAGGAGGCCCCCAGGAGGCCCCTCAAGAGGCCCCAGGAGACCCCAGACGTCCAAGGACGCCCCCAAGAGGCCCCAAGAAGCCTCCAACATGCGTCCCAAGAGGGCCCCTAGACGCAAAAATTTGCCCATCCCCTTCGTAAAACGTACATGTTCAACAAAGTTGTCTTTTGGGTTTTCCGACGTTACAGGACGGCCCAAGAGGCGCCCAAGACCGCCCCAAGACGGCCCAAGAAGCTTCCAAGAGGGCCCCAGGACAGCCCAAGAGGGCCCCAAGACGGCCCAAGAGGTGCCCAAGATGCCCCAAGAGGGCCCCGAGACGGGCCCAAGAGGCAGCCCAAGAGAGGCCCAAGAAGCACAAATCGTGCATTCCTATGAGAAAACGTATATTTTTCGCATGTTCGCCTCTTGGGCTTTCACCGCGTCCAAGACGGCCCAAGAGGCGCCCAATACCGCCCCAAGACGGCCCAAAAAGTTTCCCAGAGGGCCCCAGGACAGCCCAAGAGGGCCCCAAGACGGCCCAAGAGGCGCCCAAGATGGCCCAAGAGGGCCCCAAGACGGGCCCAAGAGGGGGCCCAGAGGGGGACCACGAACCGCAAGCTCGAGCTTTCCGCCCCAAGAGGCCGCCAGGAGGCCCCAAGGAGGCCCCTCAAGAGGCCCCAGGAGACCCCCAAGAGGCCCGAAGGAGGCCCCGAGAAGACCCAAATCGGCCCCCAAAATGCTTCGAACCTGCTTCCAGGAGGCCCCCGACAGGTTCAGAGGCTCCCGAGAAGCTACGTCAATCTCCCAGCGAGCGGCCAGACGAGGCCCCCCACAAAATCACAAGAGGGTTCCAATATTTGTATCCTTCAGCGCTCTCTGGCCTTCTTCCCCCTGCCCCCTTCCCTGCGACTTTCGTTGACTCAAGCTCGCCTCCTAGCTAGAACCTAAGCGCGCGCGAAGCGCGCGCGTGGTTCTAGTATGTATATACACACGGATATACATGCATTTTCTATATGGAGCGGGGGAGAGCACAGGGATTTGAGAGGGTATACCTTACACAGTGGACGGCCATACACGGCTAGGGGTGGGCACATCAGAGGAATATATCGATATACGTATACACATTGGCATACATGCACAGAGAGAGAGAGAGACACACACAGAGAGAGCGAGAGCGAGATATCTAAGGAGAGGGCAAGCATACGCATACACATAATCCGTGTAAGCCTATATATATGTATGTATGTATGTATGTGCAGACATCCATGTGTATATACACGTGTGTATACACTTTGTTGTGTACACGCTGTTTTCATATGCATTCGAATCAAAGGTGTTCATGTACAGCGATGCATGTAGCACAAGGGTTGGGCACAGCAGAGTTCGCGCACGAGAGACAGAGAGAGAGAGAGAGCTAGCAGAGATATCGCCGAGAGTTCACACACTGGAGAGCGTGGACATCGTGTATTAATCGTAGGGGGCTGGGAGCGCGGGACCGATACAAGTGCAGACACAACAAGGGCGCATAGAGATTGCAGCAGCCGCTAGGGGTTGCCAAACGTCGACGCCAGTTCGCATGCCGACATTCACCAGTCATCAAGTGTCTGCGGGCGCACGTTGTGTGACACACGTTGCGCTAAGACACGATATGCCCCGAAGGCCAACGGCCACCGCGAGTGTGAGGGCGGGTCCGTCCTTGCCACACGATGTGTAGAACGCGATGCAGGAAGTGTTGATAACAATGCCTGCAGTGTGGACGTCCAAGTGTGGATTCACAATGCTGCAGGCCATCGCGCGCTCGGGGTGGCAACGGCCACACATCGCTTGAGCGGTACACGCTGTTGTGACACGCGCTGCGTATGGCCACGGTATATGCCTGCGAAGAACCACCTTTTTCCAGAAGGTGTCATTCGGTAACGTGTTCCTCGGTCACGTCCACCTCGAGCTCCCCCGTCCAGTCCACCTCCGACTCCCCTTCCCCCTCCAACTCCACGGATCCCCAGAGCCTGGGACTACGCCGAGGAGGACCGAGGAAGGAGGATGAGGAGGACGAGTGACATAGGGGGGGGGCAGGAGCATGAAAATATATGAGACGGTCAATACAACTTGCAAAGCATTCCCAACCATCTTGTGGTGTTGGGTCTGCGTTTTGAAGAGACAGCGCCCCGCGTCCCACCTCCCCTTCTCTCGTCCTCATCTGCCCCCTCCTCCCTCCCCCGCAGTTCGCATGCGTCTCTCCCACCCAGTACAGCGTGTCGTGGCCTCAGAGGGAGCTCCACCGAAGGTCCCCGCCCAGTACCGCGCTTCGTGACTCCACAGGAAGCTCCACCGAAGGTCCCAGTGGCGCAGTTCGCATGCGCCCCACCCCCCCACCCGCCCAGTATAGCGTTGCGTGGCTCCAGGGGGAGCTCCACCGAAGGTCTCAGTGGCGCAGTTCGCATGCCCCCCCCTCCCCGCACAGTGCAGCGTTTCGTGGCCCCATAGGGGCCCCACCGAAGGTCCCAGTGGCGCAGTTCGCATGAGTCCCCCCCGCCCAGTGCAGCGTTTCGTGGCCCCAGAGGGAACTCCACTGAAGGTCCCAGTGGCGCAGTTCGCATACGTCCCCCCCGCTCAGTGCAGCGCTTCGTGGCCCCGTAGGGAGCTCCACCGAAGGTCCCAGGTGGCGCAGTTCGCATGCGGCTCTCCCACCCAGTACGGCGCTTCGTGGCCCATTGGGAGCTGCACGGAAGGCGATGCCCACAATTGCGGCATTCACATTTGCATTTGGTTATGTTCTTCGCCAGGCGAATGTTGTTTAGACATTGAGTGGATGTCGTATGACACAGGTGTCGCACCGAGGCCCTGAGCAATAATTGTGCAATAATGCCGTAAGCTGCCCCTGAATTTCTGTCAGTCCTGGGTCTGGTCTCTTATCTGATGTCTACGGATGTTTGTGCTGAATTGCACACCGCATCAACATGTTTACAGCCCGATGGATGATTACAGTTGCCTTGTCACGACTATCGACTTCTCTGTGCTTTTTCAGTTCCGCACCCGAGCAGGGACTCTTTCAAGCCCAAGCACTTCAGCCAGGTAGCGTCCCCCGCACAGCGAATCAGATTGCAACGATGCGAGCACTTGAACGGAGTGATGTGCTCAGTGCCCGATGCACGACACATGTGGAGACAGGTGGCTTGTAATGTAGCGTATGGTTGCCGAAAATGTTGAACGCAAGCGTTGTTGCCACATATTCCGTGGCTAAGAGGCACAACATGTGACCATGACGCGCTGGTGGGTATGCTTAGCAGCGCTTCGTGGATAGGCTCGCTGATGTGGGGGTAGGGCCTGGACGAGCACAGGCAGAAGCAGTTGGAGGAAGAGGGCATGCTGACGAGGTGAGGGAGCAGAACATGGTCAATGGCCTCGGGGGGAGACGCTGGCTCCGCAGGAGGATCTCCGCCAGTGTCTGTCCGACAAGTGGGTCCACTTCTTTGGGGACTCGCGCCTGAGGTTCTTGTACGCCAGCACCATCGCCTACCTCTTTGGGCCAGAGCAGCTGGACCAGGCCTCGGGGGAGACGAGGGCCGGGGCTCTCCAGTAACCTATCGAGCCAGGGTTGAAGATCAGAGGCGAGTTGACTCAGCGTGCAAATTCTGTCACGCCAGAGCAGTCACATTCTGTCACGCCAGGGCGCTGACCTACCTCCTGTATGACATACAGAGGGTAGGTCAGCGCTCAGGCAAGCAAACAAGTGTGTGTGACTGCTCTGGCAAGCAAGCCGCGCGACAAGCAAGGCATAGTGCGGGGAAAGGAAGAATCTAGACTCACCGTCATGATGCAGCCGTTGCAGCATGCACGACCAGACCGTTCACCGAAGGCAGAGCGAGCGACGGCGGCAGTGACGCGTGGAGGCGGAGAAGCCGGAGGGGGAAGGCCGGAGGAAGGCAGAAGGACGGCCCGACGAGAAGCACGCTCGGTGGGCCAGCCCGTGCGTCTCAGCAGCGCCCCTGCTCGAGCACCCGCGCTCTGGAAAGTCGGCCTTGCAGCTGGGACGTGGCAGGCGCGCGGCGGAGCTTTTGCTTTCGGTGCGCGGCAGCTGCCCTCCGTGCGACCAGGAGCAGACCAAATCAGGAGACGGGGAGGGAGGAGGAGGGAGAAGGGAGGAGGAGCGAGGTGGACGAAGGAGGGGGAGGGCGGGGAAGGAGGGGCAAGGAGGGGCGAGGAGGAGGAGCAGAAGGAGGACCCAGACATGCGATGCCCTGATTTTTTCCATGCACGGTCCCCGGAAGTCCCGACCCTTTCCCCAGGACAGGTTTTTCATCCTGAGTCGTTTTCGACGGTCCCGGGGCCCCTTCAGAGGCCGAAAACGGCGAAAATCCTTCGACCCGAATTTTTCGAACGACGCGATCATATCTGGGGATGGAGAAGGCCCCATCGTCACCGCCACACTCTGTCCGGTCGGAGGGCAGATCCGCCGGACATCTTTCGGCAGCCCAGAGGCCGGCCATGGTGAGCCCACGGCAAGGGACGCCCCAGGGGGGACGCAAGAGAAAGAGGGGTGTGCGCAGGCGGACGGCCGAGGAGGAGGGAGGCGGGAGGATGAGGAGAGGATGACGAGGAGGAGAACGAGGACGAGGAGGCGGACGAGGAGGAGGAGGAGGACGACGACGAGGAGGAGGAGGACGACGAGGAGGAGGACGACGACGAGGAGGAGGACGATGACGAGGAGGAGAAGGAAGAGGAGGAGGAGCAAGAGGAGGAGGAGGAGGAGGAGGAGGACGACGACGAGGAGGAGGACGACGACCAGGAGGGGGAGGACGGTCCCAGTCCCGCTTGCGCCCAGGCTGGAGGCAGGGGATGGAGAAGAGGAGACGGAGCAAGGAGTGACGGTGGAGGGAAGGAGAGGGACGCAGCAGGGACAGACGGATCGGGGAGAAGAGAGAGGAATGGGGGCAGACCGGGTGCGACCGCGCCACGTCTGGCGTCCTACCCCGCTGTCCAATCCCTGAACCATGTTGGGCTCACTCCTCTCCGGCGCACGGAGTCGTGTGTCGAATCGGGCCCCGCTCACGGTGCACAGGGCGAGGGGGTCCGACGGGACCAGCGGGCGCGCACGGGGGCGGGCCGTCTGCAGGGACGGGGCAGCTGAGATCGGCGGGTGCTTGCCTGGCAAACTCGTGTCTCCTACAGTCAGTGGAAGTTCATGCCAAGAGACACCCTGCTTGCCTCCAGGGTGCCCTGAGCGGGTTTCGACGGTTCGGCGATGGACAGCGTGATTTTCCCGCACCAGAAATCAAGAGACGTCCTGGGGTCTCAGGCTTGGGTTTCTTGTGGAAGGTTCCTTGCGGTCGAGCTCCTACTTTATGCCCCCTCCCTCCTCCTCGCCGCCGCCAAGCCACTGGCCACGGCCACCTAGCGGCACTGCTGCGCACCTGCGTGCCACCCAGGCCAGCAGTCGGGACCCACTCTTCGCCCTCCAAGGGTGCAGGTAGAGGCTCGCGGCGGCCATCCCAGCACCTCACACCACCGCGAGCCCCCGACCTCTCTCACAGGAGCACACCATCGCAGGGCCGCGACGGCAGCCTGGTGACTGTGATTGGTGCTGTGACTGCTGGGGCAACGTGCGCGCTTGTGGGGCAGCACGATTGGTGTTCTTGGTGTCGCTCGTCCCAGTCTTGCATCGGCCACGCTGCCCCAGTCCAGGGTTTCTTTTCCGGGCCTGGCGGGCAGCAAGTGGGTGCGTGCATTTGGCAGCCGGCAGCCTGACTGTGGAGACATCGAGTTGTGGACGTTGGTGGGTGCTTCGCGTTGAAAAAAGAGATTGGTGTTCTTGCTGTCGAGGGGAAGGGGTCTCGAGGGAAATGGACCCTCCACCCCCGGGGCATTCCCTGGGGCCAGCTTCTCCTTCGGAGCAAGTATCTTCGTGCCCCCAGGCCCGGGAGGGGCCCCTCGTCGGGACCGGAGGTTGTGCAAACAAAAGGTAAGACGACCGGGACACGTTGTCCCGTTGACGTATCGGGGGGGGAGGGCGAGAGGAGGAGGAGGAGGAGGAGGAGGAGGAGGAGGAGGAGGAGAGGAGTAAGAGTAGGAGGGGGAGGGGGAAAGGAAAAGCAGTGCGGAGAAGGAGGAGGAGGAGGAGGAGGAGTTTTTCATGTGGACCATTGCCGGTCAAGCTTCCGAATAGATTGCCAAGCAGGTGAGAAGTGACGAATTACAAGACGGTGAAGGTATCGACTGTGCTCCCCCAGTGCAGGCACTTCGTCTTAGGGGTGCTTGCCTTGTCTCAGCCTCCCCAGCTTCACAGTTGTATGCCGTGAGGGCCGCCAGGCCATGCAGAGCGACGAGGGACTCCATGCGCAAATCGCCAGGGTTCGCTTCCCCAAACATCCGCAAGGCCCACAGAAAGTGAAGCGGCCTATGCTCCAGGCGGCATTGCTGTCATGCACCCTGTGCCCGTGGACGAAGGCTAGAGGAAGCAAACGTCGCGGGGGTTCGGACAATTCAAGCCTACGCCAACAGTCATCATCGATAGGTGCTTCGCCGACCCGCGAACCCACCATTCGTCGCCCTCGAGCCCGCCTTTGCGGTCGGGCGTGGGATGCGCAGATTACGCGTTGGCCGCACACTGCGAACGAACCGTGCGGAAAAAGAGACGAGCTGCAGGTCGCACCAGCTCGTTGCAGGCTGTGCACCTCCACTTGTCACTGGCCACTGGCTCGAAATTACGGCTGGAAGCGTCAAGGAGTGCGACCACGACCCGGCGCCAGCGGACCGCTCGCGGGAGCTGAACGCGATGCACACGTGCATTTTGGATTCTTGGGTACCTTGGCAAGCTCCAGCATGGTGGAAGCATCGCGTAGCAAAATGCGGCAAGCCAAGCTTTCAAGTGCAACGACTTCACGAGCCACGTCGGCCGGGATCTTGGCGCTCGCCGACCGCGCCGTGGCCATAGCATCCGCGATCGTGGAAACATGATGCGGTGTCAGAGACGCGGCAAGACGAGAAAGCTTCGCATCATCATCGGCACAATGGCTAGGCATACAAACTAAATCGAGCAACCCAGACCGCAAATCTAGCATGTGCCTGAGCTCCCACCACGATTCAGCTTTCTGCAACCGAGAGGTGTGGTGACGTCCCTTCTGGAAAGCTCTCTGGTGATTGATGTGGTCAGTGATCACCGTCACGTGCCGTGCGACGCACAACCTTCATTATGGGAGCCAACTCAGCACGCGGTCTCGTCTGACGTGGAGTGTTCAGAACTCCGTGCGCCCCGCAAGCCCAAGCAAGAGATGGAACACTGCACAGGCGCGCGAAGCCAAAAGCTACCCGACGCAAGATGGTTCACAAGACAAAGTGGCGTGACAAGAGCAGCCCCCCAAGAGCATGACTAGACGAGTCGACACAGGGTCGACACTGCTGGCAATCTTAGCAGAGTACTTGCGTTCCTCCAGCCAATGACCGCCGCAGGCAACTAGCCGAGTCATGCTGGACAGCGCCAAGTCACCGTCTTTCGCAGCACGCCGAATGAGCTCCGCCGCGTGCGTCCATGCGACCCCGGTCTCCGCGCCTCTTCCGTCGTGGAGAGGCGCGGCTGCACGCCAGCGCGCAGCGTCGAGGTGGGCACCGAAGGCTTCGAGAAGAGCAGTCGCCCTCGCCCGAGTACACCATCCGCCAGAAATTCCCCGTGGGACTCGAGCACCTCAGTCGGTGACGGAGAGATATCGGCGTGGCTCGGAAGGCTCCCCATCGGCCCATCGGCCCTCGGACAAATCCCAGCCACGTCGCACGAGCTCGAGCGACTCATCCCACGACTGCCAGGCACGGTTAAGAAGGGGGACGAATAAGAGGAGGAGGAGGAACAGGAGGAGGAGGAGGGAGCGGAGGAAGAGGGGAGGAGGAAGAGGAGGAGGAGGATGAGAAGGAGGAGGAGGGGAGGAGGTGAGGGAGAAGGGAGAAGGGAGGAGCGAGGAGGAGGAGAGGAGGAGGAGGAGGAGCGGGGAGCGGGGAGCGGGGAGCGGGGAGGAGGGGGGAAGAAAGAGGAAAAGGGGGAACGCAAAAGCATGAAGGAGAGGGAGAAGGAGGAGCGAGGAGGATGAGGGAAGAGGAGGGAGGAACATGGGAGAATAATGACCATGAGGAGGAGCAGAATATGAAGGAGACCAGCTGCTCTCCCGGGGCGGAACCATGCCTCGATGCGCCATTTGCATTTGACGGGCACAGCAAGCTCTGCTGCACCTCTCCAGGCTGTAGCCCAAGCCGCGCTCTCCCGTCGTTCATATTTCCTCTCCCACCTCCCCTTCTCCCTGTGCTGTTGTTCCCAACCATCCTGTGGTGTTGGGTCCTCGTTTTGAAGAGACGGTGGCCCGCGTCTCCTCTCCTCCTCTCCTCCTCCTCCTCCTCCTCCTCCTCCTCCCTCCTCCCTGCGTTTCACCCACCCAGTGCATCGTTTCGTGGCCCCATAGGGAGCTCCCCCGAAGGCCCCCAGTGGCAGGGTTCGCATGGCGGCCTCGGGCCATTTCGGCACACCCCTCACGAGGATCGTGGCCCCATAGGGAGCTCCACCGAAGGCTCCAGTGGCAGGGTTCGCATGGCGGCCTCGGGCCATTTCGGCACACCCCTCTCGAGGATCGTGGCCCCATAGGGAGCTCCACCGAAGGCGCCAGTCGCAGGGTTCGCATGGCGGCCTCGGGCCATTTCGGCACACCCCTCACGAGGATCGTGGCCCCATAGGAGCTCCACCGAAGGCGCCAGTAGCAAAGTGCGCATGGCGGCCACGGGCCATTTCGGCCGGCACACCCCTCACGAGGATCGTGGCCCCATAGGGAGCTCCACCGAAGGCCCCCAGTGGCAGGGTTCGCATGGCGGCCTCGGGCAATTTCGGCACACCCCTCTCGAGGATCGTGGCCCCATAGGGAGCTCCACCGAAGGCCCCCAGTGGCAGGGTTCGCATGGCGGCCTCGGGCCATTGCGGCACACCCCTCTCGAGGATCGTGGCCCCATAGGGAGCTCCACCGAAGGCGCCAGTGGCAGGGTTCGCATGGCGGCCTCGGGCCATTTCGGCACACCCCTCTCGATGATCGTGGCCCCATCAGGGAGCTCCACCGAAGGCGCCAGTGGCAGGGTTCGCATGGCGGCCTCGGGCCATTTCGGCACACCCCTCTCGAGGATCGTGGCCCCATAGGGAGCTCCACCGAAGGCGCCAGCGGCATGGTTCGCATGGCGGCCTCGGGCCATTTCGGCACACCCCTCACGAGGATCGTGGCCCCATAGGGAGCTCCACCGAAGGCGCCAGTGGCAGGGTTCGCATGGCGGCCCCAGGCCATTGCGGCACATCCTTCATGAGGATCGTGGCCCCATATTTGTGCTGCTTCAACAACCGCGCCTGGGCGTCGTACTCCGCCTTGTCGACGTGCAACGCCACCTCCTCCCTCATGGCTCTCAAGGCCCTCTCCTGCTTGTGCTCCTCGGTGAGAGGGGCGCCGTCCTTGTCGTCGTCGGCGCCCGCGAAGACGGCCACGAACGTGTACCTGAGGGCGGGTCCGGGATTCAAGACGCCGGACCCCAAACCTTGCAAACGCCGAAAGCGAGAAAACAACCACTCCTGCGAGTCCCACTGGGGCCCCTTGCGGGGGGCCCACCGTTCCTGGCCCGACTCCCCTTCGTTTTTTCTTGGAAGCATTGAACTTCTCCCACCCCGGATTCAAGACGCCACTCCGAAAACCATGCTTTTCGCAAGCGAAAAATTGTTTTTCCTATGCGACGATGTCGTTTTGCTGAGCGAACGCGTTGTCTTCCTAAGCGCACGTGTGGTTTTCCTGAGCAGACGTGTGCTTTTCCCAAGCGAACGCGTGGCTTTCCTGAACGAAGTGGTTTTCTTAAGCGAACGTGTAGTTTTCCTAAGCGAACGTGTGGCTTTCCTATGCAAGCGCGTGGTTTTCCCTAGCGAACGTGTGGTTTTCCTAAGCGAACGCATGGTTTTCCTAAGCGAACGTGTGGTTTCCCTTGGCGAACGAATGGTTTTCCTGACGACCGCGTGGTTGTCCTGAGCGAGCGTGTGGTTATCCTGGGCGAACGTGTGGTTTTCGTAAGCGAACGCATGGTTTTCCTGAGCGAGCGCGTGGCTTTCCTCAGCGAGCGTGTGCTTTTCCTGAGCGACCGTGTGGTTTTCCTGAGCGAACGTGTGGTTTTCCTGCGCGAACGTGTGGTTTTCCTGAGCGAACGTGTGGTAGTAGTAGTAGTAGTAGTAGTAGTAGTAGTAGTAGTAGTAGTAGCAGCAGTAGTAGTAGTAGTAGTAGCAGTAGTAGTAGTAGTAGCAGCAGTAGTCGTACAGTAGTTAAGTTTAAAGAGTATAGTTTAGTAGTAACGTGGTAAGTGAGTCAGTCGTAGTAGTAGTCAGTCCTAGTAGTAGTCAGTAGTAGTGCAAGTATAGTCGTAACGAAAAGTAGTTAAAGTGGTGGTGTAGTAGTAGTAGTAGTAGTAGTAGTAGTAAGTCGTTGCGTAATTAAGTACTAGTAGTACCCGTAGTAGTAGTAGTAGTATAGTAGTAGTAGTGAGTAGTAGTAGTAGTCATGACGTAAAGTGGTATAATATAGCATTCGTAGTAATCGTAAGTAGTAGTAGTAGTAGTAGTAGTCGTAGGAGTAGTAGAGTAGTCGTAGTATTAGGTAGTAGTAGTAGTAGTAATCAGTAGGTTTGTTTATGCGAGGTAGTAATAGTAGTAGTGTAGTAGTAGTAGTAGTAGTAGTAGTAGTAGTAGTAGTAGTAGTAGTAGTAGTAGTAGTAGTAGTAGTAGTAGTAGTAGTAGTAGTAGTAATGGTGGTAGTGGTAGTAGTAGTGGTAGTAGTAATAGTAGTAGAGGTCGTGGTAGTGGTAGTAGTATTAGTAGTAGTAGTAATCGTAATATTATAAGTAGTAGTAATAGTGGTCGTAGAAGTAGAAGTAGTAGTAGCAGTAGTAGTAGCAGTAGTAGTAGTAGTAGTAGGAATAGTAATATTAATGGTGGTAGTAGTAGTGTTAGTAGTAGTAGTAGCAATAGTAGTAGTAGTCGTTGCCGTAGTAGTAGTTGTAGTAGTAGTAGTAGTAGTAGTAGTAGGCGCAGTCGTAGTCGTAGTAGTCGTAGTCGTAGTGATAGTAGTAGTAGTAGTAGTAGTACTACTAGTAGTACTAGTACGAGTACTAGTAGTAGTAGTAGGAGTCGTCGTAGTCGTAGTCGTAGTCGTAGTCGTAGTCGTAGTCGTAGTCGTAGTAGTAGTAGTAGTAGTAGTAGTAGTAGTAGTAGTAGTAGCAGTACGAGTAGTAGTAGTAATAATAGTAGTAGTAGCCGTCAGCGAAGAAGTAATGGTAGCAGCAGTAGTAGTAGTAGTAGTAGTAGTAGTAGTAGTAGTAGTAGTGGCAGCAGTAGTAGTAGTAGTAGTAGTAGTAGTAGTAGTAGTAGTAGTAGTAGTAGTAGTAGTAGTAGTAATAGTAAGAGTAGTAGTAGGAGTAGGAGTAGGAGTAGGAGAAGGAGAAGGAGGAGGAGGAGGAGGAGGAGAAGGAGGAGGAGGAGGAGCGGCATCAATAGCAGCATGGCATCTGCTTCGTCAGCTGCCTACGGGGATCAATTTCTATGCTTGGCCCCCCGTCTTGTGTGTCCTCCTGTTGCTGGGGGGATTCTGAAATATCCTGAAGGTCCTGTGAGGTTGTGAAGGATTCGGATGATTCTGAAGGATTCCGAGAGTCTTGGCGGATTCTGATGGATTCTGACGGATTCTGAAGATCCTGACGGATTCTGGGGATCCTGAAGGATTATGAGGATCCTCAGGGGTCATGAGGGATACTGTAGGATTCTGAAGGATTCTGACGGATGCTGAAGAGTCTGATGGATCCTGAAGGATTCTGAAGGATCCTACAGGATTCTTTTGGATCCCGATGGGTTCTGGTGATCCTGAAGGATTCCCAGGAATTCTTAGGAACCTGACGGATTCTTAAGGGTTCTGAAGACCCTGAAGAATTCTGAAGCGTTCGGAAGATCCTGAGGGATTAGAAGGGATCCGGATGATTCCCTGGCGGATTCTAAAGGATTCTCAGGGATCCTGCTGGATTCTGAAGATCTTGAAGGGTTGTGAAGGATTCTGAGGATTCTGGGGGATTCTGAAGATCCTAAAGGATTCCCAAAGGTCCTGAGGGACTCGAACGATTCTGAAGGAATTCTGACGGATTCTGAAGATTCTGATGGCTTCCCAAGGATCCTGAGGGGTTCTGAGGATTCTGAAAGATTTTGACGGATTCTGAAAATCCTGAGAGATTCAGAGGATTCTGAGGAATTCTGAGGATCCGCAGGGATCCTGAGGGATTACAGAGGATTCTGAAGGATTCTGACGGATTCTGAGGATTCTGAGGATCCTGGGGGTTTCCGGTGGATTCTGATGGATTCCGAAGATCCTGAGGGATTGTGATCGAGGGATTTTCAGGATCCTAAGGGATCCTGAGGGATTCTGGGGGATTCTGAAGATCCTGAAAGATCCTGGAGGGTTCTGAACGACTCTGAGATTCTGAGGGAGTCTGAGGATCCTGAGGGATTCTGAGGATCCTCAGGGATCGCAAGGGATCCTCAAGGGTCCTGAGGGATTCTGAAGGATTCTGAAAGATTCTGAAGGATTCTGAGGGACTCTGAGGATGCTCAGGGGTTCTGAAGGATCCTGAGCCCTGACCCCCTGGGACCTCAGCCCTGGGCCCTGAACCCAGGGCCCCGTGTCCTCAGCCCTCACCTTGGGCTCTACGTTCCGAACCCTGAGCCCTGAACCCTCCTCCCGGGGGGCCCCAGGGGGGCCCCCTGCGGGGGCCGAAGGCCCCCGCAAGGGGCCTGACTTTTTTCTGTTACAGTACAAACAAAACGTCCGGCGTCTTGAATCCCGGACCCGGCTACCTGAGCATGTCGGGTTCCGGCGGGAAGCCGTGGCCACATAGGGAGCGCGGGCGAAGATAGTATTCACAATTGCGGTATTCACAACTGCGTATGGTTGGGTCCTTCGCCAGGCTAATTTTCTCATGTTTTTTCAGTTGGACCTTCCTTGATCCGTCAAGACGGTGATCCCGCTGCAGTGTTGGCCAAAGGTTCCAATTGCCATTACGCTTCCGTCCAATGGAACGGCACTCTCGCCGCAGCGTTGGTCGTCGTCGCATTCGTCCTCCGCCCGTTGTTCATCCTAAATTTCGTCATCCTCCTCTTCCCTTCCGCTCCTCATCAGTTTTCATCGTCGTCGTTCTGCCTGGCCCTCCGTTGTCGTCGCACGGATGATTGACTGATTTTGATGCCACCCGTGTGCCCCGCAGAGGGATATTGTTCCCCAGTCAGGCGAGCCTACGAGTTTTTTTTTTTTTTGCTAGGATAATTACTCGCAGTCTCGACCCCGTTTTCAAGCGGGTTCCTCTTGACCTGGGCGCCGGATTTCTACGCGAACATTGCATGATATGATTGCTGCGTTCTATGGCGTGTTACACTAGATTGTGCTATGCTGTAACATGCGGTGGTGTGATATGTGGTTATGATCGACGCTATGATATGCTTCGTTCCGGTGTCCAACGTGTGGTACCGAATGTCATGCGAGATGCAGTGATCATTTCTGATACACCATGTTTATCCAGGGAGGTTCATCATATGCACTGGTACGTTGTGCCACGACGTGCCACTCTATGTTGTGGTATGCGACGCTGATCAAAAATGCGCAGCGCTGCTGGGCCAAGGGATGATGCTTGCGCTGTGATGTCTTTTGCGTGGCGCTTCATTGCGTTGCGCCCCCTGTGCGTTCTCATTGTGCAGCACGGCCTTGCTTGGTGCCGCGCTGGGGTGCTTGCGAAGGGCTCGAGCGGGCGCCGGCCAGCGAACTGCGCCCGCAGCGGTCGTGCTCGCCTCCTCCTCCTCCTCCTCCTCCTCCTCCTCCTCCTCCTCCTCCTCCTCCTCCTCCTATTTCTCCTCCTCCTCCTCCTCCTTCGACCCCTCCCGGCGCTGTTTTTCCCAACCATCCTGTGATGTTGGGTCCTCGTTTTGAAGAGACAGCGAGCGCCCGCGTTTCTTCCTCCTTTCTTCCTTCCTTCCTCCTCCCCCTCCTTCCTCCTCCTTGCGTTTCCCCCACCCAGTACAGCGTTTCGTGGCCCCATAGGGAGCTCCACCGACAGCCCCAGTGCCACCGCCCGCATGCGTCACCCACACCCATGTCGGCACACCCCTCTGACGTTTCGTGGCCCCATAGGGAGCCCCACCGAAGGCCCCAGTGCCACCGCCCGCATGCGTCACCCACACCCATGTCGGCACACCCCTCGGACGCTTCGTGGCCCCATAGGGAGCCCCACCGAAGGCACCAGTGCCACCGCCGCATGCGTCACCCACACCCACTTCGGCACACCCCGCACACATTTCGTGGCCCCACAGGGAGCTCCACCGAAGGCCCCAGTGCCACCGCCCGCATGCGTTTGCGGCAGATCCCTCGGACGTTTCGTGGCCCCATGGGAAGCTCCACGGAAGGCCCCAGTGCCACCACCCGCATGCGCCTCCCACATTCATTCCGGCAGACCCCTCACACGTTTCGTGGCCCACCGAAGGCACCATTGGCGCAGCCCGCATGCGTCACCCACACACACACACACATACACACAAACACACACACACACACATACGACAGAACACCACACGCACTCACACACACACACACACACACACACACACACACACACACACACACGCACGCACGCACACACACACACACACACACACACACATACACACACACACACACGCACACACGTTTCGTGGCCCCAAAGGAAGCTCCACCGAAGGCCCCAGTGCCACCGCCTGCATGCGTCGCCCACACCCATGTCAGCGCACACACGCTTCGTGGCCCCATGGGGAGCTCCACCGAAGGCACCATTGGCGCAGGCCGCATGCGTCACCCACACCCATGTCGGCACACACCCCACACGTTTCGTGGCCCCATGGGGAGCTCCACCGAAGGCCCTAGTGCCACCGCCCGCATGCGTCACCCACACCCATGTCGGCACACCCCTCACACGTTTCGTGGCCCCAAAGGTTGCTCCACCGAAGGCCCTAGTGCCACCGCCCGCATGCGTCACCCACACTCATGTCGGCACACCCTCACACGTTCCGTGCCCCACAGGGAGCTCCACCGGAGGCCCCGGTGCCACCGCCCGCATGCGTCACCCACACATTTTGGCACGCTCCTCACACGCCGCATGGCGGACTCGGGCCACTTCGGCACACCCCTCACGGCGATCGTGGCCCCATATGGAGCTCCACCGACGGCCATAGTGGCAGGGTCCGCATGGCGGACTCGGGCCAGTTCGGCACGCCTCTCACGGCGATCGTGGCCCCATAGGAAGCTCCACCGACGGCCCTAGTGGCAGGGTCCGCATGGCTGACTCGGGCCGGTTCGGCACACCCCTCACGACGACCGTGGCCCCACAGGAAGCTCCACCGAAGGCCCCAGTGGCAGGGTCCACATGGCGGACTCGGGCCAGTTCGGCACGCCCCTCACGAGGATCGTGGCCCCATATGGAGCTCCACCGACGGCCCCAATGGCAGGGTCCACATGGCGGACTCGCGCCAGTTCGGCACACCCCTCAAGAGGATCGTGGCCCCATAGGGAGCTCCACCGAAGACCCCAGTGGCAGGGAGGGTCCGCATGGCGGACTCGGGCCAGTTCGGCACACCCCTCACGACGATCGTGGCCCCACAGGAAGCTCCACCGAAGGCCTCAGAGTCGGGGTCCGCATGGCGGACTCGGGCCAGTTCAGCGCATAGGGAGCTCCACCGAAGGCCATAGTGGCAGGGTCCGCATGGCGGACTCGGGCCAGTTCGGCACGCCCCTCACGAGGATCGTGGCCCCATGGGGAGGTCCACCGAAGGCCCCAGTGGTGGTGTTCGCGTGCCTTTTGCTGGCCCCCTCCGTCGTCTCACCTGCCTCGCGATACTCGCAGCTGCGTATGGCTGGGTCCTTGGTCAGGCGAATGTTATGCCCCCCCCCCTTCTTCTCGTATGTTACGTCCTTCTCGTCGTTCGCAGCCTTCTCCCACCCGTCCTCTGTCCATTTCCCTCCTCCCCATCCAGATTTGTCATGTCCTTGTCAGTTGCCCTCCGCCTCCGCCATGCCCGGCCAGCTCTTGATATCCACATGTTTCTGTGATGCTGTTGCTCGTTCGGGATCCGTATGCTTTTCTTCTCTCGATTCTGCAAATAGAGGGGGTCTCAACTCCGTGGTAAGAGATGGGAGGGAGGGGCAGAAAGTCAGATGCGGCGCGAACGCTCCCATATTGCCTCCGTCTCCTCCTCTCTTCTCCCTCCCGCCCCTCCTCCCGTCGCTCACACCCCCTTCCCGTCCTATCCTTTTCCAGATAGGCCAGTGAAAACGATCCTAGTTTGTTCGAGTGTCACCAGGCTATTGGTTGTCGCCCCATCCAGCGTTCCATCCACCCATCCATCCATCCCCCTTTCCCCCGATTACCTGGCATGCCCGCCTCGACGCTCCCGCCCTCCCGCCACCCCCATGGGTTTGGATCCTCTCGGGGGCCCTCGCTTCGGAAACGCTTGCAGAGGGTGTATGGCCCCGCCGGGTCGCCCAGTGTGTCCACGTTGGTCAGTCTGGTACGTGTCCGATATCTCTCCATCACTCCCTGCGCCTCAGGCGGAAGGCTGCCCACATCATCGCGCCTGCCCGAAGCACAATTACTGGGGCAAGCATGAGCCGAAGTGCGTGCCGTACTTCAAGGCTTCCCTGGCTGTCTGCGTAGATCCCCGCATAGGGGCGAGCGTGAATGCAGAGGAGGGGGTGAGGAGAGAGAGAAAACGAGGAGCAGGAACAGGAGCAAAGATGAAGGGGAAAAACAAGGGATGAGCGAGAAGGGCAGAGGAAGGAGGAAGGTGGATGTCAAGTTTTCAGAACACACAGCCCTGAGGCAAAGCAAGGGCCGACAGCTGACGTTGCAGCTGTTCTGTATTAGTTAGCAAGTGCGGCATGCATTAAGAAGCTGTCTGCACCTCCACGCTACCCAGCGCATGCCGGGCAGCATGGGATGCCGCGAACTACAATGAAGCGCTCTGCAGGTGACTTTCCCAGCAGGCCTGTGAGTTTTCACTGTCAGGGCAAGCACAGAAAACAGCCGCGTGGGCAGAGAACGATAATCATGCAAAAGGGCCTTCACCAGGTCTTCGTCGTCGAAGCCCTGGGCGGCCTCACAATATTCAGTCATCGCCTCCACCGCAAATTCCTTCTGCCATGCTACGCGAGAGTAAGAATCAGAGGCCAGATCTCTGAGTTTCTCTTCATGGATGGCGGCCTTCGGTAGCACGGCAAAACCGCCGTCCTTGTCGGTGATGCAAGCGCCGCTTGGTGAGTTACGGAGCAAATCCAGCGCCAACTCGGAAACCCCGTTCAAATTGGAGGGGCGGCCGAGGGATGAAACCCGATGCCTTGCACGCCTGCACTCCTCAAACACTTCGTGTTTAGTGTCAGAGATGAAACTCTCGACGGCAAGGTTGAAAGTCATCGAGCACGGGTGCGGCACTCGACGCCTAGAGCGCAGAAAATGCCACTGGCTGGAGTCAGAATCAGACATTACGATACGCCAGCGGAGACGGTGCTCCCAGATGTACAAACTCGAGCCGATGTCCTTTAGGGACGGAGATCGGCTGCTGGAAAACATATGTTTTTTATGATACCGCCTCAACAGGAACTCCAAGGGCCAGACAATGGCTCCAGCGGGGGGCGTGCAGGCGACCCTCTGGGTCAAGTCCGCCATATACCACCCCGGTTTGCCGCGCCCTGTGCCGAACAGGGCGTCGAGGTCAGCAGGCGACATCGCGCGGCACAGGGTGAGGAAATTCATTGCCACCACGTCTGCCAGCGGCCGTTCCCCCGACCTTTTCCGCCGCCTTTCGTGCTGCCACGCCCTCTGCCTGTCTTGCCGTTGGATTTGCCTTTGGCTTTGCCTGTGCTCGAGGCCTTCCCCTTGTTTTTGCCTTTGCTCGAACCCTTGCTGGGCGGCTGCGAGGGAGTCGAGGGCGGCTTGCCTTTGCCTTTGCCGTCGGCCTTGCCCTTTCCGACTGTCTCGCTTTTTCTTTTGGCTTTGCCTCTGCCACCCCCCGTGCCCCCGCTCGAGGCGGGGGCCAGGGAGTTTTTTGCAATGACGTCTGCCAGGTCGCTGGGCTGAATGTTGTCACCTTTCTGGAGCTGCCAGATGAAGGCCTCCAGGTGGACATAGTCGCCTGAAGCTCTCGAAGATCCATCCGTTCGCTTCCCCAGGGCCTCTCTCAGCTTCAAGTCGATGGCAGTGCTCAGGTGGTCGGCCGGTTTCTTCTCCAGGAGGGCCGTGGCCACCTTGAGTTTCCTGTTCTCCGCTTGTTTCCGCTTCTCCTCCTCCACCTTGGCCTGCACAGCTCGGTCCACGAGCTTCGTGTGGATGGCCTCGCCCTTCGCGCGCAGGGAACTCTCCGAGACGCCGTGCGGGCCGTCGCCGACCTCCAGGTCTCAGTCCAGGGTGTTCCAGCCGCTACCGATGGAAATTGTCTTTCCTCGTGTAATGCCGGAGCTCGCCCGCTGCTCCTCCATGACGCGCAGGTCCAGCTCCCTGCACTTCTCCAGGCAGAAGATGTGGAGCTTGCGCTTGGCGTCGCGGATTGCGCACCCGCTGTCGAAGTGGATGTCGTAGCTCGAGACTTGGAGCGTGACCGTGCCCAGGAGGTTGGTCTCGAACCCGAAGTTCGCCGGCTTCACGCCGGCTGGGACAGGGCCTGCAGTTCAACCTGGATCTTGGTCTTGCGGGCGCTGGTGCGCTGGAGGCTCCCGATTTTGGCGGCCAGGGTCGTGCTGGCCTTTGTGATGGAGGTCTTCAAGTCAGAATTCATGTAATCCTTATGCTCCGTCTCGATGAGGTCGCTGAGGTTGTTGTCGCCCACGCGTGCGGCTCCCGCTTGGGGCTCGCTCGGCATCAGGGCGGAGGCAGGGACCAGCCTGCCAGGTGGCTCGGCCGCCGGCGGCGACCGCGAGCGGTCACCCGCCCCGCCGCAGGTGGGCCCCCAGCGCCATCGTGGACACAGCAGCTGTCGCCTGCCGGGGCGCTGAGTCCCCGAAGGTTCTCTCAGGGATGTCTGGTCAGCCATGCCGAGACAGTACTGGAAGTGAATATGAGACGTACAAGGAATGAGGTGCAGTAACTGACTCAAGACGTGGACGATTCTTGCTGTTATGCGCGGCCCACCACTCTGATATGATGGGATGTGGCCTCGGTGCTAAGCGCTCGCCGCGCTGCAAGATATCAGAGCCGAAGTTGCAATGGAACGGATTGGAAATCAAATACGCCAAACTTGTCGTAACAATTCGGCGGCTCTGGGCTGGAAAACAACACGCGCCGACATTGGCGCGTGAGCTCCCCGCCCGCGTAGGGTCGCCCGCAGGCGCCCTCGTCTTCAGTGTGGCGTGCCGCGCCGGCAGCCCGCGCGAGCCGCCGCGCGAGGTCGCTGCGCCACCCCTCGCGCAAGACCCGTTCCTCGTCGTCGCTTCCCGGTGGGGTCCGCCGGCCTTTCCGAACGGCTGCCGCCTCGCGGGCCCCCTGTGGGCGCCCCGCCGCCGCCTCTCGGGGGGCGGCCCGCCGCCGCCCGTGGTGGGGGCGCTCCGTACCGGCGTGCGCTGCAGTGCCCTCTGCCCTGCGCTGCGTTGCGCTGCGCGGCCTTGCACCGCTCGCGTTGCCCGCGCACGCGCGTGCGCACGCGCGTGCGCCTGCTGCTCGGCGCTGCACGGCCCTGCCTTGCCGTGCGGAGGCTCTGCGCGGCTCTGCGTGGCTCTGCTCTGCATCTCCACGCGTAGCTCTGCGCTGCGTTGCATGTTTCTTTATTTCCCTGCGTTGCTCTGCATTGCTCTGTCTTGTTACCTAACAGCGAAGACTGATAGGTTTCTAGTGGTGTCAAAAGAGAGCATCTTGACTCCCCAGGGGGGTGTGGGCGGGATCCGGACGGGATCCGGGGGGAATCCGGAGACTCCTTTTTTAACCAACAGTAACGCACTTCGTGGTCTTCGAGTTCCCAGAACTCCGTTCCTGGGCATGATTTTGAATGCCCGGAGCCAACTGTAGGCCACTTCGTGTTCTTCGAGTTCCCAGAACTCCATTCCTGGGCATGATTTTGAATGCCCGGAGCCAACTGTAGGCCACTTCGTGGTCGTCGAGTTCCCAGAATTCCATTCCCGGGCATGATCTTAAATGCCCGGAGCCAACTGTAGGCCACTTCGTGGTCGTCGAGTTCCCAGAATTCCATTCCTGGGCATGATTTTGAATGCCCGGAGCCAACTGTAGGCCACTTCGTGTTCTTCGAGTTCCTAGAACTCCATTCCCGGGCCACATTTTGAATGCTGAGGCTGAGGCTGATGCTGAGGCTGAGGCAGGCTGAGGCTGAGGCAGGCTGAGGCTGAGGCCGAGGCTGAAGGCAGACTGAGGCTGAGGCTGAAGCAGGCTGAGGCTGAGGCTGAGGCTGAGGCAGGCTGAGGCTGAGGCTGAGGCTGAGGCAGGCTGAGGCTGAGGCTGAGGCTGAAGGCAGACTGAGGCTGAGGCTGAAGCAGGCTGAGGCTGAGGCTGAGGCAGGCTGAGGCTGAGCTGGGGCTGAGCTGAGCTGAGGCAGGCTGAGGTGGCTGAGGCAGGCTGATGCAGGATGAGGCTGAGGCAGGCTGAGGCTGAGGCCGAGGCTGAAGGCAGACTGAGGCTGAGGCTGAGGCAGAGGCAGGCTGAGGCTGAAGGCAGGCGATGCTGAGCAGGCTGAGGCTGAGGCTGAGGCTGATGCAGGCTGAGGCTGAGGCAGGCTGAGGCTGAGGCCGAGGCTGAAGGCAGACTGAGGCTGAGGCTGAAGCAGGCTGAGGCTGAGGCTGAGGCTGAGGCTGAGGCTGAGGCAGGCTGATGCTGAGGCAGGCTGAGGCTGAGGCTGAGGCTGATGCAGGCTGAGGCTGAGGCAGGCTGAGGCTGAGGCCGAGGCTGAGGCAGACTGAGGCTGAGGCTGAAGCAGGCTGAGGCTGAGGCTGAGCAGGCTGAGGCTGAGGCTGAGGCAGGCTGATGCTGAGGCAGGCTGAGGCTGAGGCTGAGGCTGATGCAGGCTGAGGCTGAGGCAGGCTGAGGCTGAGGCCGAGGCTGAAGGCAGACTGAGGCTGAGGCTGAAGCAGGCTGAGGCTGAGGCTGAGGCTGATGCTGAGGCAGGCTGAGGCTGAGCTGAGGCTGAGGCTGAGGGCTGAGGCTGAGGCAGGCTGAGGCTGAGGCCGAGGCTGAAGGCAGACTGAGGCTGAGGCTGAAGCAGGCTGAGGCTGAGGCTGAGGCAGGCTGAGGCTGAGGCAGGCTGAGGCTGAGGCAGGCTGAGGCTGAGGCTGAGGCTGAGGCTGGTGCAGGCTGAGGCTGAGGCAGGCTGAGGCTGAGGCCGAGGCTGAAGGCAGACTGAGGCTGAGGCTGAAGCAGGCCGAGGCTGAGGCTGAGGCAGGCTGAGGCTGAGGCTGAGGCAGGCTGATGCTGAGGCAGGCTGAGGCTGAGGCTGAGGCTGATGCAGGCTGAGGCTGAGGCAGGCTGAGGCTGAGGCCGAGGCTGAAGGCAGACTGATGCTGAGGCTGAAGCAGGCTGAGGCTGAGGCTGAGGCAGGCTGAGGCTGGGGCAGGCTGAGGCTGAGGCAGGCTGAGGCTGAGGCTGTGACTGCGACTGCCGATGCCACTGCGACTGTCATCGCGAATGCGACTACGACTGCGAGAACAGCAGAATTCTACAACTGGATTCTCATCTGAATCTTAAGGGGAATGCTTCCAGATATGCTCCTACACATCGCTGTTAGGTTGCTTTGCCGGGATATTTGTTTGGTATGGATTCATACGCGTTGCTTGCATTGCTTTGCGGTGTATTTCAGTGCGTTGCGTTGTTTCGCAGTGTGTCACATTGGTTTGTATCTAAGACGCCTACGGCGAATCACCGCCGCCCCCTGCCTTTGTGGAAGCGCCTAGGTGGCCGAACGTTGAGGCCAGACCTGCCAAGCTATCGGACCACGTGTTCCCCGAATCGGTTTGGAGAGCCTTCGGGGAACACGTGGGCATCTTGAAAGTCATCTTGGCCGCCTGGAGGCCATTTTGACCCTTTCGGGCCTTCTTGGAGGACGTCTTGGATGGATCTTGGGCCGTCTTGGAGGCCATCTTGAGCGTCTTGGTCTTGGGCCGTCTTGGGGGCCTCTGGGGGCCGTCGTGGGCCTCTTGAGCGATCTTTGGGTGCACTTGGGCAGTTTCGGGCCGTCGGAAGGGAGAAACGTAGCCTGGCGAAGGACCCAACCATATGCAGCTGCGAATGCCGCACGGATATGAGACGAAGGAGGGGGCACGCAAACTAGGCCCCTCTTCTCATAGGCACCGCGCCACTGGGGCCTTCGGTGGAGCTCCCTATGGGGCCACGAAACGTGTGAGGGGTGTGCCGAAATGGGTGGTGGGGAGGCATGCGAACCCTGCCACTGGGGCCTTCGGTGGAGCTCCCTATGGGGCCACGAAACGTGTGAGGGGTGTGCCGAAATTGGTGGTGGGGAGGCATGCGAACCCTGCCACTGGGGCCTTCGGTGGAGCTCCCTATGGGGCCACGAAGCGTGTGAGGGGTGTGCCGAAATGGGTGGTGGGGAGGCATGCGAACGCAGCCACTGGGGCCTTCGGTGGAGCTCCCTATGGGGCCACGAAACGTGTGAGTGGGTGTGCCGAAATGAGTGGTGGGGAGGCATGCGGAACCACTGGGGCACTGGAGGCCTTCCGGCGCCACCCTGGGCGCACGAACGCGTGTGAGGGGTGTGCCGAAATGGGGGGGGTGGTGGGGCGGGCCACTGGGGCCTTCGGTGGAGCTCCCTATGGGGCCACGAAACGTGTGAGGGGTGTGCCGAAATGGTGGTGGGGAGGCATGCGAACGCAGCCACTGGGGCCTTCGGTGGAGCTCCCTATGGGGCCACGAAACGTGTGAGGGGTGTGCCGAAATGGGTGGTGGGGAGCATGCGAACGCAGCCACTGGGGCCTTCGGTGGAGCTCCCTATGGGGCCACGAAACGTGTGAGGGGTGTGCCGAAATGGGTGGTGGGGAGGCATGCGGACCCTGCCACTGGGGCCTTCGGTGGAGCTCCCTATGGGGCCACGAAACGTGTGAGCGGTGTGCCGAAATGAGTGGTGGGGAGGCATGCGGACCCTGCCACTGGGGCCTTCGGTGGAGCTCCCTATGGGGCCACGAAACGTGTGAGGGGTGTGCCGAAATGGGTGGTGGGGAGGCATGCGGACCCTGCCACTGGGGCCTTCGGTGGAGCTCCCTATGGGGCCACGAAACGTGTGAGGGGTGTGCCGAAATGGGTGGTGGGGAGGCATGCGAACCCTGCCACTGGGGCCTTCGGTGGAGCTCCCTATGGGGCCACGAAACGTGTGAGGGGTGTGCCGACGGTGGGGAATGCGAACGCCACTGGGGCCTGGTGGAGCTCCCTATGGGGCCACGAAACGTGTGAGGGGTGTGCCGAAATGGGGTGGGAGGCATGCGAACCCTGCCACTGGGGCCTTCGGTGGAGCTCCCTATGGGGCCACGAAACGTGTGAGGGGTGTGCCGAAATGGGTGGTGGGGAGGCATGTGAGGGGTGTGCCGAGATGGGTGGTGGGGAGGCATGCGAACATTGCCACTGGGGCCTTCGGTGGAGCTTCCTATGGGGCCACGAAGCGTGTGAGGGGTGTGCCAAAATAATAGGTTGTGGGAGGCATGCGAACCCTGCCACTGGGGCCTTCGGGGAGCTCCCTATGGGGCCACGAAACGTGTGAGGGGTGTGCCGACATGGGTGGTGGGGAGGCATGCGAACCCTGCCACTGGGGCCTTCGGTGGAGCTCCCTATGGGGCCACGAAGCGTGTGAGGGGTGTGCCGAAATGGGTGGTGGGGAGGCATGCGAACCCTGCCACTGGGGCCTTCGGTGGAGCTCCCTATGGGGCCACGAAACGTGTGAGGGGTGTGCCGAAATGGGTGGTGGGGAGGCATGCGAACCCTGGAGGGAGGAGGGCGAGGAGGAGGAGGAGGAGGAGGAACGCGGGGACCGTCTCTTCAAAACGAGGACCCAACACCACAGGATGGTTGGGAAAAAAGCAAATGCCACAATCCTTCAAAAACTCATGGGACATCACTGAATTTGACCTTTTTTTTCGGCCCTTCCTGGAGGCCCTCTTGGAGGCCTCTTGGGACGTCGTGGCCATCTTAGGGCCATCTTCGGTCGTTTTGGTGGGCTCCTGGCCCGTCTGACGCCGTCGGAAGGCGTTTGGGGGGCCCCTCTGGGCCGACTTGGGGTCCTTCGTGGAATGCTCCAGGGCCGTCTTGGAGGGTATCTTGGGCGTCTTCAAAGCCTCCTGGGCAGTATTGGGGGCCTCTTGGGCCGTTCTGGGGCCATCTTGGAGGCCTCTTGGGCGTTCTTTGGGCGATCTTTGGGGGCTCTTGGGCCAGCTTGGTGGGCTCCTGGCCCGTCTGACGCCGTCGGAAGCCGTTTGGGGGGCCTCTCTGGGCCGACTTGGGGCCCTCTTGGGGTGCTCCAGGGCCGTCTTAGAGGCCATCTTGGGCGTCTTGGAAGCCTCTTGGGTCGTCTTTGTGTCCTCTTGGGGCCGTCTTGGGGGCCTCTTGGGCAGTCCTGAGGCCATCTTGGAGGCCTCTTGGGCGCTGTGGGGGCGATCTTGGGGGCCTCTTGGGCCGTCTTGGGTCGTCGGAAAGCAGAAAAGGAGCAAATACAAGAATCCTTCAAAAACCTAAGGACAATCAATGATTTTGGCATCTTCTGGCCCTCCTGGAGAACCTCTCGGAGGCCTCCTGGGCCGTCTTGGAGGCCTTTTGGGCACCTCTTGGGCCATCTTGGGCCGTCTCGGAGGTTTCTTGGGCGGACTTGGAGGCATCTCCTCCTCTCTTGGGCGGACTTGGAGGCCATCTTGGACCATCTTGGAGGCCATCTTGGGCCATCTTGGCCGTCTTGGAGGCCATCTTGGCCGTCGTGGAGGCCTCTTGGGGCCCTCTTGGGGCCGTCTTGGGGGCCTCTTGGGCCGTCATGGGGCCGGCGATCTTGGGGGCCTCTTGGGCCGCCTTGAGCCGTCGGAATGCCGAGAGGAAGCAAATCCCAAAATCCTTCAAAAACCGCAGGAAATCAATGATTTTGGCCCCTTCGGGCCTTCCTGGAGGACCTCTTGGAGGCCTTTTGGGCCGTATTGAAGGCCTCTTGGGCCGTCTTGGGCCATGTTGAGGCCATCCTGAAGCTATCTGAGGCCGTCTTGGGTACATCTGGGACCGTCTTGGAGGCATCTTGGGGCCATCTTAGCCGTCTAGGAGGCCATCTTGGGCCGTCTTGGAGACCATCCTGGGCCATCTTGGCCGTCTTGGACGCCATCTTGGGCCAACTGGAGGAAACAGAGGCACGACGGACGCGTTTTGAGGTCCTTTCCGGGTGGCCGGCGGGACGGGCCGAAGCCCCAGGGGGAGTTCTTTTGGAAAAAGAACCAAGACCAAAAGCCATATCGTCCGGCACGCCAGGCACCCCTGTTGCAAGCAACAGGGGGCGGCGGATCTAAGACGCCTACGGCGAATCACCGCCGCCCCCTGCCTTTGTGGAAGCGCCTATGTGGCCGAACGTGGAGGCCAGACCTGCCAAGCCATCGGACCATGTGTTCCCCGAATCGGTTTGGAAAGCCTTCGGGGAACACGTGGGCGTCTTGAAGGTCATCTTGGCCGTCTTGGAGGCCTCTTGGGCGATCTTTCGGCGATCTTTGGGGGCTCTTGGGCCGTGTCGGGCCGTCGGAAGGCCGAAAAGAAGGAAATGTCACAATCCGTCAAAGACCTAAGGAACATCTATGTTTTTGGCCTCTTCTGGCCTTCCGGGAGGCCCTCTTGGGGGCCTTTTGGGCTCTTTTGGGCCAGCTTCGAGCCAACTTCGGCCATCTTGGTGGGTTCCTGGCACGTCTGACGCCGTCGGGAGCCGTCTTGGGGGCCTTGCTGGGCCCACGGGGGACCCACTTGGGGCGCTTCGGGGCCGTCTTGGAGGCCATCTTGGGCGTCTTGGAGGCCATCTTGGGCGTGTTGGAGGCCTCTTGGGCCGTCTTGGGGCCCTCTTGGGGCCATCTTGGAGGCCATTTGGGCCGCCATGGGGCCCTCTTAGGGGGCTTCTTGGGCGATCTTGGGGGCCTCTTGGGCCGTCTTGGGCCGTCGGAATGCCGAGAAGAAACACATTCTAAAATCCTTCAAAAAATAATTGGAAAATCAATGATTTTGGCCTCTTCGGGCCCTCTTGGAGGACCTCTTGGAGGCCTCTTGGGCCGTCTGGGAGGCCTCTGGGGGGCCTCTTGGGCCGTTTTGGGCCGTCTTGGACTCTCTTGGGCCGTCGTGGAGGCCGTCTTGGACCATCTTGGGCGGACTTGGAGGCCATCTTGGAGGCCATCTTGGGCCATCTTGGCCACCAAGCCATCGGACCATGTGTTCCCCGAATCGGTTTAGAAAGCCTTCGGGGAACACGTGGGCGTCTTGAAGGTCATCTTGGCCGTCTTGGAGGCCTCTTGGGCGATCTTTCGGCGATCTCTGGGGGCTCTTGGGCCGTGTCGGGCCGTCGGAAGGCCGAAAAGAAGGAAATGTCACAATCCGTCAAAGACCTAAGGAACATCTATGTTTTTGGCCTCTTCTGGCCTTCCGGGAGGCCCTCTTGGGGGCCTCTTGGGCCCTTTTGGGTCAGCTTCGAGCCAACTTCGGCCATCTTGGTGGGTTCCTGGCACGTCTGACGCCGTCGGGAGCCGTCTTGGGGGCCTTGCTGGGCCAACGGGGGACCCTCTTGGGGCGCTTCGGGGCCGTCTTGGAGGCCATCTTGGGCGTCTTGGAGGCCATCTTGGGCGTGTTGGAGGCCTCTTGGGCCGTCTTGGGGCCCTCTTGGGGCCATCTTGGAGGCCACTTGGGCCGTCATGGGGCCCTCTTGGAGGCCTCTTGGGCGATCTTGGGGGCCTCTTGGGCGTCTGGAGCCGTCGGAATGCCGAGAAGAAGCAAATTCCCAAATCCTTCAAAAACCTTAGAAAAATCAATGATTTTGGCCTCTTCGGGCCCTCCTCCTGGAGGACCTCTTGGAGGCTTCGTGGGCCGTCTGGGAGGCCTCTGGGGGGCCTCTTGGGCCGTCTGGGGCCCTCTTGGACTCTCTTGGGCCGTTTTGGAGGCCGCCCTGGACCATCTTGGGCGGACTTGGAGGCGATCTTGGACCATCTTGGAGGCCATCTTGGCCATCTTGGAGGCCATCTTGGAGCCGTCTGGGGCAGAAAATTGGGGAAGTGAGGTCCGTGGAAAAAATCCCAGGACCCCGGCGGGACGGGCCGAAACCCATTGGGAGAGTTCTTTTGGAAAAAGAGCCAAAACCAAAACCGATAGGATCCAGCACGCTGGGCACCCCTTTGCTAAAGCGAAAGGGGGCGGCGGATCGAAGACGCCTACGGCGAATCACCGCCGCCCCCTGCCCTTTCGGAAGCGCCGATGCGGCCGACTGCTGTGGCCAGAGGTCTGCCAAGTTATTGGGCCATATGTTCCCCGAATCGGTCTTTACAGCCTTCGGGGAACACGTGGGGGAGGACGGGGAGGAGAGGAGAGATAGGAAGGGGGGGAATGGAGGAGGAGGTCTCTTGAGTGCCTTTTTGGCTACTCTGGGTTTATATTGGGCCACATGTTACCTAACAGCGTAGACTGATAGGTTTCTAGTTGACTCAAAAGAGCTCACAGATCACTCCACAGGGGGGTCCGGGCAGGCGTTGGGAGTTGCCGGCCGGCAGGGTGCCGGGCCTGTGCCGGGCTTGTTTTTCACCAACAGTCACACACTTCGTGCTCGTCGACCTCTCAGAACCCCATTCCCAGGCCACATTCTGAATAACCGGATGCAACAGTCACACACTTGGTGCTCCTTGACCTCCCAGAACGCCATTCCCGGGCCACATTCGGAATAGCCGGACGCAACAGTCATACAATTCCTCGTACTTGACACCCCAGAACTCCATTCCCGGGCCACATTCTGATTAACGGGATGCAACAGTCACACATTTCGAGCTCTTTGGCATCCCAGAACCCCATTCCCAGGCCACATTCGGAATAACAGGATGCAAGAGTCACACACTTCGTGCTCCGAGACCTCCCAGAACGCCATTCCCAGGCTACATTTGGAAAAATCGCACACAACAGGTATACACGCCGGGCTATCTGGCTGTCTGGAACGGCAATCCCGGGATACATTCAGAGTAATCCCACGCGACAGTCACACACTTTGTGCTCTGTGACCTCTCAGAACTTCATATCTGGGCGACACTCCTGGGCAACACTCGTTCTCTCACTATCATGCAACACTCATACACAGTGTCCTTGTCGACCTGTCACATCTCAACTTTCAACTCCCTGACACAACCGTCACACACACACTGATTTCTCTGAGTTTTCACTAGGTTAGTCTCGGGTCACATTTTATATTCCTTCCGCGACAGCCGTGCTTGGTTCAGGAGTTGCTAGTGACACTGCAGTCCATTTCACTCAACGTGCCTCGTCACCAGAGTTTCGATTGCAATGGCGTTCCCCTGGCCGTACCGCTATATGGAACGTTCATCCGCAGCCTCTGCTCCGCGAGGCTCGTCCGAAGTGTCGCCGCCTCGCGGTGCTTCTCAGCCTGCGGAGGAAGGTCGACAGACGCCTGGTCCTGGCGCTCCGCAGCCTGCGTCTTTCACGGTCGCCTCCTTCAATTTCGGGTTCGAGCAGGGCATGATGACTGGTAAGCAGGCGGCCACTCACTGCGCTAACTTCGGAAAGGGTGTGCGCCACGATAGTGCAGAACGCTGATGCTGACATTGTCTGTGCATGCGAGGTCGGTGCGTTCCGTGAAGGCTTTCGCCGAGCAGCGATCAACGTGACAGACATCCTCAGTAAGCCTTTCGGTGATGGCATTGGCTTCTCGGAGGTCGACAACTACTTGACTCTCTGGGGCTTCCGCGGTGCTTCTCAGCCTGCGGAAGTGACTCCGCGCGAAGACAGCCATGTTTACAGGCCTCCTAGCGGGCGAGAGATTGATGCCGTCATCTCACGCTTTGAGGTGAACAAACCAGGCCATGAGAAGTTCTACGTGGTGATCGCCAACATGCACATCGTCTGCGGCAAGAAACCGCCGAGCATTCAGACTCGAAAGCGGACAGTTCGCCATCTCCGATTGCGCCTGGACGGCATCGCTCAGCTTCTCAATGCTTCGGAGCCGCACGTGCCAGTCGTTCTGCTTGCAGTCGGCGACGACAACCTGACTTTCCAGGAGGCGCGGGAGGCTTACCAGCGCCAGCAGGACGACGAGAAGCTCTGGGATGTCCTTGCCACTCCGGCCGACCTCAAAGGCGACCACGTCGCGGTCTGCGGAGCAGTCGCCCGCTTCCGCCCGATTGCCGTTGGCGCGTCGTTTACGGATCGTGGCATGCGCAACGACGCACACGATGCCGTGGCGGTCGTGCTCACTCCCCCTGGTGCTTCTCAGCCTGGGGAGAGCAAGAGGCGGAAGATTGTCGTCGAAAACGTCTCCGACGCCGACGCCAGCGCACAGGCGGACGCCGACTCTTCTGTGCACTGGGATCGGTCGCCGAGCCCAACTCCTCCGCTTTCACCGACTTCACCGGCTGATCCCGACTACGTCGAGGATGTTGTTCAAACTCGCGCGAACGACTTGCACAGGGAGCTGAGGCAGTTTGGGGGCGAAAGGTACGACGATGAGTACGATCCGAAAGTCCTCTTTCATCTCAGTCTCTTGCTTTTCAAAAAGAGGAAGTCCACGGAGCTAGCGGACACTGATCCAGCTGGTGCTCCTCAGCCTGGCTCGGAATATGACGCGGCCTTTGCGTCTCAGGAGGAGACTGGCCGAGCCATTATCTCTGTCCTTCAGCTTCGACATGACTTTCTGCGGAGCAAGAACATCGACGACATGCGCTACGTTCTCACGGAGCCTGAGCGCCAGGAATTGGTCAGAGTAGCTCGCGACCAGTACGAGCAGTCGCGGCAGCAGCGTGCGCTTCAGGAACGGGATGTCGAAAAGGGAAAAGCGAGAGGCAAGTCTGCGCCACAAGGGGGCCATGCGGTTCCGCAGGGTCCAACAAAGGGCCAGGCGGTAAGAAAGGTTCTCGCGGTGCTTCTCAGCCTGCGGGAAAAGGTGGCCAGGCCAAGGGTGCAGGTCTAGGTAGCCTCGCCAGGTTTGTGAAAGACCAGAAGCGTAAGCGGTGGCATCGCCATTTGCAACGCGTGGCCGGCACCAAACAGATCTGGGAGGTGCTGGCCTTCTCAGGGCGCTTCGACGTTCATATGCTAACGCAAGCGTTGCAAGCTGATCACAGTGAGGACCGTGATACAGCAGCTCCCGAGGAAGCTCTGCGGGAACAGCGGCGCCGTCTGCACCACCAGAAGGCCGAAGCCATCGCGCGCTACAACGAGGGGGGGCGGCTTTCCCGCCATCGCGAAGAGCTCCGTCGTGTCGGCGCTCTTCCGTCTGCCCACGCTGGCCAGGACATGCCGAACCTCACGCGCAGGCAGCTGAACGTGTTGCAGATGTTTGACAGCGGAGAGCTGCTTGAAATCCGCAACCAAGCGATTCTGGCGTTGGGACACGGTCGTTTGCGCAGGGCCGGAGGCGACTACCTTGACATCGGCGGCAGCACGGGCGGCGGCTCCCGGCGCATCATCGATTCTTGGCAGCCGCCGGACTGGCGTGACTTCCTCCAAGACGATCAGGAGATCTGAGTTTTGCAAGCCTCCCTGCCCGCGGTGCTTCTCAGCCTGCGGTCTGCCGCTCTCCAGCTGCGGTCTCGAGCAGTAGTGTTCGAAAGCATGCGAGTTCCTGCGGTGCTTCCCAGCCTGCAGGTTTCGCAGCTTGCGCTCTGCAGCACAAGTGCTTTTCAGCATGCGACATCCTGCGGTGCTTCTCAGCCTGCAGGGTTCGCAGCGTGCGGTTTGCAATGCATTCCTTTTCAGTATGCGAGTTCCTGCGGTGCTTCTCAGGCTGCAGGTTTCCGAGGCTCTTCGCTTCGATGCCAATGTTCTCAGACGCGTTAGCTCCGTTCCGTAAACATCTTCCAAGAGCCGCTCGCAACCTTTTGCAGCTTGCGGTCTGCAGACGTAGTTCTTTTCAGCACGCGAGCTCCCGCGCGCTTCGCCGGCTTTTGCTGCGCGGACAATTTTCTCACACACGTCAGCGCCGTTGGTAGGCGTCAGAAAAAACATGTACACATTGACGAAGCGCTCAGTCTGTATATCGTCACATCATTACATACGCAGTCGTCGAACACATCAGTGCACACTTTAGCGCTCTGTCCTTCTATAGCATTCTTTCCGTTGATAGCAGTGTTCTGATGGGTTCGCTTCGTTTTAAAAGCGTTGATAGCAGTGTCTCGTTTGCGGACAACTCATTGTATATCAACTCACTGATACCGAGTTTCCATTCACCATAAGTGAATGCATAGCAGCGTATGTTGGTTACTAGAACCGACTTCATGATCACTATCATCATCACAGATTTCAATCATCCTCATCACCACGACTGGTTCACGTTGGCCTGCGGTGCTTCTCGGCCTGCAGTTCTTTTGCTACACGCGTCTCCGCCACGGTCGCCAGAAGTGTTTAGTTTGCAGAGACTTCTCGTGTTGATAGCCATGGGTCACTTCAGACAGAGATCGTTTTTGATATTCTTCCATTGGAAGTTGAATCGGTTGGTGGCAGTGCCTCGTTTAAAGTCAACTTTAGTTTTGCTAGTAGTGTCAATAGCAGCGTTTCTTTTTAATTATACAAGCGTTGATAGCAGTGTCTCGTTTGTGGTTAGTTATAACAGCGTTGATAGCAGTGTCTCGTTTGCGGACAACTCATTGTATATCAACTCACTGATACCGAGTTTCCTTTCAGCATAAGTGAATGCATGGCAGTGTACGTTGGTTAATGGAACCGACTCCATGCTCACTATCACCATCACCGATTTCCATCATCACCATCACCACGACTGGTTCACGTTGGCCTGCAGTGCTTCTCAGCCTGCAGATCCTTTGCTACACGCGTCTCCGCTGCGGGTTTTGTGATATTCTTTCATTGGAAGTTGAATCCGTTGATGGCAGTGCCTCGTTTAAAGTCAACTTTAGTATTGGTGGAAGTGTCGATAGCAGCGTTTTTTTGTAATTATACAAGCGTTGATAGCAGTGTTTCGTTTGTGGACAACTCATTGTATATCAACTCATTGATACAGAGTTTCCTTTTAGCAGCAAGTGAATGCACAGCAGTGTATCTTCATTACTGGCCCCCACTCCATGATCACTATCATCATCAACGATTTCCATCATTATCATGACCACGACTGGTTTACGTTGGCCTGCGGTGCTTCTCAGCCTGGAGTTCCTTTCCTACACGCGCGTGCGCGGCGGTCGCCAGAAGTGTATATTTTGCAGAGACTTCTCGTATTGATAGCCATGGGTCACTTCAGACTGAAATCATTTGTGATCTTCTTTTATTGGAAGTTGAATCCGTTGATGGCAGTGCCTCGTTTAAAGACAACTCTAGTATCGCTAGTCGTGGCTAATAGCAGCGTTTCTTTTTAATTATACAAGCGTCCGGAGCAGTGTCTCGTTTGCAGACAACTCATTCTATCCCCACTCATTCATGCGGGTTTTCTTATCAGCCCAAGCTCATTACCATCATCAACCTTATCTATAACGAATCTCCATCATCACCATCATCATCATCCTTAATCTCCTCGTAGCCATTTTGCTTAGAGCTGTCCTGTTCTGTACATGCCTTGCGCCGCGTGACCACGTGGCGCGGTGCTTCTCAGCCTGCGCAGTCCTTCCAGGTGCTCCTCGGTGCACTAGCCATGGTGAAGAAATTCTTTTTGAAAACGAAAAAAGATGTGACCAGGAGGTTTTTACCCGCGGTCGTTCCCACCATGGAGAAGAAAGACCTGGCCACCCCGAGGAGTGCTACTATGGTTTGGCATTGCTCATTCCGTCCGCCCATGTTGTATTTCGTCTTCGTTGGGTTCTGCTTTGAGACATCTCCATACTTATTTAATTGTTTCGGGAGTGCTGTTCTGCGGGATTCTGGTGCATTGCTTCGTGCATTACAGGTTTTTTGTTGTGTGTTGATATTTCGGAAACATCGTTAGTTTATATGGAAACTCCCGGGACAGCTTTCGACAAAGGGGTTGAACGAAATCATGTTGGACAACCGCTCATTATCTATTTCGGATTGCGGATTTCAGGTCGCCGCCGTGCTGCGAGGAGAACGACTAGGCGCTCCAAGTACAATCGTCCTGTGAAAATGTCGCTCCAGTTCAATGTCATGTCTTCATTGTTACTAGGCCTAAAGACAGCAAGGAACAGGTATGAGCGGTGCTTGCTCAGAGATGCCGTCGCTCGCTCCCGCATGCGGAGTTTCCCTCCGCCTTCGAACTCAGAAGTTCAATTCGCATGTGGGGCATGTGCAGCTAAGCAAACGCGTGATTGCATATGCTCAGGCATAGCATCAATGCATGGCTGTGTGAATGACAAGCTCTTGTCCGAATTCGTTTCAGGTGTTCGATCGCCAGACAACCCTGTATATCAATCATTTGACCCTGACGATCAACGCAAATTGCAGGAATCTCTGGAGCATGGTGCCGCGGTGCTTCTCAGCCTGCGAGGTTCGCGCAGCACGAGTGTTCTGGTACGTTCCCGCCACCTTGTGCGCATGATTTACATTGCTGCCATGACGGGCTTGGCAGCGACCGTGGATGCTGCAGCGCCATACCTTGCTCAGAACGATTTGAGAGGCCTCAGGCGCTACCTTGATACTGCGGAGGTAGTGCACCGTGGCGGCCAGCATCCTGGGAAGATTTGTCGCGGCAACCTGGCAGTGCAGCTTGTTCAGTTCATGCGCGTCGCGGGGAACAAGATGGCGCGTTTGCTCTCGTCGTGCACGGCTTCCCTGCAGACTGTTCGGCGGCGACAGGTGCTTCTCAGCCTTGTCAAACTAGTCTTCCAACTCGCGAACAAGCGCGAATTCGAGGTCGATGGCTGTGGAGCATACAAATGCAAGCGAATTCTGGAAATCACCTTGCTGGCTGGGCTCAGTTCCAAACTGACATTGCCACACTTGCTGCCTGGTGACCTTTGCGCTTTGTCTGGTTCGTGGCCGGTTCCACGCGGATCGCGCCTTGGCTTGAGAAAAATCATGCCCGGCATGACTTCGAATATTCGGGAGCAACAGGCTTTGAAAGCGATCTCTTTGACACTCGGCTCCGGCGGTAATGGCGAGTCGGTACCTGTTTGCACTATACCTGCAATGTTGTGCTTTTGGAACGAGCATAAGAATAACGTCTTGCAGTGGGTGCAGGAGTGGGTGCCCAAGATGCGGCCGCACTAGGCAGCGAGTTCCTGAAGCCTTGTTCGTTTGCCTGCGGTGCTGCTCAGCCTGCGGTGCATTCAGAGTCTGATTGTTTATTTTCAAATGCGGTGCTTCTCAGCCTGCGTGTATGCTCATGAACAGCATTCTCTCCTGTGGCCACATCTCGATCTTCCTTAAACATGCAGGTGCTGATGGGGCAGCGCCGCATTCGCCTAGGGCTTCCACTGCGCATCGATCCGTATTGACTTGGAAAAGGAAAAAAAGATTGGAAAGAGTGAGGACACATCAATGCGTTTGGCAACCTAAGCACAGACTGTCTGTCTGTGCTTAGGTTGCCAAACGCATTGATTCACGTTGGCATGCGGTGCTTCTCAGCCTGCAGATCCTTTGCTACATGCGCTTGTTGTGCGGTCGCCCCATATTGATATATGCGGAGACTTCCCATATTGATATCCTTGCGCCCCATCATTTCTGAAGGTGGTTCATTGAATTCGGAATCCGTTCATGGCAATGCCTCATGTAAAAACAACTCTCATGTTTGTAGTAGTGTCGATAGCACTGTTTCGTTTAGTTATAAAAAGCGTTGATAGCAGTGTCTCGTTTGCGGACAACTTATTCTATACCAACTCCTTGATATCGAGTTTCCTTTTCGCATAAGCGAATGCATACCAGTTTCTCTTGGTGACTAGAATCGAGTCATCAACACGAGCATGAACACCACAGCGCAGAGCAAGCACCGCATACAGCTTACGCAAGAAAATATATAGACCACATACAGTGCCGCAGCAAATTGAATACTCACAGACAAGTATGAAGCACATCACAAAACAATACAGTACACCACACAGCACACACATCACATCCATCCAGTCACGCACACATACAGCAACACGCTTTCTCGACTCCACAGGGGGGTGCTTCGTGGAGGCATCACTTGTAATTTTGAAATTCTGTAATCATTGCCGTTTTGGTTCAAAGAAGTTGGATTGCAGGAGTAAGAGGCAAAAGCGAGCCCTGTCCGCATCTGCTCACCCAGTCTCACCGTGCCGTGCACGGTGCTTCTCAGCCTGTGTCACTGTGCGCTCCACGGTGATCCTCCGAGTGAGCTACCATGGCTGCTGCTGCAGATCAGCCGACGTCTCCACTGGGTTTTCTCACGAAGAGCAGCGCCAAAACCCAAGACTTCCTTGTCCGAGTGTACAAGCCCAGGGAGATCAAGTACTCGTACAAGAGCAGGAACAATGGCCAGCTAGTCCATGCAAACCGATTCACATGCATTCTGCTTGGCACAGACTCAGAGCACTATTGTGAGGCCATCCTCAAAGGAACTCCAGCAGAAGTCCAAGCTGCTCTGAAAAAGTTCCCTCCGATGACGGCGTGGAAACTCTCCAGCGTCGGCCTGGACAGTCGGCAGCAGGACGCTTTTGTGCATACGTCTGTTCGTGTCGTGGTCGACCTCAAGCGCACAACCTGCACTCCAGTGCTCAAAAGCTCTCCGGAGGAGACCTCCTTGGCATCGGCGCCGGCTCCAGCGACTACAGTGGCAGACATGATGAACATCAAATCGCAGCGTTGCTTCGATGTCATGGCTGTGGTTCATTCTGTTTCAGACACCCGCACTCCCGCTGGCCACCCTCCAGTGGCAAGTGTACATCTGGTCGACGGCACACAGACGAGTAACTCCAAGACAGCGGAGGCTGTGATTGCAGTCTGGGGATCCGCCAACATAGAGCTTTGTCGCTCTCACAAAGGACAACCGCTGCTGTTTCTCAACGTGGCGGGCAAATTCGACGGCAAACTGGAGCTGAACTTGTCGCAGGATCGCGTGGTGGATTCTGCATGCTCTTGTCCCAGAATGACTCAACTACACGACTTAGCAGCCACTCAAGACTTCGCGAAGGAACGGGAGCAGCTGACCACCGCTCATGCGGGTACATGGGATCCAGACCACGCTTCGCAGATTCTCACCGGAGAAGCACTCCTCTCCTGCTGTGCCTTTCTGGCTATGGCGTCGGAAGATCCGAATGCAACCTTGCCACTCTTGTTGCAGGTCAATGGGATGAGGCTTGAGGAACCGGAGCCAGCCGACTCTGTGGTGGAGAACACAGGCGAGCGCGTCTTCTTTACCACTACTGCTCGTGATTTCAGTGGCTCGTGCAAAGTCGGCGTATCCCAAGCGGCAGCCTTCGCCTTGACTGGCATTGATAGCATGCAAGAATTCAAAAAAGTTCACGACGAGAAAGCTATCTCCTTCCCTCCACTGAGCAATTGTCGCATCATACGACGCGTGCGCAATGTGGCTGCGAATGCACAGGATGACACACCTCAACGGACTTTCGTCAACACGACTGTGGTGGCCGTTTCACCGCTTCAGATATCGCACGCCCCGAATACGTCTTACAATGTCGTCTTGGAGATCCTGAAGCAGTGCCGCGAGAGCCAGGATGCAATGCTCGCGGCACAGCTCTCTGAGATACGGTCTTGTCCCTTCTACGGCATGCGCGTGCAGTACTCACCAGCGGGTGGCGGGGGTGACGCTTCTCAGCTTACCCGGAACTGCCACTTGGCAGTCGTTCTCGTTCGTACCACGCAGAAGTCTCGGTGCGTATCCACTGCGGCTGGCTTCGTCGTGTCCACACCAGGTGTCACGGACGCTTCTGACGGTGAGTGTTCCCACTCAGTGACGATTCACGGACATTGCTCAGTTGACAACTTGCTCTCGTTCAAAATGGATCCGCCCAACCGAGCGAAGCACAGAGTCTGCTTGTTGCTCATTACTGGCTGTTCAAAAGATGGCATGACGGTGCACAGCGTGACCCACATTGACGACTCCGTCGTGTCTGAGGCGCAGTACTTCATTAAAAAATTGAGAACACTGGGGATGCGCACAGAGCTTCAGCAATCTGGCGAGCATAAGCGGATGAATGAGTGGAGCAAGACGCCGGAATCCGCCAAGAAGTGCCGAATTCTCGAAAGCCACCCCTCAGGAGAAAGCTTGAGATGAGCTTCTGATGTCTTGTCAGCGATGCTTCTCAGCTTGCTGGACATCGCATGCGTCTTGGTTTCTCGGTGCCTGTTCTGCGGATTCGCATTCGCCTTGCGGGCTGCCAGCTAGGTCTGCCTGAGAGTTTCTCATGTCTCGTCAGCGATGCTTCTCAGCTTGCTGGACATGGCAAGCGTCTTTGTTCTTCGGTGCCTGTTCGGCGGATTCGCATTCGCCTTGCGGGATGCCAGCTAGGTTTGCCTCAAACATATCGTTTGGTAGTTTCCTTTGCCTTGTTTATTTATGCGGTGCTTCTCAGCCTGCACTATTTACTGTTGTGGCGTCTGGTGCAAGAGTAGTGTTTGCGGCCCGCATTGCTCCTCAGCCTGCCCTGGCTCCCTTGAGAGTGCCTGCACAGAGTTTCGGTCTGTGCTCAGGTTGCCCAACGGATTGATTCACGTTGGCCTGCGGTGCTTCTCAGCCTGCACTTCCTTTGCTACAAGCGCCTGTTCTGCAGTCGTTCAAAGTGTCTCGTTTACAGAGACTTCCCGTATTGATATCCCTGTCTCTTTCCAGAAAAAAAAAAAAACATTTCTGCATGTGTTTCATTGGACCCTAAACCAGGTCATGGCAGTGCCTCATTTCAAGACAACTCCCATGTTCGTAGCAGTGTCGGTAGCAGCGGTTCGTTCAGTTATAAAAGCGTTGATAGCAGTGTCTCGTTTTCGGACACCTCATTGTATATCAACTCATTGATACCGAGTTTCCTTTCAGCATACGTCAATGCATAGCAGTTTATCTTACTTACTGGAACCGACTCCATCATCACTATCATCACGACTGGTTCACGTTGACCTGCGGTGCTTCTCAGCCTGCAGATCCTTTGCGACCTCATCATCGCCATTGATCCTCATCACCATCAACATCACTGATTCACATCATCACCATCACCAACATCCTCCACAACGAATCTCCATCATCACCATCATCATCATCAATGTCTCCGTAGCCATCTTGCCTAGAGCTATCCTTACAAAGGAACTTTCCAGCACCCACTGCACACAATAATGCCACGGCATGCTGGTAGCTCTCGGTCTGGGCGCCATGCTCCTGACGTTGCTGCACTGAACAGCGGTGCTCCTCAGCCTGCTGCAGTGAACAGTGCTGCTCCTCAGCGTGCTGTGTTGAGCGGTACTGTGCAAAGGATTGTTGACCTGGTGAAGCAGTTCGGTCGTATACCGAAGCAACAGAAAGGAACGTCCGAGGAAGTACGAGCTGAAAACAAGTTGGCCAAACGTTTCTCCGACCACCGCGACAGCATTCCTAATGACGTTATGTTAGAGTTGCAAGCCCTCGAATGCGCCACGCCTTCAGAGTCAGCCGCTGTCAGCGCTGCCCTTCAGCGTTCTGCATTAAGCGGATCTCTGCAAACGCTCGTCGAGGACGTGAAGCAGTTCGGACGTATACCGATGCGAAATACAGGAACGTCCGAGGAAGCCCGAGCCGAAAACAAGTTGGCCAAACGTTTCTCCGACCACCGCGACAGCATTCCTAATGACGTTATGTTCGAGTTGCAAGCCCTCGAATGCGCCACGCCTTCAGAGTCAGCCGCTGTCAGCGCTGCCCTTCAGCGTTCTGCATTAAGCGGGTCTCTGCAAACGTTCGTCGAGGACGTGAAGCAGTTCGGTCGTATACCGATGCGAAATACAGGAACGTCTGAGGAAGCACGAGCCGAAAACAAGTTGGCCAAACGTTTCTTTGACCACCGCGAGAGCATTCCTAATGACGTGATGTTGGAATTGCAAGACCTCGAGGAGTCACGCGCCGTCAGCGCTGCTGCTCAGCATGCTGCAGGTGCTGCTGCTCAGCGTGCTGCAACCGAGGAGTTCAAGCGGAAGCAGAAGACCGATGAGATCCTGCAGCAGGTGCGCGAATTCGGCAGCTGGCCGAAGGAGAGCGCTCAACGCCCGCTTGCAGAGCGGCAGTTGGCTTGGCACATCCGAAAAACACGGAAGGCCAAGCATTTCTCACCGGAGCAGGAGGCCGAGCTTCAAACTCTGCAGCAGGCGGATACGAAGTCCGACGGGCTCATGCAGCAGACGAAGATCGAGGAGGTCATGCAGCAGGTGCGAGACCTCGGCCGCTTTCCGAAAGAGTCCGCCGGGCGTAGTGTTGCAGAGCGGCAACTAGGCTGGCTAGTTCGGAAAGGATTGAAGGCCAAGCAGTTCTCTCCCGAGCAGGAGGCCGAGCTCCAGGCACTCCAGCAGGCGGAAAGCGATGGCAAAACAATGCTTCGCATCGCGGAGGCGGAGGAAAGGCCAAACCCCATGGAAGGGTTCGCTGAGGAGGCGCAGAACAGGATCGACCAGGATCTGCTGATGCTGGAGAGTGGCATTCGTAACAAGGCAATCCTGCGGCGCCTGGCCACCTACAAAGAGCTTGTGTCCAGCCGCGGTGCTCCTCAGCCTGCGCAGCACAGGGAATTTGCGCAGAGGTACGCGGAGCGAGTGCGGAGAGCGTTGGCTGCTCCCGCGGGGAAGAGCTGCTACGTCCCCGGCGGCGAAGTAGAGGGGAACCAGTTGCGCGTTTTCTCTAACCGTGCAGTCATGACGGGACCGCTCGTCTGCCAGCTCTGCGACTGCGATTTCTTAATAGAAGAGGACTTTGCGCGGCATAAGCAGTGCAACCACGCCGGCGAGGCAGAATACCGCAAACGGGTGCTGTACCTGATGGCACACGCTGGCTGCAGGCCGATAACCGCTCAGGAGAAGAGGATCATGGTGCATAATTTTGCAAACTTCCAACAGTTCTGTCACCCTGGCAGCAAGGCCAACCGCTTCTCGGGCGGCGAGGCGGTGCCCCGAAGCGAGGCAGCCTGCGTAGTCTGTGCGCAGAAAGACTACCTGGAGCATCGCCACAAACTCAGCCTGTTTGGAGCAGTGCCGGAGGAGCGTGTCTTTGAGCACTGCGCCGACTCAGCAAGCGATCGTGATGACCTATCCGATGGCGAGGCAGATGCTCCACCCAAGCGTGCTCTGCTGAAGCACCGCGGAGTGTACTACTTGCAGTCTCCGGAGCTCGTGCACATGCTCCTGGACGTGGACAGGTACAGCCGGCGCTGGCCATTGATCCCGCACGAACAGTTGCACGCGTCCAGCGTTCAGCATCCGGAGCATTCAGAGTGGCGATGGCTTCTGCACTCCCGCCGAGTCCCTGTGGTTGCGCCATCAGAAGCAACGGCGGGAACCTGCGGTGCTTCTCAGCCTGCTGCCGACAGGTCCGGCGGCGCTTCTCAGCCTGCTGACGAGAGGCCTCCGTGCGCAGGAGTGGGCGATGCGAACGCGTTGGTGTGGGTGTGTTGGGAGTGCCTCAATGACCTCTGCGCCAAGAAACCGAAGATGCCGTTAAACGCCTTGGTCAACGACAACTGGATCGGTCGGGAGCCCACGCACGTCCGCAATGCTTCGAAGGCCACGAAGATGCTGGCGTCTCTTGGCCGATGCTGTTGGAAGCAAGTACGTCTCGGCAAGGGCGCTCCGGATGTCCAGCAGAAAGGCATTTCGGGCAACACCATCCTCTTCGCCCAGCCCACTGCTCAAATTCCATCCATGGAGCTGCCGCCGGCGGAGGGCGCGCTTGTAGATTCTCTGAACGTCGTCTTTTCAGGCGCCGCGCACAATCTCACCAAGGCGTACTGGGCGACTGTCAAGCGCGCGGAGTACATGCAGATTGTGAAAGACCGCAAGCAGCAGTGCGCAACTTTTTCTGAGGTGACCATCCAAGAAAATGTTGCTGTAACACGACTGCCTGAGGACGTGGTGCCAGACCACATCCAGGCATGTCTGCAAGCAGTGGAAGGTGCCGACAAAGCGCCAGTACGTCTGTTGGGGACAGCATCCAGAGCGCCAGAGATGGGCAGAGACGACGAAGCGGGCGAAGAGTCTGACAACGAGGACGACTCTGACGAGCGTACGCAAACAGAGCACGACGGACAACCACCAGAACAGCCCGACATGGCTTACTTGCATGAAAACGTCGCAGAGTTCACGGTTGCAGTGGATCCAGTGCATGACGTCGCTCCAGTCCAAATGATGCAAGCGCTGCAAGGCACGCTGGTGGCACTGCAGGAGCAGGCAGCACGCATCGCAAAGAACGAGACGACACCGACAGTGGCAGATAGCAACGGTGCTCTGCAGCCTGTTGCTGACGAAGGCGGCAGGCATACTCTGCGCGGAATGGTTCTCGATGTGCAGAGTGCTGCTAGTTCGTTTGACGAGCGCGCGCAAGTGGTTTTGGAAACAGCGCAGGCTGGAGCAGATGCATGCAGGGTAGTGGGCCCGCAGTCCCTATCGGTGCCTACGCAGAAACCTTTGAGTTCCTTCGACAGCAGGTCCTGGCCGGCGTGCTACACGGAGTTCTGGTTCGGGGACGGCGCGCCGAACCTCGAGCGGGAGCGGCCCATGTTGTTCGAACAGGTCATCCCCAGGAGGAACGAGGAGGGAGGATGAAGCGCAGGGGGGTAGAGGAACGAGGAGGAACCGTGAAACGCAGGCTGCCTTGTGGCAGGACTGTTCATCCCGCCCTTTTGATGCTTTCCAGGCAGCACTCGCATGTGGCGTTTCGACCTACATCCATTGATAGCAGTGTCTCGTTTGGACCTCCATCCGTGCGTTGATAGCAGTGTCTCCTTTGAACATACATCCATTCATTCTCCACGCGTTGATAGCAGTGTCTCGTTTGGACATACATCTATTCAAGTTCTGTGCGTTGATAGCAGTGTCTCCTTCTTTGCAGGGGCGTGGAGGAAGGAGGAGGAACCGTGAAACGCAGGCTGCTTTGTGGCGAGGAGGAGAGAAGATGAAGCGCAGGGGTGTGAGGAAGGAGGAGGAGCCGTGAAACGCAGACTGCTTTGTGGCAGGACTGCTCAGTCTGCCCCCTTGGTGCTTTTCAGCCAGCACTCGCATGTCTCGTTTGTACCTACATCCATTGATAGCAGCGTCTCGTTTGGACCTACATCCATTCAATCTCCGAGTGTTGATAGCAGTGTCTCCTTTGAACATACATCCATTCATTGTCCACGCGTTGATAGCAGTGTCTCGTTTGGACAACCATCCATTCAAGCGTCTTGCGTTGATAGCGTTGATAGCAGTGTCTCGTTGTTACGCGAATGCTGCGTTGATAGCAGTGTTTCTTTCTTACACGATTCGTCTTACTGATGGCATTTCCTTCGTTGATAGCAGTGTCTCGTTCTTTACGCGACTGCCATTAAATGCTCCGTTGATGGCAGTGCCTCCTTCTTACACGATTCATTGTATTGATGGCATTTCCACCGTTGATAGCAGTGTCTCGTTCTGATCACGATTGTCATTGTTGATAGCACCGTGTTGTAAACTTAGCTTCCCTGCGAGGTCGCGCGACGCCTCATCAACCTGGAGGAGCTCGAGTACTCTCTCGCGAGCGACGAGGAGACCTACGAGGCCGCCTCCCAGAGCCGCTTCAACTCTCCAGAGATCCATGCTGTTCTCGGGGACGTGATCCGCCGGCTGCTGCTCCTGAAAGGCACGCGAGCTGCGATTGGCAGGAAAGGCTTCGGCACTGACCTACAGATCCTGTCACAGGCCTCGGCGGAGGATTTCATGGAAGCGCTGAACATCGCGAAGCCCGGCGACAGCATCGGCTCCGCCATTTCACGCCCGGGCATGCCTGCGAAGGTCAAGACTGCCCTGAGGACGTTGCTACTCAGCACTTCCGATGTGCCTGGCACAGAGGGGCGGAAACAAGCACTCCGCTTCAACGGACACGGCAACAACCTCAAGTTCGGCGCCGCGAGCTTCTTCGTCACACCGAACTTCGCAGACACGTACAGCCCGCTGGTCCTCCAGCTACACGAAGGGCCGGGAAAGCGGAGCCACTTCGACATTCGCGGGCACGCGGATAGCGCGGTTCCCATAGCCGGCGGCGCTTCTCAGCCTGCTGGCCCTGACCTGCGGAGTTCAGCGCCTACCATGCCTTCTCTGGAGCGGATGCACCAGATAGTCGCAGCAGACCCGCGTGCGCAGGCCAAGTTCTTCCTGTTGATGACCGAGCTGCACTACCGCTACATCATTGGCTTAGAGCGCCTGTTTGTTGGCCGCACAACGCTAGCCCGACAGGCAGTGTCAACGGAGGACGACGTGGCAGCGTCTCTGCAGCCGTGCGTGGCCCCAGGAAGCACTGATGTGCAGGCGCCTTTCGAAGCACAGGGTCGGGGCTTCACGCATGGCCACGGCAAAGGCCACAGCGTCATCGGGCCTACGATGGCGTGGTTGCGCTCGGCCGTGGTCGGAGGGCCGCGCACCGCGGCTCGGAACCTGCGCGCTGCGCTTCTTTCCACCGCGGAGACCGTGCAGTACGAAGCTGCCAGCGAGCCCGCGCGGCAGCTGGGGCGTCCTGATGTCGCGCCAGAGCCTTTCACAGCCAGGCAGCAGCGACAGAGCCGCATGGGCGGAGGCGAAGAGGAGGATGGCACCAGGCGCGAGGAGGTGCCGCTCGGCCCGCCAGTGGAGCAGCCGTACCTCGTGGAGGAGCGCGCGCGGGCAGCTGCAGAGAACCGGATGCCTGCAATCGGCGCTGCAGCGTACCGGAGCCTCCCGCTCACAGGTGCCTTTCAGTCTACGTTTCCGAGCTACCGCCAGCGATCTAGCTTCGGGCAGCTCGGTGGCGCTTCTCAGCCTGCCATGGCAGTCAGCCATGGTAGTCTCTTCCAGACGAACGAGGATGGAGTGATTCAGGAAGTCCTCAAGCACGATGGCTCGCCGGCTTCGGTCGAGGAGATTGACGCAGATGCGGAGGCGTGGGCAGTAGCCTTTAGCCATGACTTCTTTTACAACATCTGCTCCAACCACGAGCACGATTGCACGGAGACGTGCGTCAAGTACGTCAAGAAGAAGCTCGAGGCCAAAGAGAGTCTGCGCTCCAACAGAACCCCGTCGTGCCGCTTCTGGTTCTTCCGCATCCAGCAGCTATCTCTGGCAGGCCGCACCAAGCGAGTGCGTCGGCGTGGCAAGCCTTTGGTCCGCACTCCGTTCATTGACTTCTCTGACGAACGCAACCAGCGGTGCCGCTGCCAGCTCAAACGCGACCAGCCGTTCAGGAGCTCAAGCAACGACGTCTCTCAAGTGACAAGCCGGTGCAACGTGGATTTCCAGTTCTTGCTGTGCGCGCCTGACGAGTCCGCCGAGGCAGCAGACGTGCCTGAGCCTGGTGGTGCTCCTCAGCCTTCTCAGGGTGACCTGCCGGCGGCCGCTCCTGCTCAGCCGGCCAAGCGCAGAAGGCTTATCAAGAAGACGAAGATCATGAAGGACCCAGACTCGGCAACCACAGCGCGCTCATCAGGACAACTCAGCAGGCGCAAAAAATGGCTCTACGGTTGTGGGTCCTTGCTGCAGCAGAATGCATCTGTCGTGGAGAGCTTCCAAGCTGCTTTCCAGAAGGCTTTCTCCATGGACTTCTACATCACGAAGTACCAGGGGAAAATGATGGAGTCCATGACGCCGCTCTTCCAGGCTATGCTCTCCGGCATGCAGCGTCTGGAGCAGCAGGAGAAGGAAGAGGCGGACGAGGAAGAAGCCCGCAAGGTGCTGAGTGAGGTCGCCGCTGATGCCGAGGGCCAGGCGCACGCCAAACGGAGCCGCACGCAGGAGGATCTCGCTCGCCGCGCTCGACGCGTCTGTATCCGGCTGGCGTCGATGGCGAATCGGTGCTTCTGGCTCTCCACGACGGAGGTAGCCGTGCACATCCTCACAGGCGGCGACTGCCTCCAGTCGCACCACCATACGCGGCTCTTCACGAGACAATTGCAATGGGCTTGCCAGCAGTGCAAGCGCTTGCTCAACCATGAAGGTACTTGCGAGGAGCAGGATAGTGATCAGGTGCCAATACACGCAGTCCGCATCCAGATCCACGTGGCTGACGAGGACCAGGAGCACGCAGCAGGTGTGATCAGCGGTGCTCCTCAGCCTCCTGAACACATCCCTTCTGATGCTGAGCAGGCTGACGGCGGGGACTGCGACGAGCAGGCTGACGGCGGGGACTGCGAGGACATGCACGTGTGCACCACCAGCACGAACACAGCCGACGACTACGCTCACAGGGGCGCTCGCCTGCAGACCATGCCTTACTGCATCTACAGGACGACGACGACGACCACGACGATGATGATGATGATGATGATGATGATGATGATGATGATTCGGATGCTGCTGCTGGTGATGATGATGACGATGACGAGAACGACGACGACGACGACGACGAAGACGAGCACGACGACCACGACGACGACGAGTACGACAACAACGAGGATGTACGTCCGGCGAGTCCTGAAGCCGAGCCGGGCAAAGGCTTCTGGACCGCGATTCTTCGCCTTCGAGAACCACTACGTCATGGCTCAGCGGTACGTGCAGGAGGTGCGGCTGCGCAGTAATGTCCCCACCATCGATGGCTTCCAGTGCCCGACCTGGGCACAGGACCCCGAGCAGAACTCGCTCTTCAAGGCCCTCCTCTTCACGCCTTGGGCATGCGAGGGTCCCCTCTCTTGTGGCTGCGTTACTCAGTACAGCCATCTGCTGAGGAACTGCGACTGCCCCGCCGTGCGCCCATACTCGTTCGAGCGGGCGTGGCGGCTTCGCTGCGCGGAGATCCACGTGCTGGCGGCGCGCGCAGACACCAGATGCCGCCTGGCCCGCAAGATGCTCGTGCTCGCGGACACGACACTCTTCTCCGAGCTGAAAGAGCCTCGGGCGAACCTCGACGAGGGTGAGCTGGTGCTCCTCAGCCTAGCGTCCTTCGCAAGGTCTCAGCTGGCGCGGCGCATGCCAGTGGAGGCGGCACGGCGCATCCTCGCCTTCAGTAACCACCATTGCAGGTGGCACGAGGAACAGTGCACTCTGGCAGAGTTCTGCGCGTACGTGGCGCGAGACGTGCTGGCGCACGTGGAACTCGCGGCGGAGGCGCGGGTGAAGCCTCGGCCAGCGGCGAGTGCCCACCTCGAGGCCGATGAAGACTCCGCGAGCGATGCCGAAAGGCCCAACGGCCGAGTCCCGCTGGAGCTCGTTGACGTGGGTGGAGGCGGCGGCAGCGACGTGGAGGAGGATGTCGAGGACGCCGCGATTACAGAGATCTCCCTGTTCCCGCTGCGGGACCACGTCAGAGCAACCGAGCTGGCCCTGCAGCAAGATCACCTGCACCGCTTGGATCAGAAGGGCCGCCTCAGCTACGCCGACAAGCAGCTGAATAATCTCAATCGAGCGTACGGCGGCATGCTGCACGCGAGCTTTGCACAGCCAGCCAGCACGGGCGCGCGGGAGCATCTGGGCACGCGACTGAACGAGAGCTTTTCTGACATGCTAGCCTTGCAGCGGCAAAGCATAGCGCTACAGAAAAAGCAAACGAGCGCGGATGGAGAGATCTTGCCCGATGCTGCGGACGACTGGCTCCCCAGCGGTGCTCCTCAGCCTGCTGCCGAGGACGCCCAACCAGAACTCGTTCCGCAGCTCTTGGCCATGCAGGGCCCGGCGGCTGTTGCGTGGAAGCTCGTCACTGATGCCCACTGCACGGAGGAGCAGATTGACGCGGTGGCGTTGTTTGCGTTGTCTCTGCAGAAACGTTTTGACGGCAGACCAGACAAGACAACGCATCTCCTCCCCGTGGCGTCCGCGACAGGCAACCACAGAGCGATCTGGCTCGGTGGAGGCGGTGTCGGCAAGACGCGCACCCTCTCCAAAGTGGTGGAGCCGATGGCCATCACTTACTTCGGCGAGCAGGGGTACCTCGGCAAAGCGCAGTCCAACCACGCCGCACACAACCTCGGCCCGCGCGGCAGGACCATGCATTCCTCCAATGGCCTGCTCATGTCGGATTCCATGCAGACAGCCAGGCTGCGCTTGACGCCACAGACGCAGAAAAAGCTGGATCGCCTCACAGGCACACTCGGCGTCGACGTGATCGATGAGCTGGGTGCTGTGCCGGGGCCTTTGCTGCATGCAGATGCACTGCGCACGACCTACGGCAGGGCGTTGCGCTACAACCTGGACCCCACGAAGTACATGCGGCCGCAGGAGACGTGGGGACGCATGCCTGTGAAGATCTTGTGCGGGGACTTCTACCAGTTGCCGCCAGTCCCCGCCACCGCTTCCCTGCTGGCGCCTCACGCGGGCCAATCCTACGAACACCAACAGGGTAGGAAGTTGCTCGCCGACATCGAGTACGTCATCGATTTCGTGCAGATGCAGCGCTTTACGGACCCGTTGCAAGTCGAGGTTCTCCACGCTATGCGAACTCCAGGCGGGAAAAAGATCTCTGACGAGAGCTGGCAGGCGATCGTCAAAACAGAAATCGTTAGCTCTGGTGGTGCTGCTCAGCCTGCTGCCAGCAACAGCGAAGCCGATCAGCCACTTCAATGGGATCCTCGGTTGCGTGCAGCGAGAGGCTGGTACGAGTCGGCCTATGAGTGGCGCATCGTCTCTTACGCCATGCATGCACAGGCGAAGCTTGATGCGCACGATGCTGGCCAGCTGCTCTTTTACGTACCAGCAATCGACAGACCAGCTGCGCGCCTCGCGAAGCCTGATTTCGACGAGATGCGCGCGGAGCCCAACATCGGCGCTACCGCAAAAATGCCAGGGCTGCTGCCGCTCTTCATTGGCATGGAAGTCATCCTGACGGAATCCGTCCTGCCGCCGAAGTATGTCCGCGGTGCGCCAGGCAAAGTGGTAGGCATAGAGCTGCACGCTCTGGAGCCTCCGCTGGAGGGCCGGCCGTCCATTGTATCGGACGGTGTGGTCGTACTCTACTACATGCCAAAGGCTGTGTATGTCAAGATCGATGACAGCGATGAACTCTTCTTGAAGGCCGCGAAGGTAACAGCTGGCAGTGCTTCTCAGTCTGCCGGCCCTGACCTGCGCGGAGTGCTCGCGATCACACCGCAGGCGCGCCCGTGGAAGTTCAAGGCGAAGACAGGTGGCCCGGCCATCGCGGTGTCCAGGACGCAGTTGCCCGTGTTGCCCAAGAAGCAGGGGACTCTGCATGGCGTCCAGGGCAAGACGGCGGATCCAGGCTTCATCGTCCACTGGACGTTTCCGCCCGGACTGAAGAAGGAGTCCATTTGGCTTGCCTACTACGTCAGCCTGTCGCGCCCCAGAAGCTTCAAACAACTCTTGAGCCACGGCTTGCCTGACAGGAGCATCATCGAAGGCGGTCCTCCCGAACAAATCGCCAAGGCTTTCGCCGAGCTCTTCGCGGACAAGATTGCCGCGACGAAGATCGCTTGCGCGAAAGCTCGACAAGACTTAGGCTGGCCTGCACGAGCCTGAGGAACCGTGAGTTGCAGCATGATGAGCCGGCCAGTTTGGTGCGTCACAGCCTGCTCTCGCGTGGTGCTTCTCAGCCTGCCGCTTTCTGTATGCTAGCCTTAGCTTCAGCCTCCACTTGCGCGGCCGCGGTGCTTCTCAGCCTGCGACTCTTTGCGGTGCTTCTCAGTCTGCAGCCGGTTGTCGCGTTGTGCTTCTCGTCCTGCGCTTCCTGTATGCTAGCCTTAGCTTCAGTCTCCAATTGCGCGGTCGCGGTGCTTCTCAGCCTGCGACTCTTTGCGAGGCCTCTCAGCCTGCAGCCGGTTGTTCGCTTCAGATGCCGACTGTACCTGTGCGCAGTGAGATGCAAGCACCCCCGTCTGCTGTGCAAACGATGATAGACATGAGCGCTTCCAAAACAACATCACGAGATAAGCACACACTAATGCATACAGGCCGTCCTCGCTTTCATCGACATACATCGTTTGAGATTCCATGCGTTCATAGCAGAGTGTTGTTTGGATACACATCCATTCAAGTTCCCAGCGTTGATAGCAGTGTCTCGTTTGGACAGACATCCATTCAAGGTCGGCGCGTTGATAGCAGTGTCTCGTTTGGAGAAACATACTTTCAAGCTCCATGCGTTGATAGCAATGTCTCCTTTGAACAAGCATCCATTCATTTTCCACGCGTTGATAGCAGTGTCTCGTTTGGACATATATCTATTCAAGTTCCGTGCGTTGATAGCAGTGTCTCGTTTATACATGTAGTCATTCAAGCGACATGCGTCCATGGCAGTACCTTGTTTGACAACACATCGAATCAAGGTCAGCGCGACGATGACAGCAACTGTTGCATCACTATTACTGTTACTGTTGGTATCACAGTGCCTCTCACTGCTGCTGCATGTTTCAGTTATACTTAGACACATCGCTGTTAGGTTGGTTTGCCGGGATATTGCGGTCTTGGAAGCATCTTGGGGGCCTCTATGGATGCCTTGCGGCCTTCCTGATGCCTGGAGGCGTTCTTGGAGAACGTCTTGGAGGCCTCGTTTCTATCTGGGGCTGTCTTTGAGGCGTCTTGGGCCGTCTTGGAGGCCTTTTGCGGGCCTTTTGGGCCGTCTTAGACCATCTTGAGGCCATCTTGGGCCGTCTTGGGTGCATCTTGGAGCCATCTTACCCGTCTTGGAGGCCAGTTTGGCCGTCTTGGAGGCATCTTCGAGGCCATCTTGGGCCATCTTGGCCGTCTTGGAGGCCATCTTGGGCGTCTTGGACGCCTCTTGGGCCGTCTTGAGGCCCTCTTGGGGCCTTCTTGGGGGCCTCTTGGGCCGTCATGGGGCCATCTTGGAGGCCTCTTGGGTGCTGTTGGGGCGATGTTGGGGACCTCTTGGGCCGTCTTGGGCCGTCGGAGAGCTGAAAAGAAGAACATGCCAAAATCTTTGAAACACCTAAGAAAAATCAATGATTTTAACCTATTCTGGCCTTCCTGGGGGGCGTCTTGGAGGGCTCTTGGGCCGTCTTGGAGGCCTTTTGCGGGCCTTTTGGGCAGTTTTAGATCATCTTGAGGCCATCTTGGGCCGTCTTGGGTGCATCTTGGAGCCATCTTACCCGTCTTGGAGGCCATTTTGGCCGTCTTGGAGGCATCTTGGAGGCCATCTTGGGCCATCTTGGCCGTCTTGGAGGCCATCTTGGGCGTCTTGGAGGCCTCTTGGGCCGTCTTGAGGCCCTCTTGGGGCCTTTTTGGGAGCCTCTTGGGCCGTCATGGGGCCATCTTGGAGGCCTCTTGGGTGCTGTTGGGGCGATGTTGGGGACCTCATGGGCCGTCTGGGGCCGTCAGAGAGCTGAAAAGAAGAACATGCCAAAATCCTTGAAAAACCTAAGGAAAATCAATGATTACCTAACAGCGAAGACTGATAGGTTTCTAGTGGGATCAAAAGAGAGCAGCAGATCACTCCACAGGGGGGTCCGGACAGGTGTTGGGGCGTTTCCGGGCGGCATGAGCCGGGCTCGTTTTTCACCAACAGTCACACACTTCGTGCTCTTCGCCTTCCCAGAACTCCATTCCCAGGCCACATTCTGGGGGGCCGGATGCAACTGTAGGCCACTTCGTGCTCTTCGACATCCCAGAACGCCATTCCCGGGCCACATTCTGGGGGGCCGGATGCAACTGTAGGCCACTTCGTGCTCTTCGACATCCCAGAACGCCATTCCCGGGCCACATTCTGGATGCCCGGAGCCAACTGTAGGCCACTTCGTGTTCTTCCATTTCCCAGAACTCCATTCCCGGGCCACATTTTGGATGCCCGGAGCCAACTGTAGGCCACTTCGTGCTCTTCGAGTTCCCAGAACTCCATTCCTGGGCTACATTTTGGATGCCCAGAGCCAACTCTAGTCCACTTCCTGGTCTTCGAGTTCCCAGAACTCCATTGCCGGGCAACATTTTGAATAGCCAGACGCTTCATATTCCTTCCGCCACAGCTGTGTTTGGTTCAGGACTTGCTAGTGACACTGCAGTCCTCTGCATTCAATTGGCCACTACATTCATTCACTGCAGTCCACTGAGTTTTGATTGCAATGGCGTTCCCCTGGCCGTACCCCCATGTCCAACGTTCATCCGCAGCCTCTGCTCCGCGAGGCTCGTCCGAAGTGTCGCCGCCTCGCGGTGCTTCTCAGCCTGCGCCGCCTCGCGGTGCTTCTCAGCCTGCGGAGGAAGGTGGACAGACGCCTGGTTCTGGCGCTGTGCAGCCTGCGTCTTTCACGGTCGCCTCGTTCAATTTCGGGTTCGAGCAGGGCATGATGACTGGTAAGCAGGCGGCCACTCACTGCGCTAACTTCGGAAGGTTGTGCGCCAAGATAGTGGAGACCGCTGATGCTGATATGGTCTGTGGCTGCGAGGTCGGTGCGTTCCGTGAAGGCTTTCGCCGAGCAGGGATCAACGTGACAGAGATCCTCAGTAAGCCTTTCGGTGATGGCATTCGCTTCTCGGAGGTCGACAACTACTTGACTCTCTGGGGGTTCCGCGGTGCTTCTCAGCCTGCGGAACTGACTCTGTGCGAAGACAGCAAAGTTTACAGGCCTCCTAGCGGCCGAGATATTGATGCTGTTATTTCACATTTTGAGGTGAACAAACCAGGCCATGACAAGTTCCACGTGGTGATCGCCAACATGCACATCGTGTGCGGCAAGAAACCGCCGAGCATCCAGACTCGAAAGCGGACAGTTCGCCATCTCCGCTTGCACCTGGACGGCCTGGCCAAGATTCTTGAGAATCTAAACGAGGCAGTCGTTGTGCTTGTAGTCGGCGACGACAACCTCACTTTCCAGGAGGCGCGGGAGGCTTACCAGCGCGAGCAGAACGACGAGAAGGTATGGGAGGTCCATGCCACTCCGGCCGACCTCAAAGGCGACCACGTCGCGGTCTGCGGAGCAGTCGCCCGTTTCTGCTCCATTGCCGTTGGCGCGTCTTTTACGGATCGTGGCATGCGCAACGACGCACACGATGCGGTGGCGGTTGTGCTCACTCTCCCTGGTGCTATTCAGCCTGGGGAGAGCAAGAGGCGGAAAATTGTCGTCGAAAACGTCTCCGACGCCGACGTCAGCGTACAGGCGGACCGCGAGTCTTCTGTGCATTGGGATCGGTCGCCGAGTTCTGCTCCTCCGCTTTCACCGACTTCACCGGGTGATCCCGACTACGTCGAGGATGTCGTTCAGAATCGCGCGGACGACTTGCACAGGGAGCTGAGGCAGCTTTGGGACGACAGGTACGACGAGGAGTACGATCCGAAAGTCCTCCATCATCTCAGTCTCTTGCTTTTCAAAAAGAGGAAGTCCACGGAGCCAGCGGACACTGATCCAGCTGGCGCTCCTCAGCCTGGCTCGGAATATGACACGGCCTTTGCGTCTCAGGAGGAGACTGGCCGAGCCATTCTCTCTGTCCTTAAGCTTCGACATGACTTTCTGCGGAGCAAGAACATCGACGACATGCGCTACGTTCTCACGGAGCCTGAGCGCCAGGAATTGGTCAGAGTAGCTCGCGACCAGTACGAGCAGTCGCGGCAGCAGCGTGCGCTTCAGGAACGGGATATCGAAAAGGGAAAAGCGAAAGGCAAGTCTGCGCCACAAGGGGGCCATGCGGTTCCGCAGGGTCCGAACAAAGGGCCAGGCGGTAAGAAAGGTTCTCACGGTGCTTCTCAGCCTGCGGGAAAAGGTGGCCAGGCCAAGGGTGCAGGTCTGGGTAGCGTCGCCAAGTTTGTGAAAGACCAGAAGCGTAAGCGGTGGCATCGCCATTTGCAACGTGTGGCCGGTACCAAACAGATCTGGGAGGTGCTGGCCTTCTCAGGGCGCTTCGACGTTGATTGGCTAACGCAAGCGTTGCAAGCTGATCACAGTGAGGGCCGTGATGCAGCAGTTCCCGAGGAAGCTCTGCGGCAACAGCGGCGCCGGCTGCACCACCAGAAGGCCGAGGCCATCGCGCGCTACAACGAGGGGGAGCGGCTTTCCCTCCATCTGTCTGCCCAGGCTGGCCAGGCAAAGCCGAACTTCACGCGCAGGCAGCTGGACGTGTTGCAGATGTTTGAGAGCGGAGCGCTGCTTCAAATCCGCAACCAAGCGATTCTGGCGTGCGGGCACGGCCGTCTGTTCAGGGGCGATGGCGACTACCTGGACATCGGCGGCAGCACGGGCGGTGGCTCCAGGCGCATCATCGATTCTTGGCAGCCGCCGGACTGGCGTGACTTCCTCCAAGACGATCAGGACATCTGAGTTTTGCAAGTCTCTCTGCCCGCGGTGCTTCTCAGCCTGCGGTCTGCCGCTCTCCAGCTGCGGTCTCGAGCAGTAGTGTTCGAAAGCATGCGAGTTCCTGCGGTGCTTCTCAGCCTGCAGGTTTCGCAGCCTGCGCTCTGCAGTACAAGTGCTTTTCAGCATGCGACATCCTGCGGTGCTTCTCAGCCTGCAGGGTTCGCAACGTGCGGTTTGCAATGCATTCCTTTTCAGTATGCGAGTTCCTGCGGTGTTTCTCAGGCTGCAGGGCTCCGAGGCTCTTCGCTTCGATGCCAATGTTTTCAGACACCGTAGCTCCGTTCCGTAAACGTCTTCCAAGAGCCGCTCGCAACCTTTTGCAGCTGGCTGTCTGCACGCTTCGCCGGCTTTTGCTGCGCGGACAATTTTCTCACACACGTCAGCGCCGTTTGTAGGCGTCAGAAAAACATGTAGACATTCACGAAGGGCTCAGTCTGTATATCGTCACATCATTACATACGCAGTCGTCGAACACATCGGTGTACATTCAGCGCTTTGTCCTTCTACAGCATTCTTTCCGTTGATAACAGTGTTCTGATGGGTTCGCTTCGTTCTAAAAGCGTTGATAGCAGTGTCTCGTTTGCGGACAACTCATTCTATATCAACTCACTGATACCGAGTTTCCTTTCACCATAAGTGAATGCATACCAGTGTATGTTGGTTACTACAAAAGTGGGTTCCTACAACCGACTTCATGATCGCTATCATCATCGCAGATTTCACTCATCCTCATCACCACGACTGGTTCACGTTGGCCTGCGGTGCTTCTCAGCCTGCAGTTCCTTTCGTTACACTGTAGTTGAAGCCGTTCATGGCAGTGACTCGTTTAAAGACAACTTTAGTATTGGGGGAAGTGTCGATAGCAGCGTTTCTTTTTACTTATACAAGCGTTGATAGCAGTGTCTCGTTTGTGGACAACTCATTATATATCAACTCATTCATACAGAGTTTCTTTTCGCAGCAAGTGAATGCACAGCAGTGTATCTGCATTACTGGCCCCCACTCCATTATCACTATCATCATCAACGATTTCCTACACGCGTGTGCGCGGCGGTCGCCATGAGTGAATAGTTTGCAGAGACTTCTCGCATTGATACCCATGGGTCACTTCAGAGTGAACTCATTTGTGATCTTCTTTCATTGGAAGTTGAATCGGTTGATGGCAGTGCCTCGTTTAAACTCCACTTTGGTATTGCTAGTAGTGTCAATGCCAGCGTTTCTTTTTAATTGTGCAAGCGTTGATAGCAGTGTCTCGTTTGTGGTTAGTTATAACAGCGTTGACAGCAGTGTCTCGTTTGCGGACACCTCATTGTACATCAACTCGCTGATACCGGGTTTCCTATCAACACCATCATCATCATCCTTAACCATGTTTGCTCGAGTTTCACCTGGCCGTCCAGCCGCGGCGGTGCTCCTCAGCCTGCCTTGTCACAATGCCAGCACGCGGCAAGGCATCGCCCCCGCCACCCCCGGCCCCGTGCGATGGCCCGTGGGAGATTCTGCCGGATCCGCCCGCACCGACTCCTCAGCCAGGTGTCGACGTGGTCTTTGAGCAGGCTCACCTCGAAGACATCCGCCGTACACCAGGGATGGGCGGCAAGACCGCCTGCCAGTGGCAGCGCGCGCTGCGCGCCGAGTGCATTGTCAACAACTTGTCGTTCAAAGACGTAACAAACGACCCGTCCTACGACTGGAAGCAACTGCTTCGGTCTGCCGCTCCGGGTTTCGCTGAGCGCATAATCGGGCAGGGCATCGCCCAGGTTCTCTTTCGCATCATCGAGACAGAGCGCGACCCTAACTACTCCAACACGGATGGCCACGGCAGGCACTTCTTCGAGTTCCGTCGTGCAGACGGTTCAGCCATGCGCCTGCATTACCATAAGAACGGCCGACCCGATGAGCCCACCTATGTCGGTCCACCACGCGCCGTTGCTCAGCCTGCCGTGCCTGAGCCTGGCGCTGCTCAGCCTCATGTTCCTCGTGGCGGCGCTGCTCAGACTGCCGTGCCTGACGGTGGCGCTGCTCAGCCTGCCGAGACTGGCGGTGATGCCCCACTGCTCTTCACACAGGAGCACCTGCAAGAGGCAGCCTGCTCGCGCCAGATTGTGGGCCGCGACGAAGCCAGCGCCGCTCTCCAATCGCTGTTGCACTACCACCATGGCGAGACTGCCCCAGGTGCTGTTGACATCACCGATGGCTCAGCATTTGACTGGCTTCGATGGGTGGCACATATCGAAGGTGCGCGCGACGTCATCCGCAATGGCGTCCACAGGGTCTACGCTGTCCGCTGGAATCCGCACTGGGCTCCAGAGGCCGTCTTCTGCTACGGCAACAACACCTACAGCACACTGGTGCCCCGCAAATCGCGCTACACAGGCTCGTGGAGCCACGCGCGAATTGTGACTCACCGGAACGCCAATTGGGTGACCGAACCGTTGCTATCTGCGGCCCCTGTGGCAGCTACGCCGTGGCTGGTGTTGCGGGATCAAATAACCTGGGAGTGATCTCTGGCAAACGAGATGTGGTGCTTCTCAGCCTGCACTCATGTGACACGCAATGCCGTGCCCTGCAATCGCGTGGTGTTTCTCAGCCTGCACTCGCAGGTCCTTCGGAGGTCAATTGTTATGAGTTCGGCACGGTCTCGGTCAAGTACAGCGTGCTGTGGGGATCCCGAGATGGGGCCTGGCTCAAGGTGCTCAAGACGTACTGGAGTGTCCCAGAGCCGGAGTGCCAGCTGATCCTCGGGAGTTGGAACGGCATTTTCAGGCCGTGGCCGGACACGTTCTGGATCAGGACGGGGGGGTCCGAGCCCGAGATAGATGCTAGCGCTCTGCAGTACAAGTGCTTTTCAGCATGCGACATCCTGCGGTGCTTCTCAGCCTGCAGGGTTCGCAGCGTGCGGTTTGCAATGCATTCCTTTTCAGTATGCGAGTTCCTGCGGTGTTTCTCAGGTTGCAGGGCTCCGAGGCTCTTCCCTTCGATGCCAATGTTTTCAGACACCGTAGCTCCGTTCCGTAAACATCTTCCAAGAGCCGCTCGCAACTTTTTGCAGCTGGCGGTCTGCAGACGTAGTCTGTCTCAGCATGCGAGCTCCCGCACGCTTCGCCGGCTTTTGCTGCGCGGACAATTTTCTCACACACGTCAGCGCCGTTTGTAGGCGTCAGAAAAACATGTAGACATTCACGAAGGGCTCAGTCTGTATATCGTCACATCATTACATACGCAGTCGTCGAACACATCGGTGTACATTCAGCGCTTTGTCCTTCTAGCTGGGTCGCTTCGTGCTGAGGCTGAGGCTGATGCAGGCTGAGGCTGAGGCAGGCTGAGGCTGAGGCCGAGGCCGACGGCAGACTGAGGCTGAGGCTGAAGCAGGCTGAGGCTGAGGCAGAGGCAGGCTGAGGCTGAGGCTGAGGCAGGCTGATGCTGAGGCAGGCTGAGGCTGAGGCTGAGGCTGATGCAGGCTGAGGCTGAGGCAGGCTGAGGCTGAGGCCGAGGCCGAAGGCAGACTGATGCTGAGGCTAAAGCAGGCTGAGGCTGAGGCTGAGGCAGGCTGAGGCTGAGGCAGGCGGAGGCTGAGGCTGAGGCAGGCTGAGGCTGAGGCTGTGACTGCGACTGCCGTTGCCACTGCGACTGTCATCGCGAATGCGACTACGACTGCGAGAACAGCAGAATTCTACAACTGGATTCTCATCCGAATCTTAAGGGGAATGCTTCCAGATATGCTCCTACACATGGCTGTTAGGTTGCTTTGCCGGGATAATTTTAACCTATTCGGGCCTTCCTGGAGGGCGTCTTGGAGGGCTCTTGGGCCGTCTTGGAGGCCTTTTGCCGGCCTTTTGGGCCGTCTTAGACCATCTTGAGGCCATCTTGGACCGTCTTGGGTGCATCTTGGAGCCATCTTACCCGTCTTGGAGGCCATCTTGGCCGTCTTGGAGGCATCTTGGAGGCCATCTTGGGCCATCTTGGCCGTCTTGGAGGCCATCTTGGGCGTCTTGGAGGCCTCTTGGGCCGTCTTGAGGCCCTCTTGGGGCCTTCTTGGGGGCCTCTTGGGCCGTCATGGGGCCATCTTGGAGGCCTCTTGGGTGCTGTTGGGGCGATGTTGGGGACCTCTTGGGCCGTCTTGGGCCGTCGGAGAGCTGAAAAGAAGAACATGCCAAAATCCTTGAAAAACCTAAGGAAAATCAATGATTTTAACCTATTCGGGCCTTCCTGGAGGGCGTCTTGGAGGGCTCTTGGGCCGTCTTGGAGGCCTTTTGCGGGCCTTTTGGGCCGTCTTAGACCATCTTGAGGCCATCTTGGGCCGTCTTGGGTGCATCTTGGAGCCATCTTACCCGTCTTGGAGGCCATCTTGGCCGTCTTGGAGGCATCTTGGAGGCCATCTTGGGCCATCTTGGCCGTCTTGGAGGCCATCTTGGGCCAAGTTGGGGCAACAAAGGCATTGACAGATGGATTTTCGGAAACTTGCGGGTGGCCGGCGGGACGGGCCGAAGCCCACTGGGGAGTTCTTTGCAGAAAAAGAACCAAAACCAAAACCTGAAACATCCAGCACGCCGTGCACCCCTGTGGCAAGACCACAGGGGGCGGCGGATCGAAGACGCCTACGGCGAATCACCGCCGCCCCCTGCCTTTTTGGAGGCGCCTATGTGGCCGAACGTTGAGGCCAGACCTGCCAAGCTATCGGACCACGTGTTCCCCGAATCGGTTTGGAAAGCCTTCGGGGAACACGTGGGCATCTTGAAGGTCATCTTGGCCGTCTTGGAGGCCTCTTGGGCAAGCTTTGGGCGATCTTTGGGGCTTTTTGGGCCGTCTCGGGCCAGCTTCGAGCCAACTTCGGCCATCTTGGTGGGTTCCTGGCACGTCTGAAGCCGTCGGAAGCCGTTTGGGGGGCCTCTATGGGCCGACTTGGGGCCCGCTTGGAATGCTCCAGGGCCGTCTTGGAGGCCATCTTGGGCGTCTGGGAGGCCATCTTGGGCGTGTTGGAGGCCTCTTGGGCCCTCTTGGGGCCCTCTAGGGGCCATCTTGGAGGCCACTTGGGCCATCATGGGGCTCTCTTGGGGGCCTCTTGGGCGATCTTGGGGGCTTCTTGGGCCGTCTGAGCCGTCGGAGAGCCGAAAAGGCGCAAATGCCAAAATCCTTCAAAAACCAAGGAAAAATCAATGATTTGGCCTCTTCGGACTCTCCTGGAGGACCTCTTGGAGGCCTCTTGGGCCGTCTGGGAGGCCTCTGGGGGGCCTCTTGGGCCGTCTTGGGCCGTCTTGGACTCTCTTGGGCCGTTTTGGAGGCCGTCTTGGACCATCTCGGGCGGACTTGGAGGCCATCTTGGGCCATCTTCGCGATTTTTTGAGGATGTCCCGAGCGAAACGGCCGTTTTGGGGCATTGACAGACGGATTTGGGGAAATGCGCAGGTGGCCGGCGGGACGGGCCGAAGCCCATTGGTGAGTTCTTTTAGAAAAAGAACCAAAACCAAAACCTGAATCGTCCAGCACGCCGTGCACCCCTGCAAGCAGGGGGCGGCGGATCGAAGACGCCTACGGCGAATCACCGCCGCCCCCTGCCTTTTTGGAAGCGCCTATGTGGCCGAACGTTGAGGCCAGACCTGCCAAGCTATCGGACCACGTGTTCCCCGAATCGGTTTGGAAAGCCTTCGGGGAACACGTGGGCATCTTGAAGGTCATCTTGGCCGTCTTGGAGGCCTCTTGGGCAAGCTTTGGGCGATCTTTGGGGCTTTTTGGGCCGTCTCGGGCCAGCTTCGAGCCAACTTCGGCCATCTTGGTGGGTTCCTGGCACGTCTGAAGCCGTCGGAAGCCGTTTTGGGGGGCCTCTATGGGCCGACTTGGGGCCCGCTTGGAATGCTCCAGGGCCGTCTTGGAGGCCATCTTGGGCGTCTGGGAGGCCATCTTGGGCGTGTTGGAGGCCTCTTGGGCCCTCTTGGGGCCCTCTAGGGGCCATCTTGGAGGCCACTTGGGCCATCATGGGGGGGCTCTCTTGGGCCCTCTTGGCGATCTTGGGGGCTTCTTGGGCCGTCTTGAGCCGTCGGAGAGCCGAAAAGGCGCAAATGCCAAAATCCTTCAAAAACCAATGGGAAAATCAATGATTTTGGCCTCTTCGGACTCTCCTGGAGGACCTCTTGGAGGCCTCTTGGGCCGTCTGGGAGGCCTCTGGGGGGCCTCTTGGGCCGTCTTGGGCCGTCTTGGACTCTCTTGGGCCGTTTTGGAGGCCGTCTTGGACCATCTCGGGCGGACTTGGAGGCCATCTTGGGCCATCTTCGCGATTTTTTGAGGATGTCCCGAGCGAAACGGCCGTTTTTGGGCATTGACAGATGGATTTTGGGAAATTGCGGGTGGCCGGCGGGACGGGCCGAAGCCCACTGGGGAGTTCTTTTAGAAAAAGAACCAAAACCAAAACCTGAATCATCCAGCACGCCGTGCACCCCTGCAAGCAGGGGGCGGCGGATCGAAGACGCCTACGGCGAATCACCGCCGCCCCCTGCCTTTTTGGAAGCGCCTATGTGGCCGAACGTTGAGACCAGACCTGCCAAGCTATCGGACCATGACCTCATGGGCCGTCTGGGGCCGTCGGAGAGCTGAAAAGAAGAACATGCCAAAATCCTTCAAACACCTAAGGAAAATCAATGATTTTAACCTATTCGGGCCTTCCTGGAGGGCGTCTTGGAGGGCTCTTGGGCCGTCTTGGAGGCCTTTTGCCTGCCTTTTGGGCCGTCTTAGACCATCTTGAGGCCATCTTGGACCGTCTTGGGTGCATCTTGGAGCCATCTTACCCGTCTTGGAGGCCATCTTGGCCGTCTTGGAGGCATCTTGGAGGCCATCTTGGGCCATCTTGGCCGTCTTGGAGGCCATCTTGGGCGTCTTGGAGGCCTCTTGGGCCGTCTTGAGGCCCTCTTGGGGCCTTCTTGGGGGCCTCTTGGGCCGTCATGGGGCCATCTTGGAGGCCTCTTGGGTGCTGTTGGGGCGATGTTTGGGGACCTCTTGGGCCGTCTTGGGCCGTCGGAGAGCTGAAAAGAAGAACATGCCAAAATCCTTGAAAAACCTAAGGAAAATCAATGATTTTAACCTATTCGGGCCTTCCTGGAGGGCGTCTTGGAGGGCTCTTGGGCCGTCTTGGAGGCCTTTTTGCGGGCCTTTTGGGCCGTCTTAGACCATCTTGAGGCCATCTTGGGCCGTCTTGGGTGCATCTTGGAGCCATCTTACCCGTCTTGGAGGCCATCTTGGCCGTCTTGGAAGCATCTTGGAGGCCATCTTGGCCATCTTTGTCTTGGAGGCCATCTTGGGCCAAGTTGGGGCAACAAAGGCATTGACAGATGGATTTTCGGGAACTTGCGGGTGGCCGGCGGGACGGGCCGAAGCCCACTGGGGAGTTCTTTTAGAAAAAGAACCAAAACCAAAACCTGAAACATCCAGCACGCCGTGCACCCCTGTGGCAAGCCACAGGGGGCGGCGGATCGAAGACGCCTACGGCGAATCACCGCCGCCCCCTGCCTTTGTGGAAGCGCCTATGTGGCCGAACGTTGAGGCCAGACCTGCCAAGCAATCGGACCATGTGTTCCCCGACTCGGTTTGGAAAGCCTTCGGGGAACACGTGGGCGTCTTGATGGTCATCGTCGCCGTCTTGGAGGCCTCTTGGGCGATCTTTCGGCGATCTTTGGGGGCTCTTGGGCCGTCTCGGGCCGTCGGAAGGCCGAAAAAAGGGAAATGCCCAAATCCAGCAAAAACCTAGGGAAAATCAGTGATTTTGGCATCTTTTGGCCTTCCTGGAGGCCTCTTGGGGGCCTCTTGGGCCCTTTTGGGCCAGCTTCGAGCCAACTTCGGCCATCTTGGTGGGTTCCTGGCACGTCTGACGCCGTCGGGAGCCGTTTTGGGGGCCTTTCTGGCCAACGGGGGACCCTCTTGGGGCGCTCCAGGGCCGTCTTGGAGGCCATCTTGGGCGTCTTGGAGGCCATCTTGGGCGTGTTGAGGCCTCTTGGGCCCTCTTGGGGCCCTCTAGGGGCCATCTTGGAGGCCACTTGGGCCATCATGGGGCTCTCTTGGGGGCCTCTTGGGCGATCTTGGGGGCTTCTTGGGCCGACTTGAGCCGTCGGAGAGCCGAAAAGGCGCAAATGCCAAAATCCTTCAAAAACCAATGGAAAATCAAGGATTTTGGCCTCTTCGGACTCTCCTGGAGGACCTCTTGGAGGCCTCTTGGGCCGTCTGGGAGGCCTCTGGGGGGCCTCTTGGGCCGTCTTGGGCCGTCTTGGACTCTCTTGGGCCGTTTGGGAGGCCGTCTTGGACCATCTCGGGCGGACTTGGAGGCCATCTTGGGCCATCTTCGCGATTTGTTGAGGATGTCCCGAGCGAAACGGCCGTTTTTGGAGGATTTTTTTCCGGATTGAGGTGTTTTCGGCTTCCTCCCGGGACCCCGGCGGGACGGGCCGGAGCCCATTGGGGAGTTCTTTTGGAAAAAGAACCAAAACCAAAACCTGACAGCTCGTCCAGCACGCCGTGCACCCCTGCAAGCAGGGGGCGGCGGATCTCATGGCCTTCGGCCCATCCCGCCACCGTGCCTGGGTCATGGGTATAAGGCCTATTGGATGTTCGCTGGGATCTCGTGGGAGGCTTCTCGGGGGCCTCTTGGAGGCAGTTTGGACGCCCCTTGGAAGCCGTTTGGGAGACTCTTGGGGCCTCTTTTGGGCCTCTAGGGGGCCTCTTGGGGCCTCCTGGGCGCCTCCTGGGAGCCTCTTGGGGCGGAAGGCTCGGATTTTCGGTTCGTGTTCCCTCTTTTGGGCCGCTTGTGGGGCCGTCGTGGGGCCCTCTTTTGCCGCTTTGGGCGCCTCTTGGGCTGTCTTGGGGCCCTCTTGGGCAATTGTTGGGGGGCGGTCTTGGGGCCTCCAGGGCCGTCTGGGAGCGTCGGGGGGCCGAAAAGGCGAGAACGCCAAAATTTTTCAAAAACCTAAAGAAATCTCTGACTTGGCCTTTGGGCGCCTTCTTGGGGGGCCTCTTAGGAGCCTCTTTGGGCATCTTGGAGGCCTCTTGGGCTGTCTGGTGGCCATCTTGAGCGTCCTGGGGCGATCGTTCGGCGACTCGAGGCCGTCTTGGGCGGTCTTGAGGGCCTCTTGGGGCTATCCTGGCCTGTCTCGGGGCGCTCCTGGGCCCGAAGAAGTCACGCGACAAGATGCGGCGAGGCCTGCGGGAACCGCTCCAAGCCCCGGGAAATGTATGAATGCGGGCTCCAGGGCCTTAAAAACTCTTCAGGACTGAGGACTCAGGCTCAGGGGATTGGCCAAAGGACCTGAGGACACGCCCACTCCGTGCCCAGAGGCACTGTGGCGGATTGGGGGTCTACGCTCGGATCACTGCCCAGAAAAATGTTTCCTCCTCTTCAATCTTTCCTCCTGCGCCCGTTAAGAAGGGCGGGACGAGAAGTTTCTGGAGGCGGAGGAGGAGGTGGAGAGGGATGAGGCAGGAGGGAGGGAAGAGGGGGACGGGGGACGGTGGAGGGGGGAAAAGGTGGGCCGAGCCCACTCTGAACCCCCTTGGCTCCAAGGGATCCACAATCCTTTTCAAGACGCTGGCTCAAGCCGGATTGCATCAAGGTGTCCACGGGTCTGTTGATTCATCGAACTGCTACGGGCATTCACCCAGACATCTTCCGTCGTGTTTTTCACGACGTGGTTCCCATGGGTCTGGACCCCTTCGCAGCACCTGCTTTTCATCCTGAGTCGTTTTTTGATGGCCTTGGGGCTCGGTGAGGCCCTTGGAGGCGGAAGATCGACGCAAAATACGTCGCTTTCTTCCAGCCATGAGAGGATGCCTGGCAGCTCTCAGCCCGAGCGCCTTCATAACTGAACATGGCTCTCCGCGGGCTCCGCGCGATTACCGTGCCGCTCGGGATCGCGGCCCTGCTGGCGCCTGCCGCGGCAGGCCCGGCGGCTTGCGCGGACGCCGAGGAGGCCGACGACGTCGGCTTGCTCCAGTCCCCAGAGGACCGGCACGGGGACGGAAAGAGTGGGGGCCGGGGTTCGAGGAACGGGTTCAATGCAAACGGGGGTCAGCCAGAGCGCCAGATCTTGCCGGATCTTGCAGAGCCAGGGTTTGCATTGACCAGGGCTTGCGTGCAGGATCCTGCGGGATCTTGCAGAATCCTGCAAGGCCTGACTGACCCGGGTTTGGATTGACCCGGGCCAGGAAATCCCTGAGGGGGCCCCCAGTGGTACCGTTTTTGGGCTGCGCACAGGCGGCCCCCCCCGAGCAGCCCAGGCCGGCCTCAATGGCGACGGCGGCGGCGGCGGAGGACTGCTCGGGGGGCCTGTTTGGACCAGCAGGCACTGCCTGGGGGGGCTGTCTGCGCGCAACCCGAAGCCCCACCAGCCTCCTACCCAGACCCCCGACGTCGTGTTTTTTCGCCACGTCGACCCCCAGAGTTTTGAACCCCTTTCCCGGGACCAGCTTCTCATCCTAAGTCGTTTTTGATGGTCCCGGGGCCTGGTGAGGGCCCCTGCAGGCCGAAAATGGCGAAACATTGCCCTTCGTGTTTTTTTGTTCTCACATCGCGAGGGGGTCTGGGTATGATGGTGCGGTGACCACACCGCGTGGCGAGTCCGTGGGGATTCGGGCTGGCCGCACCGCTTCGGGTCTTGGGCCCGTTCTCCGAGGACGTCTTGGGCGACTGGGGCCTCCAGGGTCTCAAGACAGAGCGGTGGCGGACCGCGCGGTGGGGCCCTTCGGGCCTCGCGATGTCGAGGTCACCGCACGATCTGTCTCCACACATTTTTTTACATCCTTGGGTTATCGTCAGAACAATAACTCCTGCACGTAGCCGGCGCACGACGAAAATTGCCCGAGGGGGGCGAAAGA
>CAUYUJ010014228.1:295972-325972 GCA_963575745.1 Prorocentrum cordatum
GGGCGTTTCCGGGCGGCATGAGCCGGGCTCGTTTTTTTCATCAACAGTCACACACTTCGAGCTCTTCGCCTTCCCAGAACTCCATTCCCAGGCCACATTCTGGGGGGCCGGATGCAACAGTCACACACAAAGTGCTCTTCGACATCCCAGAACGCCATTCCCGGGCCACATTCTGGGGGGCCGGATGCAACTGTAGGCCACTTCGTGCTCTTCGACATCCCAGAACGCCATTCCCGGGCCACATTCTGGATGCCCGGAGCCAACTGTAGGCCATTTCGTGTTCTTCCATTTCCCAGAACTCCATTCCCGGGCCACATTTTGGATGCCCGGAGCCAACTGTAAGCCACTTCGTGCTCTTCGAGTTCCCAGAACTCCATTCCTGGGCTACATTTTGGATGCCCAGAGCCAACTCTAGTCCACTTCCTGGTCTTCGAGTTCCCAGAACTCCATTCCCGGGCCACATTTTGAATAGCCAGACGCTTCATACTCCTTCCGCCACAGCTGCGTTTGGTTCAGGACTTGCTAGTGACACTGCAGTCCTCTGCATTCAATCGTGCCACTGCATTCATTCACTGCAGACCACTGAGTTTTGATTGCAATGGCGTTCCCCTGGCCGTACCCCCATGTCCAACGTTCCTCCGCAGCCTCTGCTCCGCGAGGCTCGTCCGAAGTGTCGCCGCCTCGCGGTGCTTCTCAGCCTGCGCCGCCTCGCGGTGCTTCTCAGCCTGCGGAGGAAGGTGGACAGACGACTGGTTCTGGCGCTGTGCAGCCTGCGTCTTTCACGGTCGCCTCGTTCAATTTCGGGTTCGAGCAGGGCATGATGACTGGTAAGCAGGCGGCCACTCACTGCGCTAACTTCGGAAGGTTGTGCGCCAAGATAGTGGAGACCGCTGATGCTGATATGGTCTGTGGCAGCGAGGTCGGTGCGTTCCGTGAAGGCTTTCGCCGAGCAGGGATCAACGTGACAGAGATCCTCAGTAAGCCTTTCGGTGATGGCATTCGCTTCTAGGAGGTCGACAACTACTTGACTCTCTGGGGGTTCCGCGGTGCTTCTCAGCCTGCGGAACTGACTCTGTGCGAAGACAGCAAAGTTTACAGGCCTCCTTGCGGCCGAGATATTGATGCTGTTATTTCACATTTTGAGGTGAACAAACCAGGCCATGACAAGTTCCACGTGGTGATCGCCAACATGCACATCGTGTGCGGCAAGAAACCGCCGAGCATCCAGACTCGAAAGCGGACAGTTCGCCATCTCCGCTTGCACCTGGACGGCCTGGCCAAGATTCTTGAATCTAAACGAGGCAGTCGTTGTGCTTGTAGTCGGCGACGACAACCTCACTTTCCAGGAGGCGCGGGAGGCTTACCAGCGCGAGCAGAACGACGAGAAGGTATGGGAGGTCCATGCCACTCCGGCCGACCTCAAAGGCGACCACGTCGCGGTCTGAGGAGCAGTCGCCCGTTTCTGCTCCATTGCCGTTGGCGCGTCTTTTACGGATCGTGGCATGCGCAACGACGCACACGATGCGGTGGCGGTTGTGCTCACTCTCCCTGGTGCTATTCAGCCTGGGGAGAGCAAGAGGCGTAAAATTGTCGTCGAAAACGTCTCCGACGCCGACGTCAGCGTACAGGCGGACCGCGAGTCTTCTGTGCATTGGGATCGGTCGCCGAGTTCTGCTCCTCCGCTTTCACCGACTTCACCGGGTGATCCCGACTGCGTCGAGGATGTCGTTCAGAATCGCGCGGACGACTTGCACAGGGAGCCGAGGAAGCTTTGGGACGACAGGTACGACGAGGAGTACGATCCGAAAGTCCTCCATCATCTCAGTCTCTTGCTTTTCAAAAAGAGGAAGTCCACGGAGCCAGCGGACACTGATCTAGCTGGCGCTCCTCAGCCTGGCTCGGAATATGACACGGCCTTTTCGTCTCAGGAGGAGACTGGCCGAGCCATTCTCTCTGTCCTTAAGCTTCGACATGACTTTCTGCGGAGCAAGAACATCGACGACATGCGCTACGTTCTCACGGAGCCTGAGCGCCAGGAATTGGTCAGAGTAGCTCGCGACCAGCACGAGCAGTCGCGGCAGCAGCGTGCGTTTCAGGAACGGGATGTCGACAAGGGAAAAGCGAGAGGCAAGTCTGCGCCACAAGGGGGCCATGCGGTTCCGCAGGGTCCTAACAAAGGGCCAGGCGGTAAGAAAGGTTCTCACGGTGCTTCTCAGCCTGCGGGAAAAGGTGGCAGGCCAAGGGTGCAGGTCTGGGTAGCGTCGCCAAGTTTGTGAAAGACCAGAAGCGTAAGCGGTGGCATCGCCATTTGCAACGTGTGGCCGGTACCAAACAGATCTGGGAGGTGCTGGCCTTCTCAGGGCGCTTCGACGTTGATTGGCTAACGCAAGCGTTGCAAGCTGATCACAGTGAGGGCCGTGATGCAGCAGTTCCCGAGGAAGCTCTGCGGCAACAGCGGCGCCGGCTGCACCACCAGAAGGCCGAGGCCATCGCGCGCTACAACGAGGGGGAGCGGCTTTCCCTCCATCTGTCTGCCCAGGCTGGCCAGGCAAAGCCGAACTTCACGCGCAGGCAGCAGGACGTGTTGCAGACGTTTGAGAGCGGAGCGCTGCTTCAAATCCGCAACCAAGCGATTCTGGCGTGCGGGCACGGCCGTCTGTTCAGGGGCGATGGCGACTACCTGGGCATCGGCGGCAGCACGGGCGGTGGCTCCAGGCGCATCATCGATTCTTGGCAGCCGCCGGACTGGCGTGACTTCCTCCAAGACGATCAGGACATCTGAGTTTTGCAAGTCTCTCTGCCCGCGGTGCTTCTCAGCCTGCGGTCTGCCGCTCTCCAGCTGCGGTCTCGAGCAGTAGTGTTCGAAAGCATGCGAGTTCCTGCGGTGCTTCTCAGCCTGCAGGTTTCGCAGCCTGCGCTCTGCAGTACAAGTGCTTTTCAGCATGCGACATCCTGCGGTGCTTCTCAGCCTGCAGGGTTCGCAACGTGCGGTTTGCAATGCATTCCTTTTCAGTATGCGAGTTCCTGCGGTGTTTCTCAGGCTGCAGGGCTCCGAGGCTCTTCGCTTCGATGCCAATGTTTTCAGACACCGTAGCTCCGTTCCGTAAACGTCTTCCAAGAGCCGCTCGCAACCTTTTGCAGCTGGCTGTCTGCACGCTTCGCCGGCTTTTGCTGCGCGGACAATTTTCTCACACACGTCAGCGCCGTTTGTAGGCGTCAGAAAAACATGTAGACATTCACGAAGGGCTCAGTCTGTATATCGTCACATCATTACATACGCAGTCGTCGAACACATCGGTGTACATTCAGCGCTTTGTCCTTCTACAGCATTCTTTCCGTTGATAACAGTGTTCTGATGGGTTCGCTTCGTTCTAAAAGCGTTGATAGCAGTGTCTCGTTTGCGGACAACTCATTCTATATCAACTCACTGATACCGAGTTTCCTCTCACCATAAGTGAATGCATACCAGTGTATGTTGGTTACTACAAAGTGGGTTCCTACAACCGACTTCATGATCGCTATCATCATCGCAGATTTCACTCATCCTCATCACCACGACTGGTTCACGTTGGCCTGCGGTGCTTCTCAGCCTGCAGTTCCTTTCGTTACACTGTAGTTGAAGCCGTTCATGGCAGTGACTCGTTTACAGACAACTTTAGTATGGGGGGAAGTGTCGATAGCAGCGTTTCTTTTTACTTATACAAGCGTTGATAGCAGTGTCTCGTTTGTGGACAACTCATTATATATCAACTCATTCATACAGAGTTTCTTTTCGCAGCAAGTGAATGCACAGCAGTGTATCTGCATTACTGGCCCCCACTCCATTATCACTATCATCATCAACGATTTCCTACACGCGTGTGCGCGGCGGTCGCCATGAGTGAATAGTTTGCAGTGACTTCTCGCATTGATACCCATGGGTCACTTCAGAGTGAACTCATTTGTGATCTTCTTTCATTGGAAGTTGAATCGGTTGATGGCAGTGCCTCGTTTAAACTCCACTTTGGTATTGCTAGTAGTGTCAATGCCAGCGTTTCTTTTTAATTGTGCAAGCGCTGATAGCAGTGTCTCGTTTGTGGTTAGTTATAACAGCGTTGACAGCAGTGTCTCGTTTGCGGACACCTCATTGTACATCAACTCGCTGATACCGGGTTTCCTATCAACACCATCATCATCATCCTTAACCATGTTTGCTCGAGTTTCACATGGCCGTCCAGCCGCGGCGGTGCTCCTCAGCCTGCCTTGTCACAATGCCAGCACGCGGCAAGGCGTCGCCCCCGCCACCCCCGGCCCCGTGCGATGGCCCGTGGGAGATTCTGCCGGATCCGCCCGCACCGACTCCTCAGCCAGGTGTCGACGTGGTCTTTGAGCAAGCTCACCTCGAAGACATCCGCCGTACACCAGGGATGGGCGGCAAGACCGCCTGCCAGTGGCAGCGCGCGCTGCGCGCCGAGTGCATTGTCAACAACTTGTCGTTCAAAGACGTAACAAAAGACCCGTCCTACGACTGGAAGCAACTGCTTCGGTCTGCCGCTCCGGGTTTCGCTGAGCGCATAATCGGGCAGGGCATCGCCCAGGTTCTCTTTCGCATCATCGAGACAGAGCGCGACCCTAACTTCTCCAACACGGATGGCCACGGCAGGCACTTCTTCGAGTTCCGTCGTGCAGACGGTTCAGCCATGCGCCTGCATTACCATAAGAACGGCCGACCCGATGAGCCCACCTATGTCGGTCCACCACGCGCCGTTGCTCAGCCTGCCGTGCCTGAGCCTGGCGCTGCTCAGCCTCATGTTCCTCGTGGCGTCGCTGCTCAGACTGCCGTGCCTGACGGTGGCGCTGCTCAGCCTGCCGAGACTGGCGGTGATGCCCCACTGCTCTTCACACAGGAGCACCTGCAAGAGGCAGCCTGATCGCGCCAGATTGTGGGCCGCGACGAAGCCAGCGCCGCTCTCCAATCGCTGTTGCACTACCACCATGGCGAGACTGCCCCAGGTGCTGTTGACATCACCGATGGATCAGCATTTGACTGGCTTCGATGGGTGGCACATATCGAAGGTGCGCGCGACGTCATCCGCAATGGCGTCCACAGGGTCTACGCTGTCCGCTGGAATCCGCACTGGGCTCCAGAGGCCGTCTTCTGCTACGGCAACAACACGTGCAGCACACTGGTGCCCCGCAAATCGCGCTACACAGGCTCGTGGAGCCACGCGCGAATTGTGACTCACCGGAACGCCAATTGGGTGACCGAACCGTTGCTATCTGCGGCCCCTGTGGAAGCTACGCCGTGGCTGGTGTTGCGGGATCAAATAACCTGGGAGTGATCTCTGGCAAACGAGATGTGGTGCTTCTCAGCCTGCACTCATGTGACACGCAATGCCGTGCCCTGCAATCGCGTGGTGTTTCTCAGCCTGCACTCGCAGGTCCTTCGGAGGTCAATTGTTTTGAGTTCGGCACGGTCTCGGTCAAGTACAGCGTGCTGTGGGGATCCCGAGATGGGGCCTGGCTCAAGGTGCTCAAGACGTACTGGAGTGTCCCAGAGCCGGAGTGCCAGCTGATCCTCGAGAGTTGGAACGGCATTTTCAGGCCGTGGCCGGACACGTTCTGGATCAGGACGGGGGGGTCCGAGCCCGAGATAGATGCTAGCGCTCTGCAGTACAAGTGCTTTTCAGCATGCGACATCCTGCGGTGCTTCTCAGCCTGCAGGGTTCGCAGCGTGCGGTTTGCAATGCTTTCCTTTTCAGTATGCGAGTTCCTGCGGTGTTTCTCAGGTTGCAGGGCTCCGAGGCTCTTCCCTTCGATGCCAATGTTTTCAGACACCGTAGCTCCGTTCCGTAAACATCTTCCAAGAGCCGCTCGCAACTTTTTGCAGCTGGCGGTCTGCAGACGTAGTCTGTCTCAGCATGCAAGCTCCCGCACGCTTCGCCGGCTTTTGCTGCGCGGACAATTTTCTCACACACGTCAGCGCCGTTTGTAGGCGTCAGAAAAAACATGTAGACATTCACGAAGGGCTCAGTCTGTATATCGTCACATCATTACATGCGCAGTCGTCGAACACATCGGTGTACATTCAGCGCTTTGTCCTTCTAGCTGGGTCGCTTCGTGCTGAGGCTGAGGCTGATGCAGGCTGAGGCTGAGGCAGGCTGAGGCTGAGGCCGAGGCCGACGGCAGACTGAGGCTGAGGCTGAAGCAGGCTGAGGCTGAGGCAGAGGCAGGATGAGGCTGAGGCTGAGGCAGGCTGATGCTGAGGCAGGCTGAGGCTGAGGCTGAGGCTGATGCAGGCTGAGGCTGAGGCAGGCTGAGGCTGAGGCCGAGGCTGAAGGCAGACTGAGGCTGAGGCTGAAGCAGGCTGAGGCTGAGGCTGAGGGAGGCTGAGGCTGAGGCTGGCTGAGGCTGAGGCTGAGGCAGGCTGAGGCTGAGGCTGTGACTGCGACTGCCGTTGCCACTGCGACTGTCATCGCGAATGCGACTACGACTGCGAGAACAGCAGAATTCTACAACTGGATTCTCATCTGAATCTTAAGGGGAATTCTTCCAGATATGCTCATACACATCGCTGTTAGGTTGCTTTGCGGGGATAACTTTTAGTCGTTCGGCCTTCCTGGAGGGCGTCTTGGAGGGCTCTTGGGCCGTCTTGGAGGCCTTTTGCCGGCCTTTTTGGCCGTCTTAGACCATCTTGAGGCCATCTTGGACCGTCTTGGGTGCATCTTGGAGCCATCTTACCCGTCTTGGAGGCCATCTTGGCCGTCTTGAAGGCATCTTGGAGGCCATCTTGGGCCATCGTGGCCGTCTTGGAGGCCATCTTGGGCGTCTTGGAGGCCTCTTGGGCCGTCTTGAGGCCCTCTTGGGGCCTTCTTGGGGGCCTCTTGGGCCGTCATGGGGCCATCTTGGAGGCCTCTTGGGTGCTGCTGGGGCGATGTTGGGGACCTCATGGGCCGTCTTGGGCCGTCGGAGAGCTGAAAAGAAGAACATGCCAAAATCCTTGAAAAACCTAAGGAAAATCAATGATTTTAACCCATTCGGGCCTTCCTGGAGGGCGTCTTGGAGGGCTCTTGGGCCGTCTTGGAGGCCTTTTGCGGGCCTTTTGGGCCGTCTTAGACCATCTTGAGGCCATCTTGGGCAGTCTTGGGTGCATCTTGGAGCCATCTTACCCGTCTTGGAGGCCATCTTGGCCGTCTTGGAAGCATCTTGGAGGCCATCTTGGGCCATCTTGGCCGTCTTGGAGGCCATCTTGGGCCAAGTTGGGGCAACAAAGGCATTGACAGATGGATTTTCGGAAACTTGCGGGTGGCCGGCGGGACGGGCCGAAGCCCACTGGGGAGTTCTTTGCAGGAAAAGAACCAAAACCAAAACCTGAAACATCCAGCACGCCGTGCACCCCTGTGGCAAGACCACAGGGGGCGGCGGATCGAAGACGCCTACGGCGAATCACCGCCGCCCCCTGCCTTTTTGGAGGCGCCTATGTGGCCGAACGTTGAGGCCAGACCTGCCAAGCTATCGGACCACGTGTTTCCCGAATCGGTTTGGAAAGCCTTCGGGGAACACGTGGGCATCTTGAAGGTCATCTTGGCCGTCTTGGAGGCCTCTTGGGCAAGCTTTGGGCGATCTTTGGGGCTTTTTGGGCCGTCTCGGGCCAGCTTCGAGCCAACTTCGAGCCATCTTGGTGGGTTCCTGGCACGTCCTGAGGCCGTCGCGAACCGTTTTGGCCGAGGGGCGCCTATAGGGCCACGACTCTTGGGGCCCTTGGGGCCCGATTGGAATGTTCCAGGGCTATTTTACCCAGGGCCGTTTTGGAGGCCATCTTGGGCGGTCTCCTGAGGCCATTTGGGCGTGTTGGTGCTCTCTTGGGCCCTCTTGGGGCCCTCTAGGGGCCATCTTGGAGGCCACTTGGGCCTTCAGGGGGCTCTCTTGGGGGCCTCTTGGGGGATCTTGGGGGCTTTTTGGGCCGTCTTGAGCCGTCGGAGAGCCGAAAAGGCGCAAATGCCAAAATCCTTCAAAAACCAAGGGAATAAGCAATGATTTTGGCCTCTTCGGACTCTCCGGGAGTACCTTTGGAGGCCTCTTGGGCCGTTCTGGGAGGCCTTGGGGGGACTCTTGGGGCCGTCTTGGCCGTCTTGGACTTCTTGGGCCGTTTTGGAGGCGTCTTGGACATATCGGGCGGACTTGGAGGCCAGCTTGGGCCATCTTCGCGGATTTTTGAGGATGTTCCCGAGAGGAAACGGCCGTTTTGGGGCATTCATGGGCAGCCGGATTTGGGAAATGCGCAGGTGGGCCGGCGGGGACGGGCCGAAGCCGATTGGGTGTAGTTATTTTAGAAAAAGAACCACACCAAAAACCTGAATCGCCAGCACGCCGTTGCCACCCCTGCAAGCAGGGGGGCGCGGAATCGAGACGCCTACGGCGAACCACCGCCGCCCCCTGCCTTTTTGGAAGCGCCTATGTGGCCGAAAGTTGAGGCCAGACCTGCCAAGCCATCGGACCATGTGTTCCCCGAATCGGTTTGGAAAGCCTTCGGGGAACACGTGGGCATCTTGAAGGTCATCTTGGCCGTCTTGGAGGCCTCTTGGGTAAGCTTTGGGCGATCTTTGGGGCTTTTTGGGCCGTCTCGGGCCAGCTTCGAGCCAACTTCGGCCATCTTGGTGGGTTCCTGGCACGTCTGAAGCCGTCGGAAGCCGTTTGGGGGGCCTCTATGGGCCGACTTGGGGCCCGCTTGGAATGCTCCAGGGCCGTCTTGGAGGCCATCTTGGGCGTCTTGGAGGCCATCTTGGGCGTTTTGGAGGCCTCTTGGGCCCTCTTGGGGCCCTCTAGGGGCCATCTTGGAGGCCACTTGGGCCATCAGGGGGCTCTCTTGGGGGCCTCTTGGGCGATCTTGGGGGCTTCTTGGGCCGTCTTGAGCCGTCGGAGAGCCGAAAAGGCGCAAATGCCAAAATCCTTCAAAAACCAATGGAAAATCAATGATTTTGGTCTCTTCGGACTCTCCTGGAGGACCTCTTGGAGGCCTCTTGGGCCGTCTGGGAGGCCTCTGGGGGGCCTCTTGGGCCGTCTTGGGCCGTCTTGGACTCTCTTGGGCCGTTTTGGAGGCCGTCTTGGACCAGCTCGGGCGGACTTGGAGGCCATCTTGGGCCATCTTCGCGATTTTTTGAGGATGTCCCGAGCGAAACGGCCGTTTTTGGGCATTGACAGATGGATTTTGGGAAATTCGCGGGTGGCCGGCGGGACGGGCCGAAGCCCACTGGGGAGTTCTTTTAGAAAAAGAACCAAAACCAAAACCTGAATCATCCAGCACGCCGTGCACCCCTGCAAGCAGGGGGCGGCGGATCGAAGACGCTACGGCGAATCACCCCCCGCCGCCACTGCCTTTTTGGAAGCGGCCTATGTGGCGAACGTGAGACCAGACCTGCAAGCTATCGGACCCGAGCATCATGGCCGTCTTGGGCCGTCGGAGAGCTGAAAAGAATAACATGCCAAAATCCTTGAAAAACCTTAGGAAAATCAATGATTTTAACCTATTCGGGCCTTCCTGGAGGGCGTCTTGGAGGGCTCTTGGGCCGTCTTGGAGGCCTTTTGCGGGCCTTTTGGGCCGTCTTAGACATCTTGAGGCCATCTTGGGCCGTCTTGGGTGCATCTTGGAGCCATCTTACCCGTCTTGGAGGCCATCTTGGCCGTCTTGGAAGCATCTGGAGGCCTGTTGGGCAATACTTGGCAGTAGTCTTGGAGCGCCATCTTGGGCCGTCTTGGAGGTCTTGGGCCGTTTGAGCCCTCTTGGGAGCCTTCTTGTGGAGCACCTGAGGGTTTCATGGGGACATCTTGGAGGCCTCCTCTTGGGTGCTGCTGGTGGGGCGATTGTTGGGGACATCTTGGGCCGTCGTTGGGCCGTCGGAGAGCTGAAAAGAACGAAACACGCCAAAATCTTGACAAAATCCTAAGGAACATCAATGATTTTAACCTATTCGGGCCTTCCAGGAGGGCGTCTTGGAGGGCTCTTGGGCCGTCTTGGAGGCCTTTTGCGGGCCTTTTGGGCCGTCTTAGACCATCTTGAGGCCATCTTGGGCCGTCTTGGGTGCATCTTGGAGCCATCTTACCCGTCTTGGAGGCCATCGTGGCCGTCTTGGAGGCATCTTGGAGGCCATCTTGGGCCATCTTGGCCGTCTTGGAGGCCAGCTTGGGCCAAGTTGGGGCAAGAAAGGCATTGACAGATGGATTTTCTGAAACTTGCGGGTGGCCGGCGGGACGGGCCGAAGCCCACTGGGGAGTTCTTTTAGAAAAAGAACCAAAACCAAAACCTGAAACATCCAGCACGCCGTGCACCCCTGTGGCAAGACCACAGGGGGCGGCGGATCGAAGACGCCTACGGCGAATCACCGCCGCCCCCTGCCTTTGTGGAAGCGCCTATGTGGCCGAACGTTGAGGCCAGACCTGCCAAGCCATCGGACCATGTGTTCCCCGAATCGGTTTGGAAAGGCTTCGGGGAACACGTGGGCGTCTTGATGGTCATCGTCGCCGTCTTGGAGGCCTCTTGGGCGATCTTTCGGCGATCTTTGGGGGCTCTTGGGCCGTCTCGGGCCGTCGGAAGGCCGAAAAAAGGGAAATGCCCAAATCCATCAAAAACCTTGGGAAAATCAGTGATTTTGGCATCTTTGGCCTTCCTGGAGGCCTCTTGGGGGCCTCTTGGGCCCTTTTGGGCCAGCTTCGAGCCAACTTCGGCCATCTTGGTGGGTTCCTGGCACGTCTGACGCCGTCGGGAGCCGTTTTTGGGGCCTTTCTGGGCCAACGGGGGACCCTCTTGGGGCGCTCCAGGGCCGTCTTGGAGGCCATCTTGGGCGTCTTGGAGGCCATCTTGGGCGTGTTGGAGGCCTCTTGGGCCGTCTTGGGGCCCTCTAGGGGCCATCTTGGAGGCCACTTGGGCCATCAGGGGGCTCTCTTGGGGGCCTCTTGGGCGATTTTGGGGGCTTCTTGGGCCGTCTTGAGCCGTCGGAGAGCCGAAAAGGCGCAAATGCCAAAATCCTTCAAAAACCAAAGGAAAAATCAATGATTTTGGCCTCTTCTGACTCTCCTGGAGGACCTCTTGGAGGCCTCTTGGGCCGTCTGGGAGGCCTCTGGGGGGCCTCTTGGGCCGTCTTGGGCCGTCTTGGACTCTCTTGGGCCGTTTTGGAGGCCGTCTTGGACCATCTCGGGCGGACTTGGAGGCCATCTGGGGCCATCTTCGCGATTTTTTGAGGATGTCCGAGCGAAACGCCGCTTTTGGTTGATTTTTTTCGATTGAGGTGTTTCGGGCTTTTTCTTTTTTTTTTTTTTTTTTTTAGTTCTTTCTTTTTTAATCCTGTGCATCACGGACCACGGCGGGACGGCGCCGAGCCCACTGGGGAGTTCTTTTGGAAAAAGAACCAAAACCAAAACCTGACAGCTCGTCCAGCACGCCGTGCACCCCTGCAAGCAGGGGGCGGCGGATCTCATGGCCTTCGGCCCATCCCGCCACCGTGCCTGGGTCATGGGTATAAGGCCTATTGGATGTTCGCTGGGATCTCGTGGGAGGCTTCTCGGGGGCCTCTTGGAGGCAGTTTGGACGCCCCTTGGAAGCCGTTTGGGAGACTCTTGGGGCCTCTTTTGGGCCTCTAGGGGGCCTCTTGGGGCCTCCTGGGCGCCTCCTGGGAGCCTCTTGGGGCGGAAGGCTCGGATTTTCGGTTCGTGTTCCCTCTTTTGGGCCGCTTGTGGGGCCGTCGTGGGGCCCTCTTTTGCCGCTTTGGGCGCCTCTTGGGCTGTCTTGGGGCCCTCTTGGGCAATTGTTGGGGGGCGGTCTTGGGGCCTCCAGGGCCGTCTGGGAGCGTCGGGGGGCCGAAAAGGCGAGAACGCCAAAATTTTTCAAAAACCTAAAGAAATCTCTGACTTGGCCTTTGGGCGCCTTCTTGGGGGGCCTCTTAGGAGCCTCTTTGGGCATCTTGGAGGCCTCTTGGGCTGTCTGGTGGCCATCTTGAGCGTCCTGGGGCGATCGTTCGGCGACTCGAGGCCGTCTTGGGCGGTCTTGAGGGCCTCTTGGGGCTATCCTGGCCTGTCTCGGGGCGCTCCTGGGCCCGAAGAAGTCACGCGACAAGATGCGGCGAGGCCTGCGGGAACCGCTCCAAGCCCCGGGAAATGTATGAATGCGGGCTCCAGGGCCTTAAAAACTCTTCAGGACTGAGGACTCAGGCTCAGGGGATTGGCCAAAGGACCTGAGGACACGCCCACTCCGTGCCCAGAGGCACTGTGGCGGATTGGGGGTCTACGCTCGGATCACTGCCCAGAAAAATGTTTCCTCCTCTTCAATCTTTCCTCCTGCGCCCGTTAAGAAGGGCGGGACGAGAAGTTTCTGGAGGCGGAGGAGGAGGTGGAGAGGGATGAGGCAGGAGGGAGGGAAGAGGGGGACGGGGGACGGTGGAGGGGGGAAAAGGTGGGCCGAGCCCACTCTGAACCCCCTTGGCTCCAAGGGATCCACAATCCTTTTCAAGACGCTGGCTCAAGCCGGATTGCATCAAGGTGTCCACGGGTCTGTTGATTCATCGAACTGCTACGGGCATTCACCCAGACATCTTCCGTCGTGTTTTTCACGACGTGGTTCCCATGGGTCTGGACCCCTTCGCAGCACCTGCTTTTCATCCTGAGTCGTTTTTTGATGGCCTTGGGGCTCGGTGAGGCCCTTGGAGGCGGAAGATCGACGCAAAATACGTCGCTTTCTTCCAGCCATGAGAGGATGCCTGGCAGCTCTCAGCCCGAGCGCCTTCATAACTGAACATGGCTCTCCGCGGGCTCCGCGCGATTACCGTGCCGCTCGGGATCGCGGCCCTGCTGGCGCCTGCCGCGGCAGGCCCGGCGGCTTGCGCGGACGCCGAGGAGGCCGACGACGTCGGCTTGCTCCAGTCCCCAGAGGACCGGCACGGGGACGGAAAGAGTGGGGGCCGGGGTTCGAGGAACGGGTTCAATGCAAACGGGGGTCAGCCAGAGCGCCAGATCTTGCCGGATCTTGCAGAGCCAGGGTTTGCATTGACCAGGGCTTGCGTGCAGGATCCTGCGGGATCTTGCAGAATCCTGCAAGGCCTGACTGACCCGGGTTTGGATTGACCCGGGCCAGGAAATCCCTGAGGGGGCCCCCAGTGGTACCGTTTTTGGGCTGCGCACAGGCGGCCCCCCCCGAGCAGCCCAGGCCGGCCTCAATGGCGACGGCGGCGGCGGCGGAGGACTGCTCGGGGGGCCTGTTTGGACCAGCAGGCACTGCCTGGGGGGGCTGTCTGCGCGCAACCCGAAGCCCCACCAGCCTCCTACCCAGACCCCCGACGTCGTGTTTTTTCGCCACGTCGACCCCCAGAGTTTTGAACCCCTTTCCCGGGACCAGCTTCTCATCCTAAGTCGTTTTTGATGGTCCCGGGGCCTGGTGAGGGCCCCTGCAGGCCGAAAATGGCGAAACATTGCCCTTCGTGTTTTTTTGTTCTCACATCGCGAGGGGGTCTGGGTATGATGGTGCGGTGACCACACCGCGTGGCGAGTCCGTGGGGATTCGGGCTGGCCGCACCGCTTCGGGTCTTGGGCCCGTTCTCCGAGGACGTCTTGGGCGACTGGGGCCTCCAGGGTCTCAAGACAGAGCGGTGGCGGACCGCGCGGTGGGGCCCTTCGGGCCTCGCGATGTCGAGGTCACCGCACGATCTGTCTCCACACATTTTTTTACATCCTTGGGTTATCGTCAGAACAATAACTCCTGCACGTAGCCGGCGCACGACGAAAATTGCCCGAGGGGGGCGAAAGAGAACGAGGGACGGGCCCCAGGAAACCACAGACAAGCGAGCGGAGGGACATGACCGAAGAAAGAGGCCACCGAAACAACGAGGGCCCGAAGGAGCAGACGCTCAGACACCGCGCTTGCCGCGATAGCGACAGCGATCAGAGCGAGCGCACGGCTCAGAGGGTATGTATAGAGAACGAGTTCGGCGCGAACTTGAACGGGGAGTTGTGGGGAGCGAGCCACACCTGTGCCACCGCGTGGCGTGCTGCCCACCACCTCGACGACGGGACACGATCCACGCCTCTATGAAGATCGCGGTCAGCACCCAGAGGAACAGCGCCCGAAGGAAGAGATTCAGGGTGATCTGCATCCTCATGGCCTTCGGGGCGTGCATCACGATCAGCAGGACAGAGACCATCATCAGGTTCACCTGCACATTCAAAAGGCTCGTGTACAGCATCTTGAGGTGGTTCCTCGCCCTGAAGATGACATTCAAAACCAGCAGCAGAAGCACCAAGTCCCTCGAGCCGCTTGGTAGCACCCTTGGCTACACATATAGAAGTCTCAAATTCAGACGGATGTGTGGCACAACCATCAAATTCTTCATCAACACGATGAGGCTCAGCTGCGCACTCAGAAGGCTCAAATTGCAGTCTTGAAGCGGAAGCTCGCCCTGATGATGATCTTCACCATAAGGCTCAGTTTCGCCACAAGGCTAGGCTCGCCCTCACCAAGCATCGAAGGCTTCGCGTCGCACATCAAGGCGCCCAACAGGTCGTCCACGATCTTCCTCTCTGAGCCGTACTGGCCGAAATACAACGCGTCACGAAACTGCTCGAGACTGATCACGCTAATGCCAATCGGCATCTTGGGCAGGACCGGCATGTCGCGCAGTGGCGCGTGCCGAGCCCAGTTGCTGTCATTGCAGGCTGCGGCGGCATACGCCCTGAGCTCGGGCGAAACGGCCCCAAGAAGCTCCGCAGCTGCAAGGGCGTCGCCCATCTTGGGATGGTGTCCGCCGATGGCGTCGCTCAAGTCCCAGTGGGTGGTCAGACCAGCGCGGAGCAAGACCATGCGCCACTGCAGCGCCTGAGCCCGTGGTACTCCAAGTTCACGACGATACTCGCGCCGACGGCGACGCGCGAGCGTCCTCGCACTCGCGGCAGCCCAGCGGCGTCCCGTGCTCTTGCTGAAGACGGCGTCGTCGTCCATCGCGGCCATTTGCGCGCTCGCGCCCGAGCAGGCGCGCTGGCGAGGGCCTCCCGAAGCGCGGCTCACTTGAGCCAAAATGGCTACGGACTCTACATTGTTTTCTGATCTCCAAGAAGTGGGGACGAACATCGGCAGCAGTTCCTGCCAGCTTTTGTCAGTGTTCGCTGTCGGAATCGCCGCGTACGTCGTAACCCTCGCCCAACGGCGGCCGCTGCCGGCTTGGGGCGGCACTTGTCGTTTGGCATCGTCCCGTTTTCGTTATCGTCCCAATTGCAGGCGCACAGGCAGTCGAAGGCGGATGTCCAGGAGGTGTTCCCGCAGTGCAAGATCGCGTTGCAAGCGTGTGGCTGCCTCGGCGCTACAGACACGTCGGTCATCCAGCCGACAGAGGCGATGTCGACGTTTGGGCCCGGGGTAAACACGACCGTTTTCAAGTTTACTTGCACCGACAGTGTTAACAGCTCTTGCCTCGTGTATAGCCCGCCAGGTCCCAAAATGCATTGTCTGGCACTGGATTCGTGTGACGGTGGACAGGTTGCTCCGTACAATATGAACTGCGTCGTCTTGAACAGAGGTTCGATGAAGTTCACGTGCTGTTCTGATTCAACCCCAGGGTGGCAAAGCTGCCCCAGTTGCAACGGTAACCCTTTTCGTTGAGCTTGTGAGTCCGACTTGCGGAGGCGGAGGAGGAGAGGAGGAGGAGATGGGAGGAAGAGGAGGAGGAGGAGGAGGAGGAGGACGGGGAGGGGGAGGAGGAGGAGCAGGGGGAGGAGGAGGAGGAGGACGAGGACGAGGATCACTGACCAAGCTGCCAGGACAGCGAGCGGGCCGCCTTTGGATAGTCCCTGAGCCAACTAGGGATTGTCAAGGGGGTGCACCCGTTACCTGGGGAAACCCCAACTCGCCGCCTGTTGTTGTCGATTGTTAACGAGGGCGAAACCTGGCTAGCAACCCACGATGCAACGCACTGGATGGAACAAAATAAGATTGACACTGCTGGGGCCTCACGAATGCTGCCGCATGTTGCCGAAGTTGTTACCCCACGTAGTGGGATTATTAGCCTAGTTTGCGCGCTGTGCTGGAGCCCGCGCCTGCGAATCCCCTCGCCTGCGGGCGCGCAGATGCAGCCTCAACTTAAGACGATCCTGGCGAGGTCCCCGCCTGGAGACGAACAGGAAAATTGAGTTCCCGTGATGCCGGCCCTAGCCTAAACACGTGCTGCTGTGCGGGTGCCAGGAATCCTGCCGTGACAAACTGGATGGAGCAGCATGTTGCCGAAGCTGTTATCCCACTTGGTGGGATTGTTAACCTAGCGCGCGCTCAATGCTGGAGCCCGCGCCTGCGAACCTCCTCGCCTGCGGGCGCGAATATGCAACTTCGACTGAGGACGAGCTGGGCGAGGTCCCCACCTGAAGACGAACAGGACAAGTTGAGCGGAGGCGCGCGCAGCGACCTAGCCTAAACAAGTGCGGCGCTGCGGATGCCAAGAATCCTGCCGTAATGTTGAGTCGGGCTGGCCGAAACAACGGACCGCGAGCAAGTTGGGCATGCCATGCAAAGCCTTCGCCCACAGTCCTAGCAGAATTCCCAGGACATCGCCTGACACCGCGCGGCCTGTAATCCTGGAGCTCCAGCCCTGTTTGTTGAGTCGGTCTGGCCGAAACAACGGGCCGCGGGTTAGTTGGGTATGCGGTTCATAGCCTTAGCCCACAGCCCCGGCAGAGTTCCAGCGATGCCGGCCCTAGCCTAAACACGCGCGGCTCTGCGGATGCCAGGAATCCTGCCGTGAATGTTGAGTCGGGTTGGCCGAAACTACGGACCGCGAGCTCGTTGGGTATGCTGCGCATCGCCTTAGCCCGCAGTCCTGGCAGAATTCCCAAAGGCCTAGAGAGGGGAGGAGGAGGAGGAGGAGGAGGAGGAGGAGGAGGAGGAGGAGGAGGATGGGAGGAGAGGAGGAGGAGGAGGAGAGGAGTAGGAGGAGGAGGAGGTAGGAGGAGGAGGAGGAGGAGCCAAAGACGCGTTCGACGGAGCTTGTGAATCCGACTTGCGCTCGGAGCACGGCTGCGTCGTGCTCCCTGCCCCGGCGCCAGGACGAGTTCCGTGGTTACCCTGTGGAGGAGGAGGAGGGAGGAGGAGGAGGAGGAGGAGGAGGAGGAGGAGGGAGAGGAGGAGGAGGAGGGAAGGAGGGAGGAGGTGGAGGGAAGAGAAGAGGCGGACGGAGGAGGAGGAGGAGGGAGGAGGAGGAGGAGAGGAGGAGGAAGAGGAGGAGGAGGAGGAGGAGGATGAGCAAAGAGACGAGGAGGAGGGAGGAGAAGGAGGAGGAGGACGAGGGGGGAGGACGGGGAGGAGGGGAGGAGGGGGGGAGGGCGAGGAGGGGGAGGGCGGGAGGAGTGGGAGGAGTGGGAGGAGGAGGAGGAGGACGGGGACGAGGAGAGGGAGGAGGAGGAGAGGGAGGAGGAGGAGGAGGAGGAGGAGGCGGAGAGGAGGAGGAGGGGAGGAGGAGGAGAGGAGGAGGAGGAAGAGGAGGTGCCAGTTTCTAATCTCAAACCCTCTGATCTCTTAGGGGGCTATTCAGGAATCGCGCGCGCCAGATGCCCTTGGCGAAGTTTCTTCGAGGTGCTTCGCAGATTCGTGCGACGCTCCTGCTCTGAATCTTGCGAGCGGCCTCCTCCTCCTCCTCCTCCTCCTCCTCCTCTTTCTCCTCCTCCTCCTCCTCGATCGTCGATCCTCCTCCCTGCCTCGATCCTGGGCCCCCCCCCTGGTTATTGCCTCCCTCCTCTTCGTCCTCGATCGTCGATCCTCCTCCCCGCCTCGGTCCTGGGCCGCTTCCACACCATGCACAGCTTCGGCGCTCGTGTGTTTCAAGGTCTGGACTTGGCGGTTTGGGTGAAGACCCTCTGCTGGTCGGACAACTCTTCGTTCTGGCGTTGCCGCGCTTACCTCTTCGCGGAAAACAGGTTCGTGCCAAGCTTGAATAGCCGAGAGGGCCGCATCGGTCGCGTATAGTAAAAAGCGCGCTCTGGAAAAGTGCCCTCGCGAGGACCGAAGGTCGGCGGTGCGGCGTTGCAGGGGGAGGGCAGGAAGAGGGGAGGGAAGGCTTTTTAGAAGGAGGCTGCCTCCTAGAAGGCGCGCGCCTTGTCTGCAGATGTCAGGGCCGTGCCTTCTAAGGGGCAGCCTCCTACTAAGAAGCCTTCTCCCCTCCTCCGACCCTCGGAGGACGCCAACAGTACACCACCACCAGCCCTGTCCAGCCCTGGCCAGGCCCATCCGGGACCCTGGACTGCCGTGTCGACCTCAAGGCCAAGGCCAGGGAGGAGGAGGAGGAAGAGGAGGAGGAGGAGTACCAGTCCAGGGCCCAGGATGGGCCTGGCCAGGGCTGGTGGTGGTGTATTGCTCCTGTACCTAGACTTGCGACGCCCCGTCTTTTGTTAACGCGCAGCCCCCGGAAGTCCCGACCATTTCCACTGGATTGGCTTGTCATCCTGAGTTGTTTTCTGACAGTAATGGGGCCCGGCGAGGGCCTTCAGAGGCCGAAAGCGGCGACACCACTTCACCCCAAATTTGTTCAACGCGATCATTCCTGGGCAATCTCCGTCTGCGCACCGCTAATACGAGACCGGCTTGGCCACTGGAGGAGGAGGAGAAGGAGGAGGAGGAGGAGGAGGAGGACGACGGCGACGACGAGGAGAAGGAGGAGGAGGAGGAGGAGGAGGAGGAGGAGAGAGACGGGGAGGGGAGGGAGAAGGAGGAGGAGCAGGAGGAGATGCGTAGCCATGTTGGCTCAAGGCCAAACGTTGTGAAGGGCTAAAGACGCCCGAGAACCACTAATTAGCGTTAGCCTGTCGGTGGCCACTCTCGAGCCCGCCAGGAAGCCAAGGCTTGTCTTTCTTTGCCACGGCGGGCGGCCCTGACCGCCGTGGCCACCAGCTTCCAGGGCAGACTCCGAGGCAAAGGGAGCGATGGCGCCAGCTTGGGCGTGCGGCGCGCGCGGGTTCTACAATTTCGGCCACCGCGCGACGTGCAAGCAGGCAGGACGCAAACGGTAGTCACCCGTCGGGCCCTACTCCGCAGGTCCAAGCCAGCTGGGGCAATCCGTAGTGGAACCCGTTCGGGCATTCGTTCAAAAATAATGGCAAAAAGGTTTCCTCAGCTTGTGGGGGGGGACCCAATGAAGGTCGCAAAGGAGGTGCTGACGGTGGGAAGGCCAACGCCAAGAAGGTTGGCCAAGCCCCGCCCAGGCGCGAGGTCACCGCGGAGGAGAAGGAGATGTGGCTCAACCTGTCGGAAGAGTCCTTCGCGCTCGCCTCGCAGTCCATCCCGAGGTGCCAGCGAGACTCTCTCGCGCATCAGCGCGCGCTGCGAGTCTACGGTCTGTCTGGGGCCCAGGCGGAGGCGGCGCAGATCAGCGCGTTCATCGGCAATTATTCGCAGCAGGTGGCCCACCTCAAGCAGAAGGTCGCTCGCCTGCAATCGCAGGCGCAGGCAGCGATCAAGGCGGCGGTCGAGGCGCAGGAGGAGTTGGACGACGCCCAGGAACAGCTCGAGGAGTCTTGGGGCCGCGGGAAGTCACTGGGCGCGCAGGGGGGGAGACCCCCACCCAGGCCCCGACGCCGCAGATGGAGGGGCCGCTCAAGAAGGCCACGAACGGCTTCGCCGGCGCCCTCCGAGAGGGCGAGGAGCAGGAGGCCGTGGCCTTGAGCGAGGCCTTCGCGGCTATGCGCGAGGCGATGGAGGCCGTCGTCAAGGCCGCCGCCCCGCCGAAGAGACCCCCGCCGCCGCCGCGCCCGCGGCAGGCGGTGGGGGCGCCGCGTCGGCGGGAGCGGCCGCGGGCGCAGGCGAGAAGCTGAGCGCGGCTTTTACTGCAGGGCGTCGCGCTGCTCGCGCTGAGCGCGCCGCTCGCGCAGGCGGAGAGTCGAGGCCAGATGATGCCGTCGTCGTCGAGAGCCCCTGGCAGGGGCCTCAGCCTGATCAGGGGGGCATCCGCATGACAGGAGGCGCAACAGCCTTGGGCAAGTCGGGGGAAGGCTTCCGCGGAGAATTCCAGGACAACCCTCGAGCCCAGACGTTCGCGCAGTTTTCGCTCCAGAAGGTCAAGGGGCAGTCGGGGCAGGAGAGCGACGAGGCCGCCAAGCTGATGGAGCGCAGCAGGAGCTCAATGAGGCTCTCAACGTGTTCCCGACGTCCTGAGCAGGGATTTTGCCACAGCCAACGTTGCCACTGGGCCAAGGTCCCCGTCTTTCCTTGACAAGGAGTGTCGGTCGCACGCGATCTTCTTACAAGAAACTATGGTCAGAAAATGAGACGCGGCTCAATCGCTTCACACTCTGGCCAATGTAGGTTGGAACGTTCGTTGTTGAACTTGCGGTGCGACCCAGTCCTAAGGGTTTTCGGCGGGGGTGGGTTTAGCCGTCCGCAAGAAGGCGGGCATGGGCAGCAATCCCATCCGAGCCCCGACCCCGCGGAGGCAGTTCGAGGAATGGGTCCACTTGAACATCGACGGGGTGATCGCCCAGTCTGGCATGCACGCCTGCAGAGTTGGGGGGAAAGGAGAGAGATCGATTGTTCGATTGCGTCGTCCGGTTTAGTGCCGTTCGTCTGGCGCTGCGCTCGATTGGTATATGCAGAGCTCTCAACCCGCGGCCCCGTCAGGCGGTCTCTGAAGACGCGCGCCCACCTGGGAATGATCTGGTGCTTGAAGACCCCGAAGAGGTGTCCTGAGCCCCCGATCGGGCCGGCTCGTCAGGCGCCAGGCTGACGGGGAGGAATGCAGGCGCAGCTTGAGTAGCTGCTGCGGGGGCCAGCAGTTTCGACCGCTCAGGCGAATCAGTCCCGCGCCACATTTCGAGAGGCGGCCATGCTCGAGCTCGCAGAGACATGCCAGTTGGAGCTGAGCGACTCCACGGGGAAGTTTTTTTCTGGCAGGGGCGACAGCTGCCTGTGCGCGCAGAGGCCCGCCAGTGTCAAGGTAGGTGGACCGCGCCCTCTTGGATCGCCGGCCACGCGAGCTCTCCGTAAGTTCCACGCCCGGCCTGGAGACTCGGGGCGCCTCTGGAGAGAAAGGCTGGGGGGTCGAGACCGCCAGGTGATGGACTTAAGCGAGAAGCTCCAGCGGGCCCCCTCGATCCATTGGCAGCCCCAGGCTCGACGGAAGGGGCGCGCCGGTAATTTTAGTTTTTCGGGGCGGCGCGACGGCCTCGTTCAGGGGCGCGCTACTTCAGCGCAGTAAGCTGATTCAGAACGAGGAGCCGTCTTGGGATAGGCATCGCCAGAAGAAGTGGAGAACGCGGGCCTCTGAAGCCGCGGTCAACGGGCGAAGTGCGGCGCGCGGGTGGGCGAAGGCCCCCGACGACTGGGCCCCGGATGACCCGGGCCCCGATAGGGCCCCAGGAGGAGCCGCGGACCAAACCGAGGATCTCGAGGCCGATTGCAAGGCGAGATGGGGGCGCGGTGAACTTGAAGACCCCGACCCAGGTTGGGCGGCAGCGCTGCCCCGGGAAGATCCCCCAGAGCCCCCCGAGCCCCAAGTTCCACGACAAATTCTACGGCAGCAGAGGAAGAGAACAGCTGTAGGCGCGCGCGGGTGGCCACCTCGCCTGCCGAAGCCCTTGGGTGATATGGGCTTCGAGCATGCGGTGCCCCATTTCATTCGTGGGAGAAGTTCGCTTGCCTGCCAGATCAGCCCATGCTGCTCGCGCCCCCCGCCCGGCAGATGCCCGAAGGAGGACGTCGCCCGATTGGCATTCCTCCGACGCCCGTGCGAGTTCTCGGCGGGCTTCGACGCCCAGGGGCAGATAGGTGGGAGGCGGTGAACCGCAAAGGGGTACATGTACGGCAGGAAGGAGAGCAGTTGCGAGATTGCTGCGTGGAAGCAAGCGATCAGGGACGAGGCAGTAGTCGCTGGCAAGATCTCCAGCGCCTGCACATTGATCGACGTAGAGAAAGAACATGAAAGAATGATGCGCCAGTTGTTTGCGCGCTCGTGTCTCAAGCATGGTTTCAGCATCAGGCGACTTCAAGTGCTCCTCTTAGTGCGCGGAGGCCCTCGCTGCATCAATGCAGGCGAGGCCCTTCCCTTCCCCTTCGCGGTCAACGGCGGCATTGTAGCAGGTTGTTCCTTCGCCACTGCGGTTTTGAAGATTATGCTGAAGAGCGCGCGCGGTTATTTTATGAGTGGATGGCGAGGCTGGGTTTAGCTTTCATGGTTGATGATTTTACCATGCAAGCCCCGGGATATCTGGGGTACGTAAAGAAGGCCCTCGTCGGCGGGGCGCTGAGGCAATGTCGCGGGCTCGAACGTTCGGGGCTCAAGTTTCCCAGGCAGGATTGCACAATCGCAGCTTCAGACATCCAGCTCGGCCGTGTTCTTCGGCATGCTATGCGAGAATTCGTTTTCAAGTATGTTCCCGCGGCCAAGAACCTCGAGGTTTATTTTGAGCTCGCCTTTGACAAAGGAAGGCAGGTGACTCACAAGCGAATCGTCACGCAATGGGCGAGTCCGACGATGCCGAGCGCCCCGCTTCCCGAAGCAACCGATTCCGCGAGTTTTCAGAGGGGGGAACGCCAGTTGCAATGCACGGGGCCGGGGTGGCGGGGATGCCCCACGCTTTCCCCCAGACGCAGCGGATCGCGACGGCCGCCCAATTTTGCCCCAGCGAAAGGAAGGAGCAGGGCAGCGCAGCTCTTGCTCGCGGAGGTGCCGCAGGTGGACTCCTCGTTTCAGGTGAACGCTTTGCTGCTCATGGTGTGGACGAGGGCTATCTCCCAGCGGTGATCTACGGAGGAACAGATGAGCACTGCGTTCAACCAGGCGTTAGCGGATGCCCATCGAGGTTGCAGTGGAGCGATGGGCCCCGCTGGGGTCGCATGTCAATCGGGACTAGACTGGACGGGGAGATCTTGGCGCAGCTGGGTGACTGCTTCGGGGCTTATCTTGGACCTTAGAGCTTCGGCCCCGTGACATGAAGACCTTGGTCGACGACGCCACGGAACAGCTTGGCCCACAGAAGATCAGCGAGTTCTAGGTGACCTCCTGGTGACCTCCTGGGGCTTCCTCCTGGGCCTCCTGTGGCCTCCCAGACCCCACCTGGGGCTTCCTGAAGCCTCTTGGGGCTCCCAGGGGGGGATATCTAACATGTGGCCTTCGGGGCCCCCCAAAATGGGGAGGGGGGGGGGGGCACAAGAGCAGGAAAAATCAAAGAATCGACACCGGATTTGTATTAACTTGACACGTTCTGATAAGGGGGCCTCCTGGGGCCTCCTGGGAGCCTCCTGGGAATCTCCTGCGGACCCCTGGGGCCTGTCCTGGCGTCCTGCCTGCGGCTCCTGAAGCTCTCTGGGGCCTCCTGGGGCTCCCAGGGTCCCAGGGGGGATATGTAACATGTGGTTTCTGGCCCCCAGGCTGGACCACCTCTTGCGCAGCATCTGAGAGCTCAGAGTTGCGAGAATGTCTTGTGCGAAACAGGCCGGACCACCTTGCGCACGGCATCCCAGCGCTCAGAGTTGCGAGGATGTCTCAGGCGAGATGGGCCGGACCACCTCGCGCAGGGCATCTCGGAGCCCAGAATGCGAGGATGTCTCCAGCGTAACGGGCTGGACCACCTCGCGCGCGGCATTTCGGACCCCAGAGTTGCGACGATGTCTCGGGCGAAACGTGCTGCGAGGAAGTCTCAGGCGAAACGGGCCGGACCACCTCGAGCGCGGCGTCTCAGAGCTCCGAGTTGCGGGGGCCTCCTGGGGCCTCCTGGGACCTCCTGGTGACCTCCTGGGGCTTCCTCCTGGGCCTCCTGTGGCCTCCTGGACCCCACCTGGGGCTTCCTGAAGCCTCTTGGGGCTCCCAGGGGGGGATATCTAACATGTGGCCGTCGGGGCCCCCCAAAATGGGAGGGGGGGGGCACAAGAGCAGGAAAAATCAACGAATCGACACCGGATTTGTATTAACTTGACACGTTCTGATAAGGGGGCCTCCTGGGGCCTCCTGGGAGCCTCCTGGGAATCTCCTGCGGACCCCTGGGGCCTGTCCTGGGCGTCCTGCGGCTTCCTGAAGCTCTCTGGGGCCTCCTGGGGCTCCCAGGGTCCCAGGGGGGATATGTAACATGTGGTCTTCTGGGCCCCCAGGCTGGACCACCTCTTGCGCGGCATCTGGGAGCTCAGAGTTGCGAGGATGTCTTGTGCGAAACGGGCCGGACCAACTTGCGCACGGCATCTCAGAGCTCAGAGTTGCAAGGATGTCTCAGGCGAGACGGGCTGGTGTCTCGGGCGAAACGTGCTGCGAGGAAGTCTCAGGCGAAACGGGCCGGACCACCTCGAGCGCGGCGTCTCAGAGCTCCGAGTTGCGGGAGCCTCCTGGGGCCTCCTGGGGCCTCCTGGTGACCTCCTGGGGCTTCCTCCTTGGCCTCCTGTGGCCTCCTAAACTCCACCTGGGGCTTCCTGAAGCCTCTTGGGGCTCCCAGGAGGGATATCTAACCTGTGGCCGCTTGGGCCCCTCGAAATGGAGGGGGGGGGCACAAGAGCAGGAAAAATCAACGAATCGGCGCCGGATGTGTATCAACTTGGCACGTTCTGATAGTGGGCCTCTTGGGGCCCCCTGGGAGCCTCCTGGGAATCTCCTGGGGGCCCCTGGGGCCTGTCCTGGGCGTCCTGCAGCCTCCTGGAGCTCTCTGGGGCCTCCTGGGGCTCAGAGTTGTGAGAATGTCTTGTGCGAAACAGGCCGGACCACCTTGCGCACGGCATCCCAGAGCTCAGAGTTGCGAGAATGTCTCAGGCGAGACGGGCCGGACCACCTCGCGCAGGGCATCTCAGAGCTCAGAAGTTCGAGGATGTCTCAGGCGAAACGGGCCGGACCACCTCTCGCGCGGCATCTCCGAGGTTAGAGTTTCGAGGATGTCTCAGGCGAAACGGGCCCGATCACCTCGCGCAAGGCATCTCAGAGCTCAGAGTTTCGAGGATGTCTCAGGCGAAACGGCCCGGACCACCTCTCGCACGGCACCTCGGGGCTCAGAGTTTCGAGGATGTCTCAAGCGAAACGGCCCGGACCACCTCTCGCGCCGCGTCCCGGAGCGCAATTTTTCGAGGATGTCTCTGGCGAAACGGCCGATCCCCGCCAACTCAGAAACGAGAGTTGTGAGGATGTCTCAAGCGAAACGGCCCGGACCATCAAATATTTGTGAGGATGTTTCTGCTCCGACTTCCCTCGGCCGGAGTTAGCTTCTATCACAACAGCACCCCGTTCAGCAAGCTGTTAGGGGAAAAATAGGTTCTACCACCGTCCCCCCCCCGGGGTTAAAGACCCCCCGGGAACCCATGCAAAACACATATGATTCTGACCCAATGTCCATCCTACTTGTGAGTTCATATGATCCCAGCCAAACCTGTATCGCCCCTCCCCCCGCCATCCTCTGTAACAAATGCTATGCGCGCACACTCGTTCATCAAAAATCATAAGTTTTCAAGAATCCCTTGGAAAACATTGGACGAAGTACACACGCGCGCGTCGTCGCGCACGCATGCCGAAACCCTTCAAAAACCTGCGGTTTCGGAAGGATTTCAAAATCGAGTTTCAGAAAAGCACACAAAAACACAGGAGTTCGCAACAATAACTGTTCTAAAAACCGTGCACGCGCGCTCTTGCGAAATCTTAAGAAAGCCATATGGCTTCAATATTTTATTGTTTATTAAAAATAAAATAAAATAATTAAAACAAAACTACCAAACGGGCTTCGCGCGCGCATGTCGAAATCTTTCGAACGCCCTTGCGCGAGTGCCGTCGCGAGAATCCTTTGCAAAAAACGTGACGATGTGCACACGCGCGCGTCGTCGCGCGCAAGACGAAATCCTTCAAAAACTTTTGGTTTTGTAAAGATTTCGAAATCGAGTGTCCAAACAACATACAAAAAACACGGGGTTTCGCAACACGGATTTTCAACAAAAGCGTGCGTGCGCGTTTTTGCGTAGTCGTCGTCGTCGCCGCCGTCCTTCCTCCTCCCTCGTCGTCGTCGTCGTCGTCCCCGTCGTCGTCCTCTGTCTTTCCTCGTCGTCGTCGTCGTCGTCTTGGCGTCGTCGTCGTTCCGTCGTCGTTGTCGCCGTGGTCGTCCTTCCTCCCTCGTCGTCTTCGTCGGCGTTTCGTCGTTGTCCCTTGTCGTCGTCGTCGTCTTCCCTCCTCCCTCCTCCCTCGTCGTTGTCGTCGTCGGCGTCGCCGTCCTCCCTCCTCCTTCGTCGTTCGCGTCGTCGCGTCGTCGCCGCCCTCCCTCCTCCCTCGTCGTTGTCGTCGTTGTCGCCGCCGTCGTCCTCCCTCCTCCCTCGTCGTCGTCGTCTTCGTTGGCGACGTCGTCGTCGTCGTCTTCTTCGTCGTCGTCGTCGGCTTCGTCGTCATCCTTGTCGTTGTCGTCGGCGTCGTCGTCGTCGGCGTTGTCATCGTCGTCGTCGTCGTCGGCGTCGGCGTCGTCGTCGTCATCGTTGTCGTCGTCGAAGTCGTTGGAGACGTCGTCGGCGTCGTCGTAGTCGTTGTCGGCGTCGTCGTCGTCGTCGTCGTCGTCGTTGTCGCTGTCGTCGTCGGCGCCGGTGTCGTTGCCAAGTGTTATTTGGTACCCACCGTCACGGTTTTAAGAGGTCTTGCGACCAAGTTGCTGGTGGGAGGGTGGGATGTTTGCACGAGCAGTGGAGAGGACAGCTTCAGGTTGAGCAAGTGAGTTACATCTCATATAGGCCACCGCAGTGATGGCACCACATGGCTGACAACACGCGTTATTGTATTCCATCCAGTGCGCCACACAGATGCCACCGCTTACTTAGCACCACACTGGTTGCATAGGATGAACAGCACCATACAGAGAACAACACATCTGTTGCACAGTGCACATACATCTTTGTTTGGAAGGGCCACGCTGGCGAACTGGAATGTGAGCGGTGGTCATGCAAGAGCAAGGCTTTCGAAGTCCAAGTGCCCTCCATCCGTACAGCGGTCTGCCGAGTCCACAACAGCAGCAGCAGCAACAACAACTATCATATTAAGACTGTTCGCTCGTACCGACATGCTCGCTCGTCAACCAAAATGTAGATCCCAAACCCTCGACACCCGCCCCCTTCGTGTTCGATCGGACTCCCCTTGGTGCCATATCTTCCTTACCTGCCACGTGTAGTTGGCGCAGCCGCTACAGCAAGGGGAGGGAGGGAGAGGGGAAGGGACAAGGCGGTGGGAGGAGGATGGAGCGCGAGAGAGATTGGCAGGAGGGGGATGAGCGGCAGGAGCGCATGCGGCAGAGCCAGACGGGCGGGTCGGGCCGGGCAGATCCTCACGGGCAGGTCGGGCGGGCGGGCCCAGACGGCCGAGTCGGGCGGGCGGGTCGCTGAAGCGTCATTCCTGTGTGCTTCGCAGGGAAGTCAGTCTCGAGCGATAGCGCGATTCCTAAGTAAGTCGTGAGGACGTCCATAGCGAGAGGGTGATTCCTGAGTGTCGAAGGCGCGGAATTCGAATAAATTGCGAGAAAGCTCTACGCGAGAGCGCGAATCTTGCATACACTGTCAGGCAGATTGAGGAAGTCTCAGGCGGGAGTCGTTGTTGTAGTAGCGCGGGGGTCAACAACGGGGCTTGGAGATCCAAGACCTTCCCTTGGAATTACCCCAACGTCGACCCAAAGTACATGTATTGCTCGAACATGGCGCTTGGCCCACTGCTGGCCCTCATGACGGTCGCTCGCCATTTTTCGAAGGCCAAGACGCCCGGCCCACTGCTGGCCCACGCAGCTGGCAGAGGCCTCCGGCCCACCAGGAGGGGCGGCATCCCTGTTAGTGAGGACCGCCACCGTTTAAGTACCAGAGCGCCCGGCCGACACCTTGCCCCCATAGCTGGCAGAGGGCTCTGGCTCAACAGGAGTGGCGCCATCCTTCTGAAGGTCGCAACTTTACGATAGCTAAAGCGCCTGGCCCACACCTGGCCCACAGAGCTGGCAGAGTCTTCTGGCCCACCAGATTGGGCGCCATCCTCGTGAGGGTCGATCGTCGTTTTTTGAATGCCAGAGCGCTCGGCCTACACCTTGCCCACAGAGCCGGCAGAGGCCGCAGAGGCCTCCAGCTCACCAGGGTGGGCGCCATCCTCCACTTTTCGATGGCCAAGGCGCTCGGCCCACAGCGGGCTCACAGATCCAGCAGAGGGCTCCATCCTCGTGAGAGTCGCCATCTTTCGGATGCCAGAGCGCTCGGCCCGCAACGGGCTGACTCGCTGACAGAGCCGGCAGAGGCCTCGGGCCCACCAGGAGGGGCGCCATCCTTGTGAGGGTCGCCACTCTTCGAATGCCAGAGCGCCCGGCCCACAGTTGGCCCACAGAGCCGGCAGAGGGCTCTGGCTCCCCAGGACGGGCGCCATGCTTTTGAAAGGTCGCCTCGAGGGCCGAGGCGCCCAGCCCCCCACCTGGCGCACAGAGCCGGTAGCCCACCACGAAGAGCGCCATCTTCGTGAGGGTCGAAAATCTATATGACAAGAAATAAAATAGAAACACCCGACCCGCAACTGGCCCATAGAGCCGGCTGAAGTTTCTGGCCCACCAGGAAGGGCGTCATCTTCGTGAGGGTCGCAATTTTTCAGAAGCCAAGTCGCCCGGCCCGCAGCTGGCCCACAGAGCCGGCAGACGGCTCCGGCCCACCGGGATGGATGCCGTCCTCGTGAGAGTCGCCATTTATCGAAGGCCAAGGCGCTCGGCCCACAACGGGCTCACAGAGCCAGCAGAGGGCTCCAGCCCACCAGGCTGGGCGCACATTTCGAATGCCAGAGCAAGCGGCCCACAACTGTCCCACAGAGCCGGCAGACGGCTCCGGCCCACCAGATGGGGCGGCATCCTTTTCGAAAGCCGCTACATGCCAGAGCTCCCGGCCCACGCCTGGCCCACAGAGCCGGCAGAGGGCTCTGGCTCACCAGGAGGGGCGCCATCATCTTTCTGGAGTTCGCCATTTTTCCAGGACCGAGGTGCCTCGCCCACAATTGGCCTACAGAGCCAGCACAGGCCTCCAGCTTATTATGAGGGGCGCCATCCTCGTAAGGGTCGAGCAATGATACAACAACAAGTAGAACAGTGACGATGACAGCATTATCGCTGGAACAGCAACGACGGCATGAGCAACGATATGAGGAGCAGTGACAGCATCAGCAAGAACCGCATCAACTACATTAGGGCAATACTAATATCGAAATATAAGAACAATAGTCATAGCAACCGCTGCAGCAACATAACAACCACATGATAAGCAATGACCTTGTGAGCAGCAGCCGCATAAACAGCATCGACGACATGAGAAGCAGCCGCATCATGAGCAGCAATGGCGACTTCAGCAGCAGCCGCACCAGCGGCAACCTCATCAGCAAAGTAATTACGAGCAGCAGCCGCATCAGCAAAGCCGGCAGAGGTCTCCGAGCACCAATTCTTAGTGCCAGATAAGAATTCTTGTTGGAAGAAATATGGGGCAAAATCCGAAGGGCATTGGAGGGGGGGATCAAGAAATAATTACTCAATAGGCTTACGCCATTCCGCCGACCCCCACAGGAGGCGGAGAATCCACGGTTGAGGCGTCGTGGGCTTCTTGGACACTATCAGGGGGGGACTCTTGTGGGCGTCTTGGGAGCTGTTTGGGGGCCTGGCGGAGCCTCTTGGATGCAGTTTTGCAGCATCTTGGGGCCGTTTGGGGGCCCCTATTGGGCCTTTCGGGCGCCTCTTGGGGCTCTGGGGGCCTCTTTCGGGCCGCTTGGGGGCTTCTTGGAGCCTTTCGGGGGTCCCTTGGGGCAGACACATCGGATTTTCGGTTCGTGTTCTCACTCTGGGCCTCTCTTGGGTCGTCTTGGGGCGATCTTTGGCCGTTTTGAGGCCCGCTTTGAGCCGTCTTGGAACCCTCTTGGGCCGTTCTGGGGGCCCGCGTAGGGGCCGTTTGGGCAGTGGGCGGTCTACGGGGCCTCTTGAGCCGTCTTGGAGCGTCGGAAGTTCGAGAAGGCGATAATCCCAGAAACAATGAAAAACCGATGGGAAACAGTCTATATTTGCCTCTCGGGGCCCTCTTGAGAAGGC
>CAUYUJ010014228.1:333472-363472 GCA_963575745.1 Prorocentrum cordatum
GTTGGCATCGGTCTCTTCGCAGTCGGACTTGCGAGGGAGCTCGCTTCACTAGCTTCACTTTCCGCACGACACCAGTGTCCAGACTGTTTCTGTGATTGCCCTCGGCCTTCGGGGTGTCCAAAGGCTCCTGACTGTGTGTGTCCGCCGCCGCTGGAACGCCATCCCGTGTGTGAGGTGCCGCCCGATTTCTTCAACAGGACGTGCTTCATCGCACCCACGGACGCCAGCGTCTCCCTTGCCAACGTCGGCCTCTTGGGGGTACTACTCGGAGCAGCAGTCGGAGGTCTGTTCACTCGGCTTTGTTGTCCTCGTCGTGTTGCTGCCCCTCGTCGAGGAGGGTTCGGTCGCATTGAACAGTGATGGCGGGGGCCGTTGAGGCTCTGCCAGGTGGCTATGCCATCTACTGGTACGAAGGGGACGATTACGGTCATGAACGGAGTTTGCTGAGGGAAGTTAAGTCATTGGATGACAGACGTATCTGGGTTGGGGCCTCACCTGACTTCGATGCGGAGGAGTGGAGGACCACGGGAGATCGCGGGCCCATCAGAGTAGAGCTGCTGAAAGGTCGCGCGGTGCCGAGGGGGCTTCCGAGGCCCATCTACCGTTTCGATCATAAGGTACCATGGGACAAGCTCTCGGAACTTAGGGCCGAGGCGTCGCAGGTCATCGCCGACGAAGGGCTCGATGAGATCCCGCACGCGAGAGTGCAGGACGACACGTTCGCGATCAGGAATTTCCGTCGGCCCCTCCTCGGATCACGAGGTCCTGCTCATCCTCTGCCGCAGCATGCTGATGGGCAGGCTGACCTTGCCGACGCTCCTGAGAGTGACGAGGTCTGGGTCGCGTCGGAGCCCGTCTTCGACGGGGGCCAGGAGGTGGCGAGGATCGGCATTCAGGTCGCCAAGGAGTCCGTGGCGCGCAGGCTCGGGAACCGCGGGTTCGCCAAGTTTGGCTCAGTCGTCGCGGCGCTCGAACGGATCAAGGTGGAAGAGCTCGATGGCTACTTCGCGGGCCGCAAGACCCTGCTTTTGGTGGGCCTGGGAGGCACTCACACGCCCGAGGAGCGTGAGGGAGCCCCTGGCTCGCCCACAGGGCTCCAGGCCCTGCGTGGGGCTCTTGCAGGCCCACAGCTTCCTGGCGCGGGTGAGGGGCCTGACAAGAAGGCGGACGAGGATGTTCGCACGCTGTCGGTGAAGTTCAATGCCTTCAACCGCAGGGAGCGAGGACGCCTTCTCGGACTGGCCTTTGGATGGCCCTCGCACTTTCTCGTGGCTGATGATGTCGTTCGCCCAGCTGGCGATGGTGCCCGCGTTCTGGCTGGAGCGCCACCTCCAGACGGCGGGTTGGAGCGAGAACGATCGTTCTATTCATGAGATGCGGGTGATGGCGGAGGTTTTCGAGCTGGCTATCTCTCACGATCAGCTCAACGTGGCTTCGCTCGCGGCCTTCGAGAGTTTGGGGCGGAGATGGCAGGCTATACTTGAGGCTCACGGTAAGAACCCCATGAACCCGAACTACGAGATTGCTGATAAGTTCTCGGGCTACAATCGCCGAACACAGCTTGCGGCGCCGGCGCTTCGCACCTACGTGGCCAAGGAGGTGCGAGAGGAGGCTGAGATCGACAAACAGACTAGCAAGGCCAAGGCTCTGAGGGACGAGGCCAAGGTCGCCCTCAAGCGCGGGAAGTCCGCAGGGAAGGGCAAGGAGAAGGAAGATAGCAAAGATGAGTGAGGCCTCCATCCTTGCCAGCAAGACCGTTGATAGTGCGCGCCGCAGTCGCCGCGCGGCACGCACGCTGACAGGCGAGAGTGATGCGCAGGAGGCACGACAGGTGCCGCTGTTTCCGCTCGAGTTTTGCGACCACTCTGCTTCTCCGCCGACGCGTCTCTCGAGAAGGTGCAGGCGGAGAGCGAACCTCAGGAGCCATCAGTCGCGTGAGTTCGGGGAGGTTTTGACGGGCCTCAATTGGCTATATTCCCGAGCTTCGAGCCCTCTCGTTCGCCAAGAGGTGGTGAGCGAGATTCATGATTTTGTCGCGGGACGAGTTGCCCAACAGCCGCCTGTGCCGCCTTTTTTGGATAAGGAGGGAGCCGTGCGCGAGCTCCTCCAGAGCAAGTGTGGTTATGACCACAGTCGTCGAGTTCGATCGAGCCCTCGTCTCTCTGCCCGAGGGAGTCCAGGACAGGAGGTTGCTTCAGGACTTGGTTTCTCAGGAGGACAGGGAGGCGGTGGTGAACTCTTAGGGAGAGCATGATGAGAGATGTGAAGGAAGTGATGCAAATGAGAGACTACGGCGAGTCTATTAACCCGTAGTTTGACCAGAAGCTTCGCACTCGACGGCACGAGTACGTTCGCTTTCTGAAGATGTTGCACGGGCGTGGTCTCATCAGGTGGTCGACTACGCCCAAGGAGATTGCCACCCCGTTCTTTGTCCGAAAAAAAGGATGGAAGACAGCGACTTATCATCGATGCGAGACGTACTAACCAGCTTTTCCGAGATCCTCCTAGTACTCTACTGGCCACGCCCGAGAGTTTCGCCCGCCTGGAGGTTGAGGGAGGTGTTGAGCTGTTTGAGGCGTCTCTTGACGTGGACAATTGCTTCCACAGAATCGGTATAGACAGCGACTTGGGCGATTTTTTCTGCCTACCTCCCGCTCGCGCACGAGAGCTAGGTCTGGCACATGTTCGGGGACGGGAGGTGCCTGGAGACGGGCTTGTGTGGGCCGCCATGGCTGTGTTCCCCATGGGCTTCTCTTGGTCAGTCTTCTGGGCCCAGCGTATCAATGCTCGCCTGGTTCGGGAGGCTTCAGGAATGGAAGGCTCTGTGGCGGTGGAGGACAGGGGGGGCGGGCTCATCATAAGTAAGGACTCCGCGCCCGTCTTTTACGTGTATGTGGACAACGTGGGGGTCTTGGGAGCGGACAAGATTGAGGTCCAGAAGTCGCTTGATAACATCAAAAACGTTCTTAACTCTAACAAAATGCAGTGTCACGAAGTCCAGGAGGCTGGCCAAGTTCGGGACGCTCTTGGGATCGAGTTCAACGGAGCGCTAAAGTGTTTCAGGTCTGCTGGGAAGCGATACTGGAAGATTCGTTGGACTCTGGAGGCTTTCTTGAAGGCGCCCAAGGTAACTGGAAAAGCCCTCGAGGTTCTTCTGGGCCACTGCACCTACCTCGCTATGCTTCAGCGCCCTCTCCTCTCCTGCTTCGCCTTGGTCTACAAGTTCGCTCGGCGGTGCCGTCACTCGTGGGCTCCACTGTGGCCAACAGCGCGTGAGGAGCTCGTGGCTTTCCTCTGCCTCATGCCTCTTATTCGCTCGGACTGGTCCCGCGGTTGGCTTGGAGAAGTGTTGACGTATGACTCCTGCCCTGAGGGTGCTGGGGCTTGAGTTGCTACTAGGTCTCCTGCCTGGGCGGCCGCTCAGGGGAGAGTCCAAGAGAGAGCTAGATTTGTTCGTCGGGATGCTGCGCGGGCTCGCGGGCATGCGCTTTCTTGCCTCGACCCTGATGACCCCCTGGTGTTTGTGACGCCGCCGCCATCGTTTGAGGACGTGTCGGAGCTTTGGGAGCAAGACTTGTTGTTTCCTGAGGTTCCGCTCGAGGGGCTTGTGGGAAAGACTGGGAAGTGCTATTCTGCCATTCTTGGAGGAGAAAGATGACTGTGCATGAGGGGGAAGCCAGAGCTGGAGTCCTTGGGATCGCTAATGTGGTTTTGGAACCTGGAGCACATAGCTGTCGTCTGCTGGCCCTTGGGGACAATCTCGGCGTCACGCTCAGCTTTGCAAGATCCAGGGCCCGTGCCTTTCCTCTGCTGGTGCAGGTTCGGCGGGCGGCGGCGCTGGCGCTGTCGCGAAACCTCTCCGCGGGGTTCAGGTGGATCCCGAGTGAGTTCAACAGCTCCGACAAACCTTCCAGGGACCCCGGACTGCGACGGGGGGACACGGTCGAGTTGAGCGTCACGCCTGATATACGCCGTCTCGCTCGAGAACGGCAGAGCTCTGTAGCCGTTTTGGCCAAGCATGAAGACCCACCATGCTCTACTTCTTTACTTGATTGGGCTCGACATGTCCTTGGTGAGGAAGGCCAAGAGAGCAGCTCCGACGGAGGAGAGGGAAGTTCGTGTGCTTCTTCGTCGTACGGACCCGCTGCCTCTAGAGAAGAGGTGGCAGGCTACTTTACAACAGCGACGCGATCGCCTCCCATTGCCCGTGCTGTTGGAGGAAGCGGAGAGGGATGCCAACCGTCTGGGAGCTTCGGACGGCACGACCTCGGAGGAGGATGGCAACCCGCTCGTGCAGGATCGCGTGCTGAGGCGAAAGATCCACCATGCGAAGATGGCAGAATAGCCAGGTATGAAGCGCGTTTCGGTGCTAGAACGAAGCTCGGTAGGATAACGAACCTGGGCGCAATATCGAAAGCTATATCGAGGCCTGGTGGACTACGTCGACGAGCGCAAGCTGAACACCGACAAAGTGCAGGATTTCGACGTGGCCATTGTCTCCTTCATGACCCACATGTACATGCTGGGCTACGACGCGGGCATCGGCCAGAAGTTGATCGCAGCCGTGGTGTTCTTTCAACCTCGCTTCGGCAAGCTAGGCGACCTTTCTCTTCCGCGAGCCTGGCGGGCTGCCAGGGGCTGGGCCAAATTGGACCCGCCACGCAGTCGGCAGCCCTTGACCCTGCCGACGGTGGCAGGGTTGGCCGCGTTGCTGGCCTACGAAGGTCACCTGGACATGGCCATCTGGACGATCATCGCTTTCTGCACCTACCTGCGTCCAGGCTCTATGATGCAGCTCACCAGGGGCTCGCTGGTCCCACCTACCATGAAGGTCGACACCATGTGGCGTGTGCTGGCGCACAGGTCAGACCTCAACCAGGTCTCGAAGGTGGGAACTCAGGACGACACCATCTTGTGGGACACTCAGGGTTTTGAATGGATGGGCAAAGTTCTTCAGATTCTAGCCGTCGGAAAACGTAATGAGTGCTTGTGGCATTTTACCTATCCAGAGTTAGTGCGTGAAATTCGTAAGCAAGGCCGACGGCTCGGCCAAGACATTGTACCCTACCAGTTGCGCCATGCGGGCGCCTCCTGGGATATATATATATATATAAATATATATATATATATAAAAAGCACCGCAACCTGTACGAAGTGCAACGCCGTGGTGGTTGGATGTCTACCAAAAGTGTGCAGCGCTATGAGAAATCAGGCATGATGATGAAAGACTACGCCCTGCTTCCCCTGGCGCTGCGCTGCTGGCTCGAGGAGCAGGCACACGCACTCAAGGACTCGATCCTTAGAGGCCGAGCGGTGCAGCCGCCGCCGCCGCTTGCGTTCAGTGCCCGTGGCAAGCGTGTAGCTACCCCTCCCAACACAGCAAAGTAGGTGACACATCATGTTATGGGTGATATGGGTGAGTGTGCGCCGCCGTGCCTCTGCTCGCCCACGCTCGTGTGCAGTCAGACTCCAGACGGCGCTGGCATCAGACACTAGGAAACTGAGAAACAGAGCGCGGGGGGATCGTGTGAGTTGTACGTGAATGATCTATGCGCGCTCGTAATTAGTTTTTCGGCTCCCCGTGGCCTCACCCAAGCCGTTTTCATTCTTTCACATCGGGTGAGTGTGCGCCGCCGTGCCTCTGCTCGCCCACGCTCGTGTGCGGTCAGACTCCAGACGGCGCTGGCATCAGACACTGGGAAACTGAGGAACAGAGCGCGGGGGGATCACAATCCTTTGTTCTTGGGGCTTATGATGCCGTGCTCCTGGTCGTTTTCTGCCGTGCTCCTTAGCTCTTGGGGCATATTCTGCCGTGCTCCTTCGCTTGCGGGGTTTATTATGCCGTGCTCTTTGTGGTTTTCTTGCATACTCCTTCTTCCTTGGGGCGTATTATGCTGTATTATTGCATCTATCTTGCCGTGCTCCCCAGCTCTCGCGGTCTATTCTGCCGTGCTCCTGGTCACTGGTCGTGTTTTGCAATGCTCCTTCTTTCCTGGCGCCTATTCTGCCGTGCTCCTCAGCTCTTGGGGTCTATTCTGCCGTGCTCCTGTTTTTGTTCTGTCATGCTCCTTCGCTCTTGGGGCCTCTTCTGCCGTGCTCCTCAGCTCTTGGGGTCTATTCTGCCGTGTTGTTTTTTATTGTTCTGCCGTGTTCCTTCGCTCATGGGACCTATTCTGCCGTGTTCCTGGTCTTTTTCTGCCGTGCTCCTTAGCTCTGGGGTCTATTCTGCCGTGGTCCTGGTCTTTTTCTGCCGTGCCCCTGAGCTCTGGGGGTCTATTCTGCCGTGCTCCTGGTCATTTTCTGCCGTGCTTTTTCGCACTTGGGGCATCTTCTGCCGTGCTCCTTGTCTCTTGGGTTCTATTCTGCCGTGCTCCTCGTCTTTTTCTGGTTTGCTCCTTCGCTCTTCGGGCCTATTCTGTCGTGCTCCTGGTTTTTTCTGTCGTACTCCTTGGCTCCTCGGGCCTTTTCTGCTGTGTTTCGGTCTTTTCTGCCGTCGTCCTTAGCTCGTGGGGCATCTTCTGGCGTCCTCCTGTTTTTTTTTTCTGGCGTCCTTTTCGCTCTTGGGGCCTATTGTGCCGTGCTCCTTAGCTCTTGGGGTCTATTCTGCCGTGCACCTGGTCTTTTTTCTGCCGCGCTCGGCAGTTCTTGGAGTCTATTATGCCATGCTCCTGGTTTGTTTCCGGCGTGCTCCTTCGCTCATGGGGCCTATTCTGCTGTGCTCCTGGTCTTTGTCTGCCGTGCTCCTGTTTTTTTTCTGCCGTGCTCCTTCGCACTTGGGGCATATTCTGCAGTGTTCCTTGCCTCTTGGGTTATATTCTGCTGTGCTCCTCGTCTTTTTCTGGTTTGCTCCTTCGCTCTTGGGGTGTATTTTCCCGCACTCCTTCAGCTCTCGGGGTCTACTCTGGCGTGCTTCTGTTTTTTTCTGCCGTGCTCCTTCGCTCTTGGGGCCTATTCTGCCGTGCTCCTGGTCATTTTCTGCCGTGCTCCTTAGCTTTTGGGGTCTATCCTGCCGTGCTCCTGGTCTTTCTCTGCCGTACTCCTTCGCACTTGAGGCATATCCAGCCCTGCTCCTTAGCTCCTGGGGTCTATTCTGCCGTGCTCCTGGTCTTTTTCTGCCGTGCTCCTTCGCTCTTGGGGCCTAATCTGCCGTGCTCCTGGTCTTTTTCTGCCTGCTCCTTAGCTCTTGAGGTCTATTCTGCCGTGCTCCTGGTCATTTTCTGCCGTGCTCCTTAGCTTTTGGGGTGTATTCTGCCGTACTCATTTGCTCTTGGGGTCTATTCTGCCGTGTTCCTTGTCTTTCTCTGCCGTGCTCCTTCGCTCTTGGGGCCTATTCTGCCGTGCTCCTCATCTTTTTCTGCCGTGTGCGCCCAGAAGCTCTGCCAAAACGACCACCGCGACGATCCGCACGGCAGATACAGGAACACGGCAGAACACACAGAGCACACAGAGGCACGGCAGAACACAGAAGCACGGCAGAACAGGAGCACGGCAGAACATACAGGAGCACAGCAAAACACACCCCGCACGCACGCCGACACGCGCGCCATGGCATACTTGCGCGGCATAACAACAACAGAGCATTTTCCACATGCTTGGTGGACTAAAGCGACGCTTCCCGTTCTTGTCCGGTCAGGTTCCTCGGGATGGCGATTTTACGTGAGACATCCTCACAAAAAATGAGATCTTCGCGACATCGCGTTTAACAAAAACAAGCGTTTCGCTCGAGACATCCTCGAAAAGTTGATGGCAGCGAAATTTCGCCGTCTGTGAAAATTTGCGTTTCGCTCGGGACATCTTCGAAAAAATGAGATGACGACTGAAGTCTTTAACTAACTCTTATGTTAAGAATTGCGATTTCGCTAGGGACATCCTCAGAAAACGAGCGGCAGCACGGCGGACCAGAACGAAGAGCACGGCAGACAATTTGCATTTCGCTAGGGACATTCTCAACAAAATGAGATGTCCTCAACGTCGTCTTGATATCGTTCTCGAAGTACCTCAAGATGACGAAATGAGAGGCCAAAAAGCACGTCAAGATGGCTGTCAGACCGATTGGGGGACTTCCGAAAATAGCGATTTCGCTAGGGACATCCTCAAAAAGTGAAAACATACACCAGCATCGACTTGAAAATTGTTGTTCTTACATAGTTTTGACTTTGCTTCTGAAAAGGCTTCCAGACGGCCCAAGGCAGCCTTCTAAAAATGTCGATTTCGGTAGGGACATCCTCAAAAAAATGATGCGTGCGACATCGCATCGTAATGATTTGAGGAGGGCATCAGGAAGCAAAAGAAGGCCACAACATGGCCCCAAGAGCGCCCTTAAGGTTGCTGAAAATAGTGATTTCGCTAGGGACATCTTCAAAAAAAAAAACTCGAACAACATCGTTTTGAAAACTGCTGTTTTAACATCGCCTGGGGATCGCTCCTGAAAAGGCTTCTAGATGGCTTAAGCCAGTCATCTAAAAATGACGATTTCGCTAGGGACATCCTGAAAAATGAATGTGTGCAACATCGGACTGTAACGGTTTTGTAAGGCATCAAGAAGGCCCCCAAAGGCCCCAAACAAGCCCAAATTTGACCCCCAGGAGCGCCCTCGAGACGATCCAAAATGGCGATTTCGCCTGAGACATCCTTACAGAAATGAAATGTTCACAACATCGATTTCATCAAAAATGAGCGTTTCGCCTGAGATATCCCTTAAACATGGGAACCCGCGAGTTCGACAGATGTTCAAAAACTAGCGTCTCGCCTGAGACATCCTAACAAAAAATGATATCTTGGAGTGGCGGTTTCAATACCTCTAATGTTTAAAATCGCGCTCTCGCTGCATACATCCTCAAACAAATCGGGCGGGGCGTGGCCGGCGAAAAAAGTGCTCATTCGTTCTTCACGTCTATTCTGCCGTGCTCTTTCGTTCTTGGGGTCTATTCTGAAATGCTCCTTGTTTTTTTGTGCCGTGCTCCTTCGCTCTTCTAGCCTATTCTGCCATGCTCCTGGCCAGTTTCTGTCACAATCCTTTGTTCTTGGAGCTTGTGATGCCGTGCTCCTGGTCGTTTTCTGCCGTGCTCCTTCGCTTTCGGGGTTTATTCTGCCGTGCTCCTTGTGTTTTTCTTGCATACTCCTTCTTCCTTGGGGCGTATTATGCTGTATTCTTGCATCTATCTTGCCGTGCTCCTTAGCTCTCGCGGTCTATTCTGCCGTGCTCCTGGTCACTGGTCGTGTTTTGCAATGCTCCTTCTTTCCTGGCGCCTATTCTGCTGTGCTCCTCAGCTCTTGGGGTCTATTCTGCCGTGCTCTTGTTTTTTGTTTCTGTCATGCTCCTTCGCTCTTGGGGCCTCTTCTGCCGTGCTCCTCAGCTCTTGGGGTCTATTCTGCCGTGTTGTTTGTTTTTTTTTCTGCCGTGCTCCTTCGCTCATGGGGCCTATTCTGCCGTGCTCCTGGTCTTTTTCTGCCGTGCTCCTTAGCTCTGGGGTCTATTCTGCCGTGGTCCTGGTCTTTTTCTGCCGTGCCCCTGAGCTCTGGGGGTCTATTCTGCCGTGCTCCTGGTCATTTTCTGCCGTGCTTCTTCGCACTTGGGGCATATTCTGCCGTGTTCCTTGTCTCTTGGGTTCTATTCTGCCGTGCTCCTCGTCTTTTTCTGGTTTGCTCCTTCGCTCTTCGGGCCTATTCTGTCGTGCTCCTGGTCTTTTCTGTCGTACTCCTTTGTTCCTCGGGCCTTTTCTGCTGTGTTTCGGTCTTTTCTGCCGTCGTCCTTAGCTCTTGGGGCATCTTCTGGCGTCCTCCTGGTCTTCTTTTCTGGCGTCCTTTTCGCTCTTGGGGCCTATTATGCCGTGCTTCTTAGCTCTTGGGGTCTATTCTGCCGTGCTCCTGGTCTTTTTCTGCCGTGCTCGGCAGCTCTTGGAGTCTATTCTGCCATGCTCCTGGTTTGTTTCCGACGTGCTCCTTCGCTCATGGGGCCTATTCTGCTGTGCTCCTGGTCTTTGTTTGCCGTGCTCCTTCGCACTTGGGGCATATTCTGCCGTGTTCCTTGTCTCTTGGGCTCTATTCTGCTGTGCTCCTCGTCTTTTTCTGGTTTGCTCCTTCGCTCTTGGAGTCTATTTTCCCGCACTCCTTCAGCTCTCGGGGTCTACTCTGGCGTGCTTCTGTTTTTTTTCTGCCGTGCTCCTTCGCTCTTGGGGCCTATTCTGCCGTGCTCCTGGTCATTCTCTGCCGTGCTCCTTAGCTTTTGGGGTCTATCCTGCCGTGCTCCTGGTCTTTCTCTGCCGTACTCCTTCGCACTTGAGGCATATCCAGCCCTGCTCCTTAGCTCCTGGGGTCTATTCTGCCGTGCTCCTGGTCTTTTTCTGCCGTGCTCCTTCGCTCTTGGGGCCTAATCTGCCGTGCTCCTGGTCTTTTTCTGCCTGCTCCTTAGCTCTTGAGGTCTATTCTGCCGTGCTCCTGGTCATTTTCTGCCGTGCTCCTTAGCTTTTGGGGTGTATTCTGCCGTACCCATTTGCTCTTGGGGTCTATTCTGCTGTGTTCCTTGTCTTTCTCTGCCGTGCTCCTTCGCTCTTGGGGCCTATTCTGCCGTGCTCCTCATCTTTTTCTGCCGTGTGCGCCCAGAAGCTCTGCCAAAACGACCACCGCGACGATCCGCACGGCAGATACAGGAACACGGCACAGCACACAGAGCACACAGAGGCACAGCAGAACGCAGAAGCACGGCAGAACAGGAGCACGGCAGAACATACAGGAGCACAGCAAAACACACCCCGCACGCACGCCGACACGCGCGCCACGGCATACCTGCGCGGCATAACAACAACAGAGCATTTTCCACATGCTTGGTGGACTAAAGCGACGCTTCCCGTTCTTGTCCGGTCAGGTTTGTAGCCCCAACCGGGGAAGCATGCTTGTGCCTACAAATCAATGCCTGCGGTGTCTGCGATCGCGCCAAGATGCACAGGCGATGCCTGCGCCCTATTATTGGGCGCGCCCGCGGTGCTTGTCCCGCGCCATGCGCGGTGTTTGCTTTGATCAAACCCATGCCCGCTTTGCCTGCACTACTGCAGCCGCGCACAGGCGATTCCTGCACCAGGGCATCTATCAAATTATGAAATGGGAAAACGTTGTATTACATGTGGTTTTCTCTGGCTTATAATCTGGCGTAGTTTAATCAAGTCTGGTTGAATCCAGCTTGATTTCGTGACTATTCGGGCTGATCCCGATTTAATAGCCCCCTGATTGGGCTTAGTCGTCCCCGCTCGATCCCACGAAGACCTCCCAGGAATTGCCTCCTTCTCCCCCCATACATCCCTCCATTGGTAGATTGTCAAAACGATACTTCGTTTTCGACCCTGCATTCGGCCTTCACTCCCTCCACAAATTTCAACCTTGGCACTGGACTCACAAGGGCCCCCAGAAGGGGTCACTTGTTTTGTCTCCTCAAGCCTGCGCCAGACATTGTCTCTGGGGGTGGGCGGAGCCAGGGGATCTACTCTGTTGCCAATCTACGCATCCCCCTCTTCACGAAGGTCTCCACGAGGGACCTTCAGAGGTCCCCGAAGGTCTCCACGAGGCTTCTGGAGGTGGCCTGAACGCTGGGGGCCGCTTGAGGCCTCGGGAGGGCTACAAAAGGGACCCCGAACGTTCCGAAATATTCATCCTCGATCCTTCATCCTCGACCGCCAAGAGGGGTCCAACACATGTGCTTGACAAAAGACGATCCTGGGTCGTCCCCTTTCCCCCATCCCCCCAACTCCACGCGTCTTTTCCTGCTCATATGAAACAACAAAAAACGCAGCGGACGGTTTCTGCCATTTGCGGCCTCCGCGGGGCCTTAGCCGAGCCTCGTGACTGCCAACAAGATGACTTGGGATGTAAAGCCAGCCCGTGGGAGGGGGTCGGGGACCTTTGGGGCCCAGGTTGAGAAAACATAACAACGCCGGAGGTCTGGGAGGTCTGGGCCTTTGGGGATCAGTAGCATTAGCAGGATCCATAGCCGCGGCCACGAGGGCACCCCACGAGACCTGGAATGGAAGACCGACGCCCCCAAAGAACCTCAAATGTCGATCCTACCCTCGCCTCGATCCTCCTCCTCCTTCTCCTCCTCCTCCCCCTCCTCCTCCTCCTCCTCCGCCTCCTCCTCCTTCTCCTTCTCGAGTGAGCAACAACCCCGCCCGCATCTGCTCGCCCAGGGCGTGCGCAACGGGACGTGCTGGGAGAGGCAGCTCGGCTCGGCGCGCATCACCTTCGAGTGGAACCAGTGGGCCGCAACTGCCCGGGGGGGAGGAGGAGGGGGAGGAGGAGGAGGAGGAGGAGGAGGAGGAGGAAGCAGAGGAGGAGGAGGAAGTGGAGGAGGAGGAGGAGGAGGAAGTGGAGGAGGAGGAGGAGGAGGAGGAGGAGGGGCTTTTCCCCCTCCCCTCCTCCCTCCACCCTCGCCCCTCCCTGTCAGGCCTTCCCAGGGCTTCATCTCGCCTCCTCCGGCTCGGTTCGATTCGATCTCGATCAGTTCCGAGATTCCCATTCGATTCGGCCGCGGAGTTCGATCTGGCTTTCGGTGTCTCCATGGGGGCCGTACTGGCCTGCCGATTTCCGCCGACTCGACCTCTCCCGACTTGGCTGCCGATTCCCGCCGATCCGACTCATTTCGATCGCCGATCCGACTTGTCGATTCGATTCTGGGCTTCCTGCTTTACTCTTCCACGATAGACAGTATGGATACTATCATTCTCTCCCCTCTGGTTCTCTCCGGAAGATGTCCCGCCTTCTCCACGCATTGATGTGTCACACAGGATTTCAATGTTTGTCTATCTTATGTATTATTCAATTCCGAATGTCTTCGGTCCTTCAAGATGGTGTTCCCGCTGCAGCGCTGGTCTCATGTCCGCGCCTCTGGTACTTTTAAATCGCGTTTCTGCTGCAGCGCTGGTCTCTTTTTCGCGTCGTCGGTCCTTCCGATTGGTGCTCCCGCTAAAGCACCTGTCTCATCTCCAACTTGTCGGTCCTCCATGGTTTTCTGGCTACACCGTTCCTGCAGCGTTGGCGTGCAAGTCAATGCTATGGCATGTGCGGTTCTTATGCGATTCCATGCCTTGCTCTGCAATGCTGTGATATTCAACGCTGGGCTTCGCAGTGCTAGACAATGCAATGACATGCCATGCAATGCTAGGCTATGTGCCACTGTGCACCGCAATGCGATGCCATGCCTTCCGCTGCAACACTATGATAGTCAATGCTTGGCAACGCAATGCTACACCATGCCATGCATCGCGCACCCTTTGGGTATTGCTATCCTCTTCGACATCCGACTGTGCGAATAGAGATGGGCTATACGCACTGGTAAGGGATGGGGGAAGGGGGTAGGACGTCAAAAATGATGCGAGCGCACCCAGCTTGTCCTCCTCCTCCTCCTCCTCCTCCTCCTCCTCCTTCTCCCCTCTCTCCTCGAGAACGGGGTATTGTGGAGTACCTCGGGGTCGGGGCCGTGCGCGAGAGACTTTCACACTCAGTTCGCGCGTGCGTCTTTGAATGCTCTGCGCGCTCTGCGTCTTGCTTTACTATCCTCCTCCTCCTTCTCCCCTCCTCCTGGCTTCAGCGCAGGTGGCTCACTCCCTCAGGTCCCGACGCCGACCTTTTGGTGGAAGCTTGATTGTACTGTTCTTTTCGTTCATTCTCACCTCGAGGGTGAACAAGTGGCGAGACGCGTTGCACCACGGTTCTTGGCACTCGGTAGCATATTTGCTGATTGTTTCGCAGCTTCGGGAGCGGAAGATGCCCGTTTAGCTGAGTCAGTTCGTGCACGCATACATACAGTTGAATCGCAAGCTTTCGCAGTCCGCATGAGAATCCTCCAGAGCACCCTCGAGGCCGTCAAGATTGAAGAACGTCATGATGCCGAGGAGGGTGGTATGCGTAGGCGTCAGCAAACAGTGAGTTCTGTAGTTAGGCCCCCAGCGGCCAGTGTGTGTGTGTGCTTCCAGTTCTACCTCACACTGCCTCAAGGAAAATGTCAGGAGCTGCTCCGGATGTCAGGGGCCTGCGTCTCATGCTCGCAGACGGGAGTGGATCGAGTTTCCTTGTTTCTCCTTAATTAATGTGGGGTTCTTCGGAGCCCCCCCCCCCAGGGCAGCGGGTGCACATCTCTGGGGGTTACGCTCATGAGTCTCATTCGTTAAGGCTTCACTCGGGTTTAGAGCTTTGGTGTTGCACACTGTGTGGAAGTTTTGCTGCCCAGCAGTTGAAGCAACTTTGTAGTGTGTGGGTGTGTGCGTGTTGAGTCTGTCACAGGTAATCGCAAGGATTAGATTGGCAGAATCTCCCGAGGCGTGTAGCCACAGGCTTACAGCAAAGCCGAGCTGGCCAACAAGAAGCAGCGGGGATAGCTGCTTCCATCAGTAACCGACATTGTCGCCACACCCGTAATTCCCGTGGTTCCCAGAAGAGGCCCTTGTGTGTCCCTTCAGCCCCCCCCCCCGAAACAAAAAAGAAACACAAACAGACTGAACGGCGATCGACGGCCCCGGATGTTACGTGTTCTTCTTGTTTTCGGGGGGGGGGGAGGCAGAGAAAACCCTCATCCTCCCATCGCCCCCCCCCTCTCCTTTGGCCTCCTCCGCCCTATTCCTCTTCCTCCTCCTCCTACTCCTCCTCCACCCCCACATCCTCCTCCTACCCCCCCCCCCCTCCCTGCCTCTTGCCCCTCCTCCCCCTCCCCCCATCACTGCTCCCCCCCTCCTCTTTCTACTCGCCCTCCCGATTGAAGATCTCCTACCAAGAACTCTTTGTTATGATGCAGAGCTTGCCATGGCCATACCGCGGCTTAGCAGGGCTCAGCAAAGCTTACTAAGTGCTTACCAGGGCCTACCATGGTGTAGCAACGCGTGCCAAGGCTAAGCAGGGCCTAGCTGCAGCTGTGCTTAGCAAGACGTAGCAGCGCTGGGCAAGTGTTGCCAGGGAGCCGCAATTCTTAGCAACGCCGAGCATGGCCTCCTAGCAGGGCCTACCAGGGCCTAGTTTGGCTGAGGCGGAGCAAAAAATACCAGGGCTCAGACGGACAATGCTGGTCAGGGCTTAGCAAGGCGCGCCAGGCCTACCTGATCTTAGCAAGACTTGCCAAGCTCTGCAGGGCTTCGCAGAGCTTAACAGCGCATTCATACAAAGCTTACTGGAGCTCAGCAGGGCTCAGCAGGGTGTACCAAGACTTATCAGGGCTTCGTAGAGCCTGCCAGGGCTTAGCGGTGCTTGGCAAGTCCAGCAGGCCGTATCAAGGCCTTAGCAGGGCTTACCAAGAATTTGCACGGCTAGCCAAGCCCCAGTATGGCTTAGCAGGGCTCAGCGAAGCTCAGCAGGGCTTAAGGATTCGCGATGTTTAGCAAGGCTCAGCAAAGCTTGCCAAGGCCGAGCAAGGCTCACCAGGACTAAGCAGGGTCGAACGAGGCGTGCCAAGGTCAGCTGGGCGTGGCAAGGCTGACCACGCATGTCAATGCTCAGCAGGGTGTATCAGGAATTAGAAAGGCATATCAAGGTTTACGGGGCCTCCGTCGGGTTTACCCAGCTTAGCAAGGCCTGCCAAGCCTGAGCAAGGCTTAGCATGGTTCAGCAAAACCCAGCAGAGCTTGTGGCTTCGCAAGGATGAGGTGGGACAGGCCAAGCTTGGCAAGGCTGAGCAGGGCTTAGCTGGACCTAGGAAGGCTTACCAGTGGTTGGCAGAGGTCGCCAGGGAGTCGCAAGCTTTAGCCAAGCTTAGCATGACCTAGCAGAGTCTACGCTTACCCAGCTTAGCAGTAGGACCGAACAAGGTTTTGCAATACCTCAACAGAGTGTACCAGTGGTTAACCTGGCGTGCCAAGTCTTAGCCGTGCTTGGCAGGGCTCAGCAACGCCCAACGTGGATGAAGGCTCTGCAAGGCCCAACCGAGCTTAGCAAAGCTTGTAACGGCTGGGCATAGCCCGGCAAGGCTTGCCAGGGCCTGACAAGGCTTACCAAGTTTAGCAAGGCTTCTCAAGGCTTACCAAGCGCAACAGTGTACGCATGGCTCTGCAAAGCTCAGCAGGGCTCAAGGCCTCGCAAGGGTTAGGTAGGATGGGCAAAGTTTGGCAAGGCTGAGCAAGGCCTAGCTGGGCTTAGGAAGGCGCACGCCGTGTGGCAGGGATTGCCAGGGAGCAGCAAGTCTGAACAGAGCTTAGCATGGCCTACTAGGGATTACGCTTACCAGGCGAAGCAGATATTATCAATGTTTAGCAATGATCCGCAGGCCCAGTAGGGTGCAGCAAGGTTTACAAGGCCTTAGCAGAGATTGCCGAGGGCTACCATCGATTACCAAGTCTTAGCAGTGCCTGGCAGGGTTCAGCAACGCTCAGCAGGGCCGAAGGCTTTCTAAGGCCCAGCAGGGCTCTGCAAAGCTTGCAACGGCAGAGCCTCCCAGGGCTCAGCAGTGCTTAGCAGGGCTCAGTAGAGCTTAGCAGAGTGTACAACAGCAGAGCTGCGCAAGGCTCAGCAACGCCCCGCAGGATTTAAAGCTTTCCGAGGCCAGCCAGGTCCTAACAAAGCTTGCCAATGATGAGCAAGGCCCAGCAGGGTTTAGCAGCGCCTTCCAGGCCTTGGCGAGGCTTAGCAAGGCTTTACCAGGGCTGAGCAAAGCTTGGCAAGATGTATCAAGGCTTAGGGGCTTGCCAGGGCCCGCCAGGTTCAACGAAGGCTCATCACAGCTAAGCAGGGACGAGCAAAGCCTAGCATAGCTTGGCACAGCTTAGCAGGGCTGACCAAGGCCCACCTGAGGCTAGCCAGGCCCAGTAGAGCTTGGCAGTGTCTAGCAAGGCTGGGCATGGCTTTGCAAAGGTTGGCAGGATTCACCAGGGAGTTACCAAATCTTAGCAAGGCGTGACTAATAGTACCAGGGCGTGCCAGGACGTACCAGGACTGAGCAGGCAAAGATGGCCAACGAATGGCAGATTGAGCTGACTAGTGAAGCTGCTGGCAAACTGATGGCATAGCTTAAGAGGGTGATAGGAGAGAGGGAGAAACGGGGGAGAGAGAGAGAGAGAGAGAGCGAGATAAATAAATATATATATATATAGAAAGAGAGAGAGAGAGAGAGAGAGAACAAACAAAATGACAAGGAACGGTTAATGATGAAGAGAGGGGAGAAGATGACGACAATTCCTCCACTCCTCTGGAACACAGAGGTACTCCACAGTCCCCCGGCCTCGTCTCCTCCTTTTTCCTTCCTTCACACCTTTTTTTCCGCAGTTGAGAGCATGCATCGTGGACTTGCTCCTCATGGCGCACACAAGAAATCGCATTGGTCTGCAGCACAAGGTTGTGAAGATTCCGCGATACAGCCATTGCGACTTGTCCAATGAGCCCGCATCCCAGCAAGATGGATCCGCGATATGCCGCTCCTGTTGTCAAGGAACGTCTGTGTCGACCGCGCAAGCAACTCGGACCCCACGGGGCACGCTCGGAAGCACACGTGTTTCAACATTCGCAGGGCACGGATCTCTGGCATGACTCGCATCTGGTGGAATGGGCGACACCTTGGGTAGGAACTCCTGCTCCACGCTGTCGCAGGGGTCGATGCTGGTGCCATTGAGCGCTCCGGAAGAGCACGCGATGAGCTCCGTCTGTAGCTCCTGGAGGAGTTGCGAAGTCTTCACGTTGTGGACGTACGCGTTCGAAAAATACGCGATGCCGAGCGCTTCCAGCTTCATGGGAAAGTTGCGTACCTCCTCTGTCCTGAGGGCGCTCCCAGCAGCCACTGCATGACCTTGGAAGTGAATCCCGGTGGCCTCGCAGATAGCAAATGGTCCAGAGAGCGTCTCCACGGCACAGCGCCAATGGCGCTTCTCCGTGCCTCCACCATCCGACCGAACAATGTAAACGCACGGCTGCTAAAAAAAAGGCGTTTATTCCAAGCCGAGCCAACGACGACCAGCACGTTGGCGACACGCCGAGACACTACGAGGAGCAAGGCCCACGAATTTGCAGACGGTCTGGTGTGCGAGGTTCGCGCGTTCGTGCCGCTCGCAGCCCACTGCACTGACTTCGGTGTATGCACGATGGTGTTCGCAGCAGGAGGAGGAGAAGGAGGACGAGGAGGAGGAGGAGGAGGAGGAGGAGAAGGGGGATGAGGAGGGAGGAGGGGAGGAGGAGAGGAGGAGGAGGAGGAGGAGGAGGAGGAGGAGGAGGAGGAGGAGGAGGAGGAGGAGGCTGGAGAGCAGAGGCGGAGGAGGAGGAGGAGGAAGGAGGGCGGAAGGGAGGAGGAGAAGGAGGAGAAGAGAGGAGGAAAATCCGTTCTCTTGACGGGACTGGTCTGAAACTCAGCTGCGAGCGACGTGTGAGGCCGCCGTGACTTCCTCAGCAAGAGCACTTCTTGCCTTCCGCCCCCACCCCTCTGCTGTTGCAGTGTCTGCCGCTGCTTCCTCCGTCGTCCGCCGCTGCTTCTCCTCTGCGTGCCGTCTCCCTTCTCGCCCTCGCCCCCCTGCCCCACCCCCCTCGTGCCGGTCCTCTTCGGTCTGCTCTGCTCTGCTGGTCCTCTTTTGTCCTCCGTCTCCTCTTCTCCCCTGCTGCAGTCGTTGTTGTTCGCGTCGCTGCAGTCGCTCGTCGTCGTCGTCGTCGTGTCGTTTCGCCGTCGTCGTTCGTCCTCGTCGTTGTCGTTGTCGTCGGCGGTTGCCTCTCTCCCTTCTACCTGGACCCCGTGCCCCTCCCCGCACGCGCGCGAGGCCCACCAAGGAAAAAGAATCATCCAGCCTTCTGCTGCGGGCTGCTGTCTACCGCGCGCAGACAGCGCGGCAAACTGAGCTGTCTGAGCGCAGATCATCCCCCTTCCGCCGTGCGGCCCAGGATATTTTACCCACACGTGGTGGCATCCAACTTTAACAACATGTGTTGGCCACGCGGTGCCATGCTCCGCATCTGACTTCCCGAATGTGGTACATGCATGCTCTGTCGCGCTTAGAGAACCCGTCTTGGTGGACGTGCGTCTCTCCTCCTCCCCTGTCCTCCTTCGACCTCGCCTGGGACCCTCCGGTTCATCCTCCCTCTCTCCCTCCCTCTGCCTCACTCCTCCCTCGAGCCCACCCTCGCTCCTCCCTCTGGCTCCTCCTCCCTCCTCCCTCCTCCTGCTCAGGTCCCGAGCGGGGGAGGCTGGCAGGGAGGCGGGCAATCCCAGATGGTGGATGGGCGAAGCGCCCATTGAAGGGCGGACGCCACAGCGGTGGCGGCTGCATGCCAGTCTTGGACGATTCGAAAGCCAAGAACATGGGGCACGGACGTGCTGTGGCAAACGACGCGTGGCGACCCTGCGGACCCAGGCCTTGTGATAAACAAGCTCGCAGAGGCCGCAGGGCCAGGAGCGCCGAGGCTCAGGCAACGGAGAAGCGAACGCCCTGCGCATGATATGGAGGATGCCGTGCGACCGGCAGCCCGAAGTTCAGAATAATGCGGTGGGTCGAGTGCTCCCTGCCCTCCGCGCGTGTGACTCCGTCGCTCCTTCGGCCTCTCCGGCCGTTCCTCGCCCCGCGCGCTCCCTCTCCACCGTGCGCTCGCGGTGCTCCGGCGCGCGCCCCGCCGCTGCTGGACCGCCGTCTGATCCTCTGACGGCTGCTGGCCAAAAAGCGCTCCCTGCCCTTGCCTCTCCACCCCTAGCCAAAATACAGCAGAGGCCCATGCCAAGAAGAAGCACCCTGCTTGCCTCCAGGGTGCCCTGGGTCTCTTGTGTTTTGATGGTCTTGCGATGGAGAGCGCGACGTTCCCAAACCAAAAACCAATGGACATCCTGGGGTCTCAGGGCGGGGTTTCTTGTGGAAGGTTTCTTGTGGACTGGCCTCAACTGTATGCGGATGCGGATACAGTGGATGGAGCGCCAGTTGTGCCCTGATGCGTGGCATGGCAGCTTCCTGCGGCACGACGAGCACCTGCAGCACCACGAGCAGCGCGGCCCCGAACATGTGATAACGGATGGGCCAGCACGCCTATTTCAGACACGTGCCCTCGACATTTGGACGTCCAGACCGCTACTCTCGAGGGCGTCGTCCATAGGCGACTCCCATGCCGACCAGCTAGCCGACCCCCTCGCCGACCGGCTCGCCGACTCCCGCACGGACCAGCTCGCCGACTCCCGCGCCGACTCGCTCACTGGCTCCAGCACCGACCAGATCGCCGACTCCCTCGCCGACCTGCTCACCGACTCCCGCGCCGACCAGCTTACCGATTCCCGCACCGACCACATCGCCGGCTCCCGATCCGACCAGATCGCCGACTCCCGCGATGACCAAGTCTCTGAGGCGCTATTCAGAGGCGACGGCCACGCCGACCAGCTCGCCAGCTCCCTCGCCGATTAGTTCACCGACTCCCGCACCGTTCCGCTCTCCGACTCCCGCACCGACTGGCTCGCCGACTCCCGCACCGACCAGATCGCCGACTGCCACGCCGACAAGCTCGTCGTCTCCCGCACCTAGCGGCTCGCCGACCCCCGCGCCGAGGGGCTCGCCGACTCCCGCACTGACCTGCTCGCCGACTCCCGCACTGGCCAGCTCACCGACTCCCGCACGGTCGAGCTCACCGTCCTGCTCGCCGACCCGCTCACTGGCTCCAGCACCGACCAGATTGCCGACTCCCGCGCCGAGGGGCTGGCCGACTCCCGCGCCGACCAGCTCACCGACTCCCGTACCGACCACATCGCCGGCTCCCGCGCTGACCAGATTGCTGACTCTCGCGTTGACCAGTTCTCTAAGGCGCTACCCAGAGGCGACTGCCGCGCCGACCAGCTCGCCCAGCTCTCTCGCCGACCAGTTCGCCGACTCCCGCATCATTCAGCTCGCCAGCTCCCGCCCCGTCCAGCTCGCCGATTCCTGCATCAACCAGATCGCCGACTGCCGCGCCGACCAGCTCGCCGACTCCGGGGCTCGCCGACTCCCTCGCCGACCAGCTCGCCGACTCCCGCACTGACCAGCTCACCGACTCCCGCGCAGTCCAGCTCGCCGATCCGCGCGCCAACCAGATCGCCGACTCCCATGCCGACCAGCTAGCTCACTGACTCCCGCACGGACCAGCTCGCCGACTCACACGCCGACTGGCTCCCCGACTCCAGCATCGGCCAGTTCACCGACTCCCACGCCGACCTGCCGACGTTGAACAGTCTCGCACTGAAATGTGGTGCGACTTACTTTCTCCGCGGATAAGAGAGGGCACCAATCCTGGCAATGACACTGGGCACGGGGGGAGGGCGGACAAGTTTTGCCCCCCTTCTGGCTGTCATGGAGTTGGTGCGTGCGTGCTACTCACGGTGCGCAGTGCTGTCCCGGCCGAGTGGCCGATAGTATAATAGCGACGCCAGCATTGCCGCCATTACCGACACCAGCATCGACACCATTATTGACACCGGCACTGACACCGGCGTCGACACCTCATCCGACGCTGGCGCCCCAGCGGGCGTCGGCATCCGCATCGACACCAGCGCTGGCATGGTCTGAGACCAGCGTGGTTGCGAGCCTCTGAGTGTTATGTTCCTCCTTCTTCCTTCCTTCCTCCCGCCCCTCTGCGGTCCTCGTTCTGTGCGATCTTGCTTGTTGCACGCACGCATTATGATACATGTATGTACCGTCCTCTGGCCCGCCACCTCTTGGTTTCTCCCTCTCCCGTTCTCCCCCTGGCGCTGTTTTTGTTGCGGCGTCCGGCTGTGTACTCAGGAAGTCTAAACGTTGACCAGGGGCGTTTCGGCCACGCTCGCAGGACTGCTTGTCTAATTTTGCGTGCAATGCGTTGTACTGCATGCGTTTCCGCCCCTCCTCCTCCTCCTCCTCCTCCTCCTCCTCCTCCTCCTCCTCCACTGGCCTTCTGTTCTCCGCGCTCCCTCCTCTTCCGCCTTCGCCTTCTCTTGGGCATCGCCACGCGAAGATCAGAATGTGTTGCCATTCGAGGTTTCACCTCCTCGCGCCTGTTTTGGACACATGCCCGGGCAATAATTGTCACGGGTAGCGTTTGCCTATCCTGGCCGCGCGGCCGATGCAGTCTCGCGGTGTATCTAGCGTGCTGACATTACGGGGGATAGATTGCACCAGTAATTTGCCCAGTCTTCAGGAAGAAGAATCCGCACAGTGCCTGCGTCAAAAGCAGTTTCTTGACGCATGGAATCACAGCCAGATGATCGCGCTTCCTCCCTTGCGCCTCCTCCTCCTCCGCCCTTGTCCTCCGCCTTTTTCAAAACGAACACCGTGGAACAACGATTGGTAATTAGGACAGGCGAGATATGCTGCGGAGGTCCGTGGATGAAATACGCAAGCAACGAAGTCCAGTTACGACCATACTTGTCGTTATTGGGGAGCTCGAGTGGGGATAGTTTGACGGTCGTCGCAGTGTGGATGAGTATGTGATTCCTGCCCTGGACGTCACGATATGATTGCAACTCGGGTAGTTGTGGTCCGAGGCTGGCGACTAGTATCGGGTAGTCCTGGTCGTTGCGGGAAGCGCCGAGGAGGTGGGGAATGGTGATGAGAGCCGGAGGAGGAAGAGGCGGAGGATAAGGAGGACATGAGCAGGAGGAGCCAGAAGGAGGTAGACACCCATTGCTCAGACGACCGACCCGAAAGCGCTTCGCATTGCACCCGCAGCTGATGCCGAAGCCAACGATGAAGTGCACAGAAAACTGAACAGGGCCCACACTGCAGGTTCGTTTGGCAGCAAATCGTTGAGCGGCGCTGCGGCCTCTTCCGAGCGAGCGGGTGGATGAGCAGGAGCAGGGGCAAGAGGGCCAACAGCAGGAGGAGGAATAGAGGGACGGGGGGAGAGGGACGGGGGGGGGTAGAGGAAACGTCGAAGGGGAACGAGCGAAGCATTGTTGTTGGAGGCAGGGCGGGAGGGAGGAAGGGGATGATGAGGAAAGGGAGAAGATGAGCGAGGAGCGAGGCAAGAGGAAACGTTACAGAAGGAGGAGGAGAAGAAGGGGAGCAGAGGAGGGGGAGGAACAGTAATTGGGGAGAGAACGGGCGAGGGATAAAAAAAGGCTGGGATGGAAGGAGGACGAGAGATGAGAGTTGACATAAGGTGGGAGGTGGGGAGCGATAGGGTGAGGGAGGAAGAATTGGAGGACGACGCCGAGGAGAAGCAGGAGGAGGAGGAGGAGGAGGAGGAGGAGGAGGAGGAGGGGAGCTATACGTTTGAGCCATATGCGTGTAAGCGTGTGCATATATACATATATTATACATATAACGGGGGACCGAGTCTGGGGGCCGGGGGCCGGGACCCCGACCACAAATGTGGGGCCCAGGGCCTTGGCCCGCCTCTGGGAGGCTTAAAATCGCCCCGGGGAGCCCTCAGACAGCAATCCCGACGGACCCAGGCGGTCTCGAGACACATTGATCCTCACTGTTTTTTTCAATGTTGTTTTGCATTCTCGCTGTTTCGTGTTTCCGGCGCTAAAGCACCGCCCAAGAGGCTCCCCAAACCGCTCCAAGACGGCCCAAGAGGCCCCCAAGAGGGCCCCGAGACGGCCCGAGAGAGCCCCGAGACGGCCCCAGAGCCGCCCAAGACGGCGCAAGAGGGTCCCAAGAAGGCCCCAAGAGGGGCCCAAAAGAGGGAACGCGAACTGAAATCTCAAGCTCTCCGCCCCAAGATGCCCCCCAAGCGGCCCCAAGATGCCCCCAGGAAGCCCCCAAGAGGCCCCAAGAGGCCCCCAAGAGGCCCCAAGAGGCCCCCAAGAGGCCCCAAGAGGCCCCCAAGAAGCCCAAAAGAGGCTCCAAGAGGCCCCAAGACGGCACCCAAAAGGCTTCAAAACTCTTTCTAAGAGGCCCCCGAAGACATGCCAAGAAGGTCCCATGACGACTTCAAGAAGCAGTCCAGGATGCTCCGAGGAGGCCCCAAGAAGCTAGCTAGAACTTGAGCGTGAAGCGCGCGCTGTGAAGCGCGCGCGACGTGTGCGTGTGCGTGTGCGTGTGCGTGTGCGTGTGCGTGTGCGTGTGCGTGTGCGTGTGCGTGTGCGTGTGCGTGTGTGTGTGTATGTGTGTATGTGTGTATGTGTGTGTGTGTGTGTGCGGTAAGGCCCAAGCCAAACGTGAGGTGCCCCAGCCAGGAGACCGCTTCGTTTCGTGCGTGGCGCGCGTGCGGCCGAGGCGAAGCGAAGCTGCGCGAGCTCGTCCACCGGCCCAGGCCAAGTCAGACAAGAAAGGGGCATGTTTCGGCCGTCTGTGTGTGTGTCGACTCGTGAATTGAATTACGCGTTCGATGCAAATCAGAGGTGATGTCCCCACCCAACGTCCTTGTCCCACAAAGGGTGGTCCACGCGATAGCGGCTATCATACTTCTGGCGGTTGAAGATACGCTCTGGAAGTCCCCATCCAAGAACCGGCGAGAGTCCGTCAATTTACCCCCTCTTATTAGTGGAGGAAAGCAGCGGCGAAGAGGGCGACGCGGAGGAGGAGGACGGGAAGGAGGAGGCGGAAAACGAGGATGTGAATGAGGAAAATGACGAGCAGGATGAGGAGGAGGTGGAGGAGGAGGACCAGGAAGAGGAGGAGGAGAAGGAGGAGAAGGAGGAGGTGAGCGCAGCTTGTGAGAGCGAGCGGAATCCGCGAGCGCAACGGCGAGGGGGCCCAGGAGGAGGCGAAGGGGGAGGAGGACAAAAAGAGAGGAGAGGATACGCAGCAATTGCGTTTTTGCCAGGGGTCGCCATGGCGGGCCCCCAATCCGAAGACAACATAACAGAGGGGAGGAGGGAAAGGGGTGAGGAGAAGGGGTGGGAGGAGGGAAGGAAGAGGAAGGGAAAAGGTCGGAGGAGGAGGAACGGAGGGAGGAGCAGGAGCAGCAGGAGCAGCAGCAGGAGCAGCAAGGAGAAGAAGGACGAGAAGGAGGGAAAGCAGGAAGGAGGGGAGGAGGAGAAAAACACGAGTCGTCCTCGTCGTCTTCGTTGTCGTCCTCGTCGTCGTCCTCCTCGTCCTCCTCGTCCTCCTCCTCGTCCTCGTCTTCGTCCTCGTCCTCGTCGTCATCCTCGTCCTACGTCGTCGTCGCTGTCGCCCTCCGTCGAGGCCAAGCCCGGAGTGTCGGCGCACAGCCCGCTGAGGAAGCGCTCGCGCGGGGGGCGGGAAAGGGGCCTCTCCTCGCGGGCCCCTCGCCGGCGGCGCCGGAGGAGGACGAGGACGACAGCGAGGACGACGAGGACGAGGACGAGGAGGACGACGACGCGGACGAGGACGAGGCCGACGAGGACGAGGAGGACGACGAGGAGGAGGACGAGGACGACGACGACGACGACGACGAGGACGACGAGGAGGACCCCAAGCAGGACGGCGAGGACGACGACGAGGACGACGACGACGACGACGACGACGACGGCGACGAGGACGACGACGACAATGATGACGAGGACGACGAAGACGACGACGACGAAGAGGAAGATGACGGCGGCGGCGGCGGCTGCGACGGCGACGGCGACGACGGCGGCGGGACGTTTTTGGTTATTGCGGTGCCCGAGGGACCCTTACTTGGGGCCTTGGGTTCGTTTTCACTTTGGGGCCCTTCCTGGGGCCGTCTTGGAGCCCTCTTGGGTCATCTTGGAACTCTCTTGGGGGCCTCTTTGAGCAGTCTCGGGGCAGCCTTGGGGGCATCTTTCCACCCGCTTCTGGGCCTTGGGTTCCCCATACAATGGTTTCCCATCCAATGCCATTCCTCCTCCCTCACTACCCCGCGTCTGCTTTTCTGTCTCACTCGCGTCCCCATCCTCTCCTTCCCTTCTGCTCTCCTCCATTTTCCCACCTCCTCTCATTCCCATCTTCACTGTCCATCCCGCCTCACCATGTTCACCCCTCCTTCACGTCCAACGTGCAGGCAGAATGAGAGAGAGGTAGTTCAATCAAAACAGCGATCGCTCATGGTTACAGTTTTCGCCATCACCGTTATCATCGTGTTGTTTCTGCTCCTTCCCTCATGTGTCCTCTTCATTTTCCTCTTCCTCTTCCCCGTTCTCGCCTGAATTGCCCCGCGAACCCGTCCCCGTCCTCCTCAGATTTGTTCGGGGAGGCTCTTCCGAGGCGAGCTTCCGGAGGACCTCGCGCAAGTTGTTTACGAGCTCCTTGGGCGCCTCTGGATACGTCCCTAGCGCCTTTGGGCGGCCTCTGGGGGGTTCCTCGGGCCACCATGCCGCGAAGCGTGGTCTCGGGTCACAGTTTGAATGCTTCCGGACGGCGTCTTGGGGCAATTTAGGGCCGTCATGGGGCCTTTTGTGGGCAGTTTCTGAGCTTTCTTGGGCCGTCTTGGGGCTCTCTGTCAGTGTAAGGAAGCTTGTTTGGTCGTCCTGGAGCCGAGCTGGAGCCCCAAATCATACAAAGCGTGCAGGAAATCATTTTTTTCTGCGTTTCAATAGCCTCTGGGGGTGATTCTTTGGCCGTGGAGTGTGGGGCCGCTGGAGGCCAGCTTGGACCGTCTAGGAGGTCTCTTGGGACCACCGCCGACCCATTTGCTCGGCTTGCTGAGGGTGCGCCCAGGAGCCCCGGACGCCGGGGATCCCGCCTCGGGGGGGTGTCCGCAGAGTCCAAGATTAGACCAACTGAAGAAGTTGAGCATGTCTATATATATACACACATACAAGCATAGATGATTCCCTACACATACACATACACATACACATACAGTTACATTTACATTTACATGTACACAAACACATACCTATTTATATACATACACACTTACGTACTTACATACGTATATATACATAAATACATACGTCCGTACATACACGCATACATACTTACTGACTTACTAACTTTCATTCATTCATACATACATGCATACATACAAACATACATACATACCAGATGTGTCGGCTGTGCGCGGTGGCGCGAAACCCCCTTCCCCCAAGGTTTCGTGTGGGAATCGTGCCAGTTGCGGCGGGTGCGGCCGATGACCCAAAACCCTTTTCCTCCCCCCTTCCCAGGGGTTTCGTATCGGGCGCACCCGGTGCCGCCGACTTTCGGAGGTTCCGAGCACTGAACATCTCAGGGGGTGGTTGCAGTTTTTTCTTGGGGGTGCCGTGAATCTCGGGGCTTCCGTACCGGCCCGCACTAGCGGTGCCGCCAGCACGAAATCCCGAGGATGAGCGATCCAGGGGGGGGGTCGCTCCGCCCAAAGCACCGCCGACATATGTCACTTCGGTGCAGAGAGAAGGGCAATCCCCGTGAGGACAAGTAAGCGGAGACCAGACGTGGTGTTCGTCAACAATGGCCTCTGGCTCGGCTGGGGGGGAGGGCGGCGCATCGCAATGCAGGATGATGATTCAGAAATTACTGGGGGTCGTGTTCACGCGGCGGCGCCCAAGATGATGATTAGAATTAAGTCGGGCCTGTCCCTTTACAGGAGGGATACTCAAAAATGGGAAAAGATAGTGTGGGGACGATTTGTTAAGCATGTTTTTGCTATTTTGAATTTGTTTTAGTCCAAAATCCGCCTGTAGGGGGACGTACCCGACCAAAGATGAGAAAAACGCCCCACCCGCCGGGAGACTGCCTTGTAATCGTTCCCTCCCGCCCACCTCGGGCGAGCGCCTGCACGGTCGACGGGCCAGTCGGAGCCGAAGCGAAGCGGAGGCCAAAGATCCGAAAACTATGTTTAAGTCGGGCCTGCCCCTCTACAGGAGGAATATTCAAAAATAGTAAATTACCCTGCGACGTACCCAACCCTTATTATACATGTGGCCTTATACTCAGGACCACTCAATGCTGGTTGGCATTATGAAAGACCCGCAGTGCGCAAGAAGAGCACTCAGGAGTGAATTCAGAAGAGAGCATCAAGACGAGGAACAGCAATCATACAAAATGGAAGCACATGGGCCTTGAAGGAAACACAACAGCGGGGGGTGGCGAGGGCTAAACCAGAACATCGGTTTAACTCCGCAACTCGCTGCGCTGAAAGAGGCAAATGCATGAGGTGCATAACGGAGCGGAGACCCACCCAAAAGTGGAGACAAAAGGGCGCGGCAGCGAACCCAAAGAAAATAACCCAAAAGTGGAAGCAAAAGGTCGCGGCCTCGAGGATAAGCAGGAGCACCCAGAAGTAGACGCAGGAGGGCGCGGTAAAAAAAGTACCCATTAGATACAGAAGAGCATGGCAGCGAAAGCAACGACCTCCCCAAGAAGTGGAGACAAAAATGGCGCGGCACTGGCAGTAAGATAAAGCACCCAAAAGTGGAGACAAAAGGGCGCGATAGCGAAAGCAATGATAAGGTGCCGAAAAGTGGTGACAAAACGGCGCGACAGCGAAGGCAACCAGAAGCACCCAAAAGTGCACAAAAGGGCGCGGCAGCGAATGTGTCCAGACTCACCTAAAAGTGGAGACAAAATGGCGCGGCAGCGAAAAAAAAGAGAAGCATCCAAGAGTGGAGACAAAAGGACGTGGAGAGCACGAGCCCCGGGCGGTTCTGCGCACTCCACGTAGATGGCACGAGCCCCGCAGGGTTAAGCGCCACAGGCACGAGCCCCGAAGGGTTCAGCGCCACAAGCACGAGCCCCGAAGGGTTCAGCGCTCAAGATGTCGAAAACACGAGCCCCGAAGGGTTCAGCGCTCTCAACGCGGTTGGCACGAGCCCCGAAGGGTTCAGCGCCAAAGGCACGAGCCCCGGAGGGTTCAGCGCCAGACAAAATGATAAGACAAAGGAGGAGAAGGAGGAGGCGGACGGCGCTCTGGGCGTCCCCTACGCCTTCCGACAAACGGCTCCAAGACCCCAGGTCCGCCCAAACATTGCTCCAGCTCGCACCCATACTCGTCGTCGTCGTCGTCGTGGTCAATGTCGTCGTCGTCGTCGTCGTCGTCGTCGTCGTCGTCGTCAATGTCGTCGTCATCGTCGTCCTCGTCGTCGTCGTCCTCGTCCTCGTCCTCGTCGTCGTCGTCGTCGTCACCGCCGTCCCTGCCTCCTCCTCCTCCTCCTCCTCCTCCTTCTCCTCGTCCTCCTCCTCCTCCTCGTCCTCCTCCTCCTCCTCCTCCCACCTCCTCCTTCCTCCCCCTCTTCTGCCACTTCCAGGTGTGGGAGCCGCCCAGGGGACCTCAAGGCTCCACGCCCACCTCCAGAGCGCACGCTCGCCTCCTGCGCGAACGCCCGCCTCCGAGGCGAACGCTCGCGCCCAAGAGGCCCCCGAAAGCCCCTAAGAGGCCTTAAGACGACCCCCCAAAGCTGTTTCCAAGAGGCCCCCAAGCCGCCAACCACGAGATCCCCACGAGCATTCCAGTGGCCCCTGGCCCACCACCCAGTCGCCGCGTGGGACGTACCTCCGCTGGGCCTCCCAGGAGCCCACGAAAGTGGCGACAGTTGCGCAGATCGCAAGCCCCCCAGGGGGCGGCGAGGTACCGAGGTGATCTGCGTGGGACGTACCTCCGCTGGGCCTCCCAGGAGCCCACGAAAGTGGCGACAATTGCGCAGATCGCAAGCCCCCCTGGGGGCAGCGAGGTACCGAGGTTGCCTCCCAGGAGCCCACGAAAGTGGCGACAGTTGCGCAGATCGCAAGCCCCCCAGGTGGCGATGACGTACCGAGGTGATCCGCGTGGGACGTACCCCCGCTGGGCCTCCCAGGAGCCCACGAAAGTGGCGACAGTTGCGCAGATCGCAAGCCCCCCAGGGGGCGGCGAGGTACCGAGGTGATCCGCGTGGGACGTACCTCCGCTGGGCGAAAGTGGCGACAGACGCGCAGATCGCAAGCCCCCCAGGGGGCGGCGAGGTACCGAGATGATCCGCGTGGGACGTACCTCCGCTAGGCCTCCCAGGAGCCCACGAAAGTGGCGACAGTTGCGCAGATCGCAAGCCCCCCAGGGGGCGGCGAGGTACGGAGGTGATCCGCGTGGGACGTACCTTCGCTGGGCCTCCCAGGAGCTCACGAAAGTGGCAACAGTTTCGCAGATCGCAGACGGCACGAGAGAAGAGGAGAAGGGACCACAGGAGACAGGAGATAAGGAGGGGAGGAGGAGAGGAGGAGGAGGAGGAGGAGGAGGAGTTGGAGACCACACTGCTCTATTCAAAAGAGTACCCACCACCACAGGAGGGTTTGG
>CAUYUJ010014228.1:368472-380972 GCA_963575745.1 Prorocentrum cordatum
TGGCGGCGACCCCGCCGCCGGCGTTCAAAGTTGAACGCCCCCAGCGACCCAGAATCGATCGATGTTGAACGATCTGGCGTTTCGCAAACGGCCGATGATTCAAGGTTGAACGATCCCCGCGGTGTCAGGAACCAACGCCGGGGTCGGCACGACACAAATCTGCCGTAGGAGCTTCTTTCTTTGGATGCGCGGCCACTCCACCGAATCTGCTGCTGCCGCGCTCCCCCGTGGCAACGCACCTACCTCTTCCTCCGCTGCCGCGTCGTCGCCATCCTGCGCCCGCTCCTCCTCCTCATCCTCCTCCTCCTCCTCCTCCACCACCACCACCTCCTCCTCCTCCTCCTCCTGCTCCTCCTCCTCCTCCTCCTCCTGCTCCTCCTCCTCCCTCCTCCTCCTCCTCCTCCCCTGGGCCCCCCCCCCCTGGCGCACCTCCCCCTGGAGGTGTGGGCTTGCATTGGAAGCCGCCTGGTTTTGAAGGAGCCCTCTCCGAGTATACAGTCCAGCTTCTTCTGGTAGCCGGTTCGTCAGCCCAGACCGGGAATCCACGAGGATCTGCTTCGCTCTGCTCGTACTCCGCGCCGCCGCCCGACGCGGGCCGCCTCGCCTCGTCGGCGGACGCTCTTCCGCTTCGCCGCCGACCTGTTTTGCGCCCTCCCCCGCAGGCGCGCCGCCCAGCGCCCAGGCGGGGATCAGGCCTTCCTCGTACGCTCGTCTACTTATACTCATCCTCTGTATCTTCTGCCATCCCATCAAGTCTCAGTCACGCGCAGAGGGGGGTAGGGGGAGGGGGGAAGCCTTCTTAGAAACACCCTGCTTCTAAGACGCCTTCCCCCGTCCCTCTACCCCCTGGTGCCCGCCCCAAAAAGTTTGCGTCGTTTCCTGGTCGCAGGATGTGCAGGTGAGCCCGACTCCGCCTCTGGGGCCCGAGGGAACTGAAGACAGGCTCCGTCCGCTTTCTCTTCTTCTGAAGAGGGGGGAGGGAGTAAATGAAGGGGATGAATAGGATGATGCGAACGAATAGGAGGGGAGGGATGTGAGCGGTGGACGGGGGGAGGAGGGGGCGGAAGAAGGAGGAGGGAGACAGCAGAAGGACGTGGAGGATGATGTTGTGGATTATTTCCTGCAGAGCGGGAAGAGACATCATGTGTCCCGCCCTCCCAATTCTGACTTTCCCCCTTGGGAGCACGAGCATCAGCAGCATGCGAAACGGATGGCGCCTTCAGAACAGCGTGGGCACCTGATGACTACTGAACCGGAGCCTCTCCTAGAAGCGCTGCCCAAGACGCTCTGCGACTGAGTTCGTAGATTGCGGGAGCGTCGCGAGCACACGGCAGATCCCTGAACAGCATTGGGGCCGCCTCCTCCTCCTCCTCCTCCTCCTCCTCCTCCTCCTCCTCCTCCTTCTCCTCCTCCCCCTCATCCCCCTTCCCGTAGCCATTTTGGCTCAAGTTCGAAACCTTGCCGCGAGGCTTTGAGCTTGTCCGCAGCCGTGCGGCAGGCTCGGGTGATTTTGGCGTGTGCATTTCCTGGTGTGCTGCCCTGCCACCAGGCCTGCTCTTCCGAGCATTTCATATTTTGTGAGTTCCTGCTGGAGCACCAGCCTTCGCCCTGGAGTATCCCTGCCATGCCTTGGAAATATGCTCCATGGACCCGTCGGCGCCCTGGTCATGATAATTGGTGTAGCTATAGTGTATGCTCGAAGTGCGGGCATTGGGAGTTCGACCACCATGGCCATGTCACGTGTTCTAAGTGCAAAGGTACGTACCTCGCGAAGGACGGCGCGAAGGATCAAGATCCTATTGCTGCTGGTGTGCGTTGGAAGCGCCGCGCTACTAGGCTGACGCCCCCTCCCTTGAAGATGAACTTGAGAGGTTGGCGGGACTTTTTCCTGATCGTGCCCATGTAGTACGAGGTGTTCGGGAACGTGCACCACCCCCTGCTGAAGCCGAGGTACCTCTACCATTGTCCGACAACGACCTGGAGAAGAAGGTCGCCAAGAAGAAAACGGCGTTGGCTCTCGCAGTGGAACGAGAGTCAAAAGCTGAGCGAGTTGCATTGTACGACGTTGAGCAGAAGCTTGCAAGTGTTGCTCGTCACAAGGAGGCTTTGGCCAAGGCACAAGATGCCCACGCCGAGTCGGCGTTTTCATTGGAGAAGGCAGATGCTGCCCACCGTACCGCGTACGCCGAGATGGACTCTTTCGATCCACAGGTTTACCGTCTGCAGATCGTGGCTGAGGAACGTGCTGAAAGGGAGCGTTTGGAACGGGAACGTGGGCAGGCAGCTGCGGCGGCAGCCTGCCCCTCCGTCCACCCCAAGCACAGCACGGACGGGCGCCCAGCAAAGACCGCCGCCAACGGTGGCACTGGGCCCATGGATGTCGACGCTGAACGCCCTGCTCCAGCTCAAGGTGCCGCTGGGCCTGCTGCAGCCCCTCAGCCGCCTGATCTTATGTCTTTCAGCGATGACGACTTACGTAAATTGCGCGATGCACACAACCAGAGGTTCGAGTATTGGATACAGATCAAGTCTTTCAAGTCGCATAATGAGGAAGATAATTTGTTTGACGCTCCCAGCGACGTCGGTAACGACGAGTCATACCGTGATGAACTTGACGCACTCAAGAAGAGGAGCATCGAGGTGGCCTCGTCAGCTGGCGAGCTCGAGAGGTTGGAAGAACTCATGCAGAAGCGATATCAGATCAAGGCCGCCAAACGATTGCGCACTGTTCGAGATGGAGCAGCTGCCTCGTTCGACTGTGCGCTGCATGCTATGCTCCCAGTTCATGCGCCAACTGCTGCCCCCTGTCCTACTGAAGAAGGTGGAGGAGGTGGAGGACAACGGCGTCTTCAACAACAAGGGCGCGCTGCAGGCTACAGGGTAGAGGAAGCTGGCCGCTTCCAGTGACCTGCTGTTCTGCAATATCACGTCTTGGAATCAGGTTACGCTCGATTTCTCGCAGCAGATCAGGCCAGTGAGCGACGCCTTTTTCGTCGCCGAACATCATGTGATCAAGGATCTTGCCCGTGCGAAAAGGAACGCTGCACTGGTTGGCTGGAGGCCGCATCTGCGCCCTGCGCCCCCATCCCCTGGAGGAGGCACCGCTGGAGGAGTTGGAGCCCTGGCTTCCAAAGGTTTGAGTTTTAGGCGCTTTCTGGCTTCCGACACCCTGGATGTAGGCAGTGGTCTCAATTGGTTTTCCTTGGAACTAAAAACCAAGCAATGTGTTATAGCTGTAGGAGTGATTTATCTGATTGCTGACCTGGGTTTTTCTGGGGAAAACATCGAACGAATTCGCGCTGTTTCGGAGTTCCTCGGGACCCCGGCCATGCCTTGGATCCTGGTTGGGGATTTCAGCATTCCTCCTGAAGGTATGCACCTCTCTGGTTTTCCCCAGCTTGCCCGAGCACGCATACTGGCACGCCTGTTACATGTACGCAGGGAAGGGGTACCCTCATTGATTACGCGATTGCCTCGGATGACATATCTGATTTTGCGAAGGTAGGCACCTATTCCCAGAGCCCGTTCAAGACGCATGTTTGTTCGGACATACGTATCGCGCACGAAGCATTGGAACAGTCCATGTGGAAGAGGTGTCGCCCTATCCCATTGCCTGAACGCCATGGGCCAGATTTACCTTGGAAGCAGCTGTTGATGCAACTTCCTGACGAGGGGCAGCCTGCGATCCCTGCCTACAGTTACCACGCCCTGCTACCGCATGTCCAGGACAACCTGAACACAGGCCTCACAGAGCTCTACCTTTTATGGTCTCGGGCTACGGAGGCAGTGTTCGAATCCAGGGCAGCTGCTTGCGAAGTCAGAGAGGGTCGGGCACTGCGTGGAGAGCGTCCTGTTTTTCGTTGTGCGTCGATTGGACGGAGAGGCCCTGAAGGCCAAAGTGTCCGCGAGCCTGCTCTCGCTTTCTGGGCTCATGTTCTCAAAAAAATGTGGGAATACCGTCTTTACCTGGCTCGTAAATCTCCTGCAATGGTCGCCAGCTTAGCCAGCGCCCTCCAAGGTTTAGCAGCCAAGAATGAGAAGCACCTTGGCCCCGAGGACACCTGTGGGCTTAGCTGGTGGCGAGCTTAGATGGCTGTTTTGCCGACTAAGGCTGAGTATCTGGATGTACTCACAGGTGCCATCTCTGCTGGCGTCAATGCTGCCTGGAAGGCAGCCAGGACCAACTCGCGCGCGAGAATGAAGGACTGGCTCCTGAGGGCGCTTCCAAAAGGGGCTAAGAAAGTGCACTCTTGGTTGAAACACGACATTGGTGAACCTCACCAGGTTTTGGTTGCCCCTGAAGGAGTGAGGCACTTGCCTGCTGATATGATGACCTACCGAGAATCCTTATGGCGCGGAGTTTGGGCCACCCCTGGATCCCGTGAAAAGTTGTTTGGGGCTTTAGATGCCCTCAAACCCCGTGCTTTGGAAGCGGTTTCTTTGCTTGAACCTTTGCACCCATGGATGTCCAACGGGCTGCTAGGTGTTTTGCTGCTACCACTGCTGCTGGGGTTGACTCTTGGGCCCCGCGGTCGTTGGTCGACCTGCCTGGGGGCGCTCTGTTGGGGTGCACTTACATCCTCAATCAGTGCGAGTCCTTGCTTGCCTGGCCTATGCAGGTCTACCTGAGTGTTATTGCCCGAATGTGATCGTCCAGTTCGTAAATGCCCCACCCTGTATAGGGTATACCGCGAAGCTAGGAACCAAGATTTGGACAGATGTAACCAGGATAGGCACAACTTTTGGGATACTGCGCGCTGCGGGCCGTTTTATTCCGCGAGCTGGGTCACGAGATAGCTCGCATCATGGGCCTCTGCTCCGTGGGTGCGCACTGGGACCTGGGAAGATGTTTTGATTCTGTCCAGCCGCATCGGCTGGTGGGTTTGGCAGTCAATATGGATTATCATATCCACCTCCTCTACCTCGGTATCCTCATTCATGAAGCCCCCCGTGCATTGGAAGTTGGAGGCGTTGTGTCCGATAGTATTGACCCTGGCTGTGGAATACTGGCAGGGTGTGTACAATCCATGTCATGGGTTAAGATTTATGATTATGACTTGCTGGATATTGCCCATATGCATTATACACCCGTGCAAGTTAAAGCATATGTTGATGTTATCACCAAATCTATTGTTGGACAACATGCCCAAGTGCTCGCATCTCTGGCCCCTGCTGTCATGCACCTTGCGCACCACTTGAATGATTTAGGATGTAGTATGTCAGGCAAGTCGGCTTTCGTTTGAAGCCATGGCGACCTAGGACGAGAGCTTGCGGCGCGTTTCAAGGCAGTTGGTCTGCCCATCAAACTGGAGCAGGCTGCTCGAGATCTGGGGGTCATGACTACGGCTGGAGTGACAAGACTCATTGCGAAGCTTATGCATCGCAGGAGCACTGCCTCAAAGAAGGCTACGAAAGTTGCGTCGGTGACCAAGATTGTTGGCAGTGCCCGAAGGCAGTGCCCGAAGGGGTCTTGGCTGTCGGCTCTTGGAGCCACCAAGTCCTTGGCCTCACTGTTGGCCAGATTCGGTCCATGAGGGCCCAGGCCGCTATGTGTTCTGGGGGGTGGTGCCCTGGGGCCTGTACTACCTCGGTTTTAGGACTTGTCAGCGCAGCCAACGATGACCCCCAGTTTAGGCTCATATACGAACAACTAGTTTGTTTTCATGACGTCGGGCAGGAATTGGACCACCAGAAGAGGATGGAAGTTTCTAGGTGTTGGGACACTATCGTGAACAAGTTCAGTAAAACCAAGCATCTGTGGCAATGTGTCCGTGGCCCACTCGCTGCTACTATTGCGGTGTTGATTGATTTGAATGCAATTCCCCCACAGCCCTGTCTACTGGCTCTTCCCAAATGGCGTTCACGTCCGCTTCACCGACGGAGCTTTCCAGCACAGCCTCTGGCACGTGCTAGTGGAAGTGTGCAACGACCTGTCGTGGAGCGGGGCTGCAAAACACGATGAAGGGTCAGGTTTAAGTGGAGGGGTCGATTTCACTGCTCCCAGGGCCCTTCTGAGGAAGCTTGAGAAGGAAGGCTCAGTTGAGGCTTCGGGAATCCTTCGCAATATTTTGACTGCTGGGTTTTGGACCGAAGAACGATTATGTTTGGCTGGTTTTGACTCTGCCACTGGAGGTCCCTGTCCCAGGCGCGGCCACGAGGACGAGAGTGCGACCCACCGCTTGTGGCGGCGCCCGCGCAACGATGAGATCCCTGACGGCGCGATCGCGAGATCGGATTGTGTAAGGTCTGAGGCCATCGCGCCCATTGACAACTGTGTTTGGCCCCGTGGGCCCCCGCTCCCTGAGATGAGTCTTGGGCACCTTCCTGAACCCCGGCACCTCACTTGGGAATGGGGCTCCTTAAGCGGGGGCACAAAGGTCTCAGGAGGCACTTGGGGGTTCGACGGTTCGGGAGGTAAATATTACAAAAATTGGCGTTTGCGTCGGTGCGGTTGGGCCATCGTCCACTTAGCGGCACGTTCCCCACTAATGTGCAGTCTGCTGGCCGAGCGGAGCTTTTTGCACTCATCCAGCTGGCGCGCAGAACAGTCGGACAAGTTCGTGCGCACTGCGACTGCATGCCAGTGGTCCGAGGGTCTCGGCGCCCCCTCCGTGCTAAAACTAAGTCGTCAATGCTCGATGTATGGTGCGAATGTCACGAGGTCCTGGGGTACCGAGGCGGCGCGATTCAAGTCCTTTGGACTGAAGGTCACCCCACTCAGGCTCAAGCTTTTTTTATGCGCATTGGTGAGTTTGAATCCTCTCTGAATCAATCTGCCGATTTCTTTGCGGGAGAAGCCGCGGAGGCTGGACAGGTGTCAGACGACCATGCCCGCGCTACGCTTGCGTGCGATGATGGGGCCTCCAAGGTTTTAGGCCGTCTGCTTGCGGTCCAGAGAGAAGCGGTGTCCACCTCCGACCGCGAATGTGTCAATCGTACTGCTCGCGTGCGTAGCTCGAGTCGCTCGCTAGACCAAAGGTTATGTAGGCTTCGGGATACAGGGCACCAGTGCACGGTTCGCACGGCTATTTTCAAATGTGTTCATTGTTTGTGCAATTTCAGTCGGAGAGGTGCCCTTTTCAGAGTTCTGGCCGTGCCCCTGCAAACCCCGAGCTGATATTCAACAGAGAATTCTTTACGCTTCGCGTATCCCCACCAGCCCATCTCACAACAGCAACTCTTGCGAAGCATGCCGAGAGTTGTGTTTTTCAGGCGTGTGTCCGCTTGGCCCCGCATATCTCCACTGTTACTCCTTCCTCCCGCCTCCTTGCACATCCTCCTTGTCGGGGGAGCGGGAGAAGGACGAGGCGGAGGAGGAGGGAGAGAAAGCGCTCCTCGTGGTTTGAGTCGTTTGGGGTTTCTCGTCCTGGTGTGAGTCGTTCGGGCCCTTCTTCCTGGTGTGAGTCGTTCGGGCTCTTCGTGGTGTGAGTCGTTCGGGCTCTTCGTCCTGGTGTGAGTCGTTCGGGCCCCTCCTCCTGGTGTGACTCGTTCGGGCTCCTCGTGGTGTGAGTCGTTCGGGGCCCGCGTCGTGGTGTGAGTCGTTCGGGCTCCTCGTGGTGTGAGTCGTTCGGGCGCCTCGTCCTGGTGTGAGTCGTTCGGGCCCCTCCTTGTGGTGTGAGTCGTTCGGGCTCTTCGTGGTGTGAGTCGTTCGGGCCCCTCGTCCTGGTGTGAGTCGTTCGGGCTCCTCGTTGGGCCTCTTGGGGGCCTCTTGGGGGCCTCTTGGGGCCTCTTGGGGGCCTCTTGGGGGCCTCTTGGGGGCCTCTTGGGGGCTCTTCTTGGGGGGGGCCTCTTGGGGGCCTCTTGGGGGCCTCTTGGAGGCCTCTTGGGAGAGTAGTAGTAGTAGCAGTAGTAGTAGTAGTAGTAGTAGTAGTAGTAGTAAGTAGTAGTAGTAGTAGTGTAGTAGTAGTAGTAGTATGTAGTAGTAGTAGTAGTAGTAGTAGTAGTAGTAGTAGTAGTAGTAGTAGTAGTAGTAGTAGTAGTAGTAGTAGTAGTAGTAGTAGTAGTCGTAGTAGTAGTAGTAGTAGTAGTAGTAGTTCAAGTAGCAGTAATCGTAGGAGACGAAGTAGTAGTAGATGTCTTGTGGAAGCCGTTCGGAGGCCTCTTGGGGCGTCTTCGGCGCCTCTGGGGGCCTCTTGGGGACCTCTTGGGGTTATCTTGGGGGCCTCATGGGGGCCTCGTGGTGCCTCCTGGGGACCTTCTTGGGGCCATCTGGTGGACCTCTGGGGGCCCTCTTGGGGGGCTTGTATGAGCGCTGCCCCTCCTCCTGGTGTGACTCGTTCGGGCTCCTCGTGGTGTGAGTCGCTAGAGGCCCGCGTCGTGGTGTGAGTCGTTCGGGCTCCTCGTGGTGTGAGTCGGTCGGGCGCCTCGTCCTGGCATGAGTCGTTCGGGCCCCTCCTTGTGGTGTGAGTCGTTCGGGCTCTTCGTGGTGTGAGTCGTTCGGGCCCCTCGTCCTGGGGTGAGTCGTTCGGGCTCCTCGTTGGGCCTCTTGGGGGCCTCTTGGGGGCCTCTTGGGGCCTCTTGGGGGCCTCTTGGGGAGCTCTTGGCGGCCTCTTGGGAGCCTATTGGGGGCTCTGGGGGCCTCGTGGGGGCCTCTTGGGAGCCTGTTGGGAGCCCCTGGGGGCCTGTTGGGGGCCTCTTGGGGGCCTCTTGGGGGCCTCTTGGGAGCCTCCTGGGGGCATCTTGGGGCCTCTTGGGGGCCTCTTGCGACCTCTTCAGAAGCGCATATGAGCGCTACCCCCTGAGAAAGACAACATGAGACCAAAACCTTCGTAAAATCAATGATTTTGAGAACAAGTCTGAGGAGCGCTGCCCCCTCAGAAGGCCAAAATGGGGCCGAAACCGTGGTAAATTTAATGATTTTGGCTTCACAGAAGAGGAGAGGGTTTTTTTGAGGTGCCCCCGTCGGGGCCAGAATCCTCGTGAGTGTCGTCGTTGTTTGGCCCTCCCAGGAGTCGAAAAAGACCCCCCTGAGAACACCCCGGAGTCCCTGTCCAGGCCCAGGGGGAGGGGGTATGGGGGAGGGGTAAACCCCTCCCCGAAGGGGAAGAAGGGGGGTTGAGGACAGAGAAAGCTCGCTAAACCACTCACGCCCAAAGGGCTGGTGGGATTCAGGCTCTTCCTCCCAGACAGCGGGCACCCGACCCGCACCGAAGGGAGCCGTCTCCTCCCCCTGATGACTTGGGGCCTCGGGAGGCGGGAGTGGGCGGGGGTCTGTATCATCCTGTGGCTGATCAATGTCATCTCACACACCGCCTGTCCTCCTACCGAGGAGTGTTATTTTGCACAACCTGCGGTTGCCATTGTGTAGAGAACCCGCGCCCCCTGAAAGAGGAGTGCAAGCCCCCCACCTGAGCGGGGAGAGATGTTCTAAGCAGGTTGAAGAGGGGACTCCCGCCGAAATCTGGTGGAAGTTTCCCTGATGTTTGAATGTTTCGTGATCTTAGGGTCTGGCACGGTGGCATTACGCCCCGACCGATGCCCTTCCCCTTCTCAGACTCGACTGCCCGAAGTTTTTGTCCCCTGCGTTGGAGCGGAAGGCGGCGGGTCCTTGATCGCTCTGCCCAGTTGTCTTAGGACGCATCTGGAGGGCCCGCCATGGGGACATTTGCTCGGTGGTGGAGTCAGGCCCACACCAGGGGCAAGCTAGGGGCCGTCCAGGCGTCCGCCCGTTCAGGGCTAGGCACACCTAGGGTTTTTTGGCTGTCGCCCTGGCGTCGCCTGTGATTTCAGATTTCAGGATATTACTTGATGTTTTCGGACTGTTTCCTGTTCAAATTAATGGTCTTGCCCGTGGCAGTTAAGTTCAAGCTGGGAGGGGAGAGACGGCCATCCCCCACGTCCTAGCACTTGCCCAGTGCATCAGCGCGTGTTAGTGTTATCTGTTTCCTTTCAAACGCGCACGGCCCGATGCGACTGACCCTGAGGGCAGGCATCCGTGTGCTTACCCCACATCTGGTGCGTGGCCTGCCACCGTCCAGGCGCTCCCTGCACCTGGGGTGGTAGGCCCCGCCGCCCTTGTGTGGGTGGTCGTATGCATTTGTTGTGATGAAAGAAGATGCGAGCCTTCTTTCCAGGCTTGCTTTGTCCGTGCCCCCCGCCCGCACCCCACCCGTAGCCCTTGTCGTGGGCTCCAGGGGGATCGCGGGGCGGGGACTGGGCACACGAATTTGAACATTTGTTTGATGAATGCATGAATTTGTGAATTTGTTTGCGTGCCCCGCCCAGCAGCAGGTCACCACGCGCAGAGGTAGAATAGATTGGAATACCCTCATCCCCCTTCTCCCTCCCCCTCCTTCTCCTCCGGTTCCCGGAACTGCGCAGGCCTCCGAGGCCTCGGGGATGCCCTCGCGCGAGGAGGTGGCGGGGCCGCACGAGGGTAGGCGGGGCCGGAAGGTGGCGGTGCTCGCCCGCCTCTCTCGCTCCCCGTTCCAGCTCGCTCGTCGTCATCGTCGTCGTCGTCGTGCAGGCGCGTGGAGCAGCGACGGGCCCCGCTTCCGTGCGGAGTCGGCGCAAACCGTCGGAGCATCCAAGGGTCCTGGGCCTCTCATGCTTCGGAAGGGCGCCGCTCCCCGTTCCAGCTCGCTCTCTCGCAGCCGCTGCGGTGCCTTCGCGATCCGTGCCGACGGGCTGGCGCGATGCCCTTCGAGGTGCCCAAACCCCTCGCGTTGTGAAACAATCGCGACGGGAGGTTTTTCACAATTTTCGGCTTCCGGGGGCCCTCCCTGGGCCACGGGACCGTCAAAAACAGATTCAGGATGAAAAGTCGGTCCCGAGGATGGGGTCCCGACCTCTGGGGATCGGCGCTGTGGAAAGAAGAAAAAAAAAAAAAAAAACAAAAAAAAAAAAAACGACGTCGGGGGTCTGGGTGTGGGGCGTTCCAGAGAGGGCCTCGCCTTCGAGGGTTTCGGAGGAGCTGCTGTTTCTTCATCGGCGGAAGGGTGGCGGAAGGCGGCGGAAGAAGAAGAAAACGAGGGCGGCCCCGCCGACGGAAGCTCGAAACGGCGGAAGGCGGCGGAGGTAGAAGGCTGGCCCCCAAGAGATGCCAGCGGTTTGGGATGCAGGGTGTCAGGGATCGGTCCTGTGTGCCGGAGCCAGCAGGGTCGCAAGGCGAACGCGATGAGGGTTGCCCGGCAGGGAAGGAACAAGGAGGCCGCGCCTCCTCGCCCTCGTCCCAGCGCCCCGCCCCACCCCTCGCCGACCCTGCGACGAGCCCGAGGCTGAAACTCTTCCGCGAGATCGGGGGCCTGACCGGCAAGGGCACTCTGAAGGCCTCGGCGCCGTCGGACCCTCCCTCCCTCCTGGATCCTCGTGGTGGTCGCCAGAGGCCATCAGAAGCCACGAGCCCTCGAACAGAAGAAGGGGCAGGTTTGTGGTGAAGGGCCGTGCCATCAGAAGGAGCCTCTCGTACAGAACAGATCGGCAGTGGGCGCCAAGCCGAGGCGCCGGGTCCATAGTTATGAGTTTTGTGAGAGTCGCTCGGCAAAGAGACGGCAAGCCTTGGCTTGGAGAGAGAGAGAGAGAGAGAGGAAAAAGAGAAAGAGAGAGAGAGAGAGAGAAAACAAAAAAAAGTGTATGATGTGGAGGGGATTCACCAAGCAGTGGGGAGAATGCCTCCCGACCAAGGGCCGAGCCCTCCGGAACATCACCAGCATCTAGTATGGGGGAGCTTTCTGCAGGCGAGCCCCAGGCAAGGACACCCTCCCCGATTTCCCCCCCCCCTTTCCCCCCTTTGGCCCACTACATGCTTGACCCCCTCTACGGGCCACGGGCCCCCCCTCCAGAAGCTCGTGTGCAGCGCGCACAACGGCGGCCAGAGCAGTCCAGCAGCGTCGACGGCGCCCCAAGATTGCTTCAAGACGGCACAAGAGGCACCCAATCCGCCCCGAGAGACCTGCAAGATTCTCCCCGAGAGGGCCCCAGGAGTCCAAAATTGCCGCGTTCTCTTAGGGAAAACGTTCATTTCCAGCATATTCGCTTCGGGGGTCTAAGCAGCATCCAGACGGCCCAAGAGGCCCCAAAGATCGCCCCAAGACGGCCCAAGAGGCCCCCAAGAAGGCCCCAGGACGGCCCAAGAGAGCCCCAACACGGTTCAAGAGGCGCCCAAGATTTCAAGAGGGGTCCAAGAGGGGGAATTCCAATTGAGAGGGGTCCAAGAGGGGGGCCGCTTTGCTCCCGTCGTTCAGAATGGCGGTCTCGCCCCAGCGCGGGCCACTTTTCTGGATCCGAGTCTTGCTTCATTGTGATCCCCCCTCGTTTCCCCTCCTCTGCTTTCCCCTGCCCTCCTGCTTCTCCCGCTCCTTTCACTCCAGTTCCGGTTGCTGCTGTTCGTCTCGCCCCAGGGTGCGCAGCTTTCTGAACCCGAGTCTCTTTTCATCGTTGTCGCCCCGCCCCCCTCAAATCCCATTCTCAGACTTCCCTTGGTCCTCCTTTTCCTCCCAATCCGTCCTCTTCAGTTCCTGCTGCTGTTGTTTCTCCTCCTCCTCATCATCATCCTCCTCCTG
>CAUYUJ010014228.1:383472-385931 GCA_963575745.1 Prorocentrum cordatum
GTTGTCGGACGGGGGCCCCCGCTCGAGCAGGAGCCCCCCCTCGGGGTCGGACAACCCGCGCCCACCCCGATACGTATAGCGTCTTCATCGCCTGGCCCTTCCCCATGCCTCCGCCCTACAGTTATGACGTTCTATGATGTTCCAACCTGCTCCCGCCTTGATCACCAAAAAGAACTTCGGGCACCAAGAAAGTACCGAAACTGGATGGTTTTCGCGCGCCGGTCCCTGGGAGGCGATACTCGTTCGACACTGTTTCGGCATTTTTCTGGGTGTTCGACACTGTTTCTGGGATGTGGCCCCTCAGCACGATGGGAGCGACATAGCCCTACAGGTTTGGGTGTGCACTGTCATTTCATCCAGGTCGGAGAGCCGGCCGGGCTTCTGAGGTGGCCTGGCCCGGCGAGCAGGAAGAGGGGGGCGAGGCTCGAGGAGCTGGGTCCGAGAAAGTATTTGTTCTGCCTCTTGGGGTCTCTGGGGGTCGTTGTCGGGCCCCGGGGCCGTCGAAGACAACAGGTCTGGTCTGAAGAATGTCACAGGCGATCGTTTTCTTGTTCAATCTTTTGCCGATCGGCGCGGGCCCTTGCACCCCCCCTCCTTCCCCCCCCGTGGAGCAGGTATTAACTATTTGAATCGCCTATTTCAAGCAAATGCAGTCTCCCCCACAGCACGCACGATTACAAACAGTCACACTAAGCAGAGGTCCAAAGCCAGACGCCCCCCCCCTCCTCCTCCGACCAATGTCGAAACGCCGAATAAGAAAACGTTGACCAGGATGGACTCCGGGAGGGTTCCAGGGTCGATTCTGAGCGGATGTGTGCTCATCCCCCTTCTTGTGACCGAGTTTCTCGGGGCCCATCCAGGTCAGGCCCCCAGACGTCTCCACGGGGAGGGGAACTGGCAGAGAGTCGCTGATGTTCGCTGTGGGAGGGTCACAGTGCTGGCCAATGCTGTTATCAGCGGCCTAGGAGGTTGACACCAACACCAATATCGGCGGTGTGCCTCCACCGAGGGCAGATGATCCTGGTTTCGGTGATGGCGGTAATATTCGTGCTGCCTAGATGGCCGAAATATTGACACCAACACAGAAATCTAGGATCATCTTCCCCTGGTGGAGGCAAACCCCTGTTTTGGTGTTGGTGTCCATTTTTAGGCCTCCAATGTTATCTCACAAGCCTGGGAGCACCCACAGAGCCAGGGCAGGGACCACAGGCGAGGGGCAGGGGACAAGGGAACGGGTCCACCAATACTAAAGCCACGGCCTCGACCTCCTCCTCCTCCTCCTCCTCCTCCTCCTCCTCCTCCTCCTCATCCCTCCTCCCCCTCCTCCTCCCTCCTCCCTCCTCCCTCCTCCCTCCTCCCTCCTCCCTCCTCCCTCCTCCCTCCTCCTCCCTCCTCCTCCCTCCTCCCTCCTCTCTCCGCTCTCCTCACTCCTCACGCCTCCCTCCCCCTCGAGGAGGAGGAGGAGGAGGAGGAGGAGGAGGAGGAGGAGGAGGAGGAGGAGGGGGAGGAGGAGGGGAAGTTAGAGAAGGAGGGGGGGGGAGGAGGACACGGCGGAAGAGGGAGAGGACGAAGGAGGAGGAGGAGGAGGAGGAGGAGGAGGAAGAGGAGGGGGAGGAAGGGGGAGGGCAAGAGTGGAGTGGCGCAGGCGGGCTCCGCTGGAACCTGCAGCAGCGGAGCCTAGCCGGGGGGAGGGTCGGAGGTCCTGGGGATTTCTCGCTGGTTCTTGGGGGCATTCTCTGCCTGGGAGGCCTGCCAGCCGCTGCGCCTCCCCGACCCAGACATGATCGCGTCGTTGAAAAGTCAGGACGGAGGTTTTTTCGCTATTTTCAGCCCCTGGGAGCCCTCGCCGGGTCCACGACGAGCAACCGGTCCCGGGGAAAGGGTCGGGCCTTCCGGGGACGCCGTCCTGAAAAAATCAGGGCGTCGCATGTCTGGGAGCGCGTTCCGGGGGTGCCGGGAGCGTTCCGAGCGGCCGCCGGAGGCCCGAGTCACGAGCCGAAAGCCGCCCCCCCTCTGATGGAGGGCGCAGCGGCGTGGATGCGATGGGGGGGGGCACAGACATCAGGAGGGAAGGTGCGGCACACGCAGAAATAAACGCTGACGTACGCTAACATATGGGAGACTGTGGGAACTGGCGGGAATCAGGAAACGGCAGGCAAGCTGGATAGATATAGTGAATCCTGGAATGTGTGTCGATTCATGTTTGTCTCTCTGGGCCCCCTTTACCCTGGCGGAGCAGGGCGCAGTGGTTTGGACGGGAAGGGGGGGGGCATGGAGGAGAAGCCGCCGTGCGGCGTAGCAGGTCACGATGGATCCCTTCAACTTGTCGTACCCGATCCGGCCCACGCAGAGGCCGGGCGTCACGCACTGAAGGGGAATGGGATGATGATGAGGATGATGAGGAGGCGGAGGGGGAGGGGGAGGAGGAGGAGGGGGAGGGGGGGAGAAGGAGGAGGAGG
>CAUYUJ010014228.1:386031-425307 GCA_963575745.1 Prorocentrum cordatum
GAAGAGGGAGAGTACGAATGCGGAGGAGGAGAAGGAGCAGGAGCAGGAGGAGCAGGAGAAGGAGGAGGAGGAGGAGGAGCAGGACAAGGAGAGGAGGAAGAGGAGGAGGAGAAGGAGGAGCAGCAGGAAGAGGAGCAGCAGGAAGAGGGAGAGGGAGAGTAGGAGGTGGACTCGGCGGAAGAGGGAGAGGACGAAGGAGGAGGAGGAGGAGGAGGAGGAGGAGCAGGGAGAGGGGGAGGAGGACCTGGCGGAAGAGGGAGAGGACGAAGGTGGAGGAGGAGGAGGAGGAGGAGGAGGAGGAGGAGGAGGAAGAGAGGAGGGAGTTGAAGGCCGAGGAGGAGGACGACGGCGAAAGCGTCCCTGTAAGTAGCTTCTTCTCCACTGCGGGAGACAAAATCCCTCGGATGAGGAGCGCTGGGGGTAGGCCCCCGATGGGCCTGCCATTCGGGCGGGGCCCCGTTTGAGTAAAGTGTCCGCCCTCCGTCGTTGTGGCTAGCAGAAGCGCTAAGAGTTCAGAGGATCAGATTCGAACCCAGGCATGCTCTCGTCGTTAAGAAATAAAGCAGGACGGAGGTTTTTCGCCGTCTTCGGGCTCTGGAGGCCCTCGCCGGGCCCCAGGAAGGAGAGTCAAAAACGACTCGTGGAGAAAAACCTGTCCCGGGGGAAAGGGTCGGGATTTCCGGGGACGCCGTGTTGAAAAAAATCAGGACGTCGCATGTCTGGACAGAACTGTCCCGCGACAGCCCTGTTTTGGAAAGGGCCTGCCCTCCACCCGTGTGGGCGCTGCAACACTTCAGGGAGCTCTGCTCGCACGTGCTGCTGGAGGCTCCAGCGGGAGCCCCGTGCTGACACGGATCCTCCCTCCATTTGCGCATGTTTTCAATGTCGAGCAGTTTTGAAACGTCGAGCAGTCTACGTCGAGGAGGTCTGAGTCCAGAGTCGCATTTTGGAAGACAAATTGACCTCCATCTTCGTTGCTGCTGGAAGCTTTTAAAAAGAGTGCGCGAGGGGCTAAGGTAAATGCCAATCCGCCATCCATGTAGCTGCTGGAAGCTTGTAGAACGAATGTGCGCGGCGCTAAGACGAGAGTCGCATGTTCCGAACCACCCGCCATCTATCCTTCTTGTTGCTGTAGTGTTCTAGCTTCTGGATCGTAGATTCTCAGGAAGTCTCGAGCGAATCGACGGGCCCGGCCACAGGAGGCAGGATAGGAACCCAGCAATGCAGATACGGACGAGGAGGAGACGGAAGAGGATTGGGAGGAGGAGGGCGAGGAGGAGGAGGAAGAGGAGGAGGAGGAGGAGGAGGAGGAGGAGGAGGGTTGGAGAAGGAGGAGGAGGAGGACCAGGAGCAGCAGCAGCGGAAAGAGAAGGAGTAGGAAGAGAGAGGAACGGGAGGAAGAGGAGGAGGAGGAGGAGGAACGAGGAGGAGGAGGAGGAGGAGGAGGCGGGAAGAGATGGAGATGGAGGGCGTCGCAGAGAGGCTGTACACCACGATCTGGAGCAAGGACATGCAGCCTCTGGAGGGGCGGCGGATGCCAGGGGCACCGCAGGGGCGCGCTGCAGGGCGCCAGACCGAGGGCGCACAAAGGAGGAGACGAGGAGGAGAGGGAGCAGCAGTGGGAGGAGGAGGGAGGAAGGAGGGGGGAGGTTGAAGGATGGAGGAGGGGGCAGGGAGAAAGGAGGAGGGAGAAAGGAGAGGGAGAAAGGAGGTGATGATGCTGATGATTGCGATGATGATGGGATGAGGGTGAGGATGAGGATGAGGGTGAGGATGAGGATGAGGATGAGAATGAGGATGAGGATGAGGATGAGGATGAGGATGAGGATGAGGATGAGGATGAGGATGATGATGATGATCATGATGATGATGATGATGATGATGATGATGATGATGATGATGATGATGATGATGATGATGATGATGATGATGATGATGATGATGATGATGATGATGGTCTTGTCTCACTTGTCATCTCATTAGCGATTGAGTGCCGCGAGGGTTTATCCTCCGAAACGTTCTAGCTCAGTTCTCTCGCGAGGTCTCCGAATGCTGAGCCCCCGCGCGCTGGGCGGGCTGGGCGTCGCGCACTTCGCCGGGGTGTTCCTGGCGCATCTCGCGGCGCAGCCCACCCCCTTGGCGCCGGAGAAGGCGCCTGTGCCCAGCCCCGCGTCCGCGGGGGTGGACAGTGGCGCCGCGGGGTCGCGGGACCTCCAGCAGGCGCTGTCCACCCTGCAGGAGGCGCTGGGCGACTGCCTGGCCTCGCGGGCGCCTGTGTGCCCGAGCCCCTGCCCCGAGTGCCGCTGCGAGTGCGGGTCCGGGGCGTCGGTGTCGCCAGGCTGGTGGCGCGCGGCCCTTGAGCTCGTGGTGGGGGCCGCGGTGCTCCTCGGCCTCGAGCTCTTCCGCGGCTGCCTGGGCTGGGCCCGTCGGGCCTGCGCCGGGGCCCGCCGTGCGGCGGGCCTGCCGTCGTCAGGGCTGGGCGAGGCGGCTCCGGGCACGCCTGATCCGCGGGTCCCGAGGGGAGGCGGCCAGTATCGCTGAATGTCGGGGATGAGATTTGGGTGGAGTACGATGTTGACCCTCCACTTCTTCATGTTCGGTTTCTGCTGGTGGGTTCCGCTCGCATTCCAGGTGCCTTCTCGGTGCTCACCCCTGACATGGACGTGTATGTCGAGGAGTACCCGCCAGCGAACACGGATGTGCGTGGGTACTACCTCAAGCAGCCCCGTGGGGTCGGGGCCCTGGCGGTGGCAACGCCAGGTGGACGGGCTCACTACGACTTCGCCTACCTCCCGACCGCCATGCAGATGGTCGGGGTCTTCCAGGAGGCGCAGGTGGCCATGGCGAGTTTCGAGGGCGAGCGGCTGGGCGTGGTCCCTGCTGGCGGAGTGCGAGGCGGCGGCGCTGGCGGAGGGGCAGCCGCGGGGCTGCGGTGGAGGCGGAGCCGCCGCTGTCGCAGGACTCCCTGCCTTGGCCCCTGCGGGCCCCGGCGGCGCGGGCGGCCTTGGCGCGGGAGGCGCGGCCGGCGGTGCCGCAGCCGCGGGCCCAGCAGGTGCCTTGGTCGCAGCGGGTGGCGGCGCCCCCGTTGGAGCGGCGCCTGCGCCCGCTGCCGGCGGCCTGGCGGGTCTCGCCGCCGCGCTGGCGGAGGCCCCCGGCGCTGCTGATGGCGGGGGCGCTGGGGCCGCGGCCGCGGGCGGGGGAGGCGCCGATGACTTGCGCACCTTGGCCGTGCGGCATGATCGTCAGGGGCAGCGATACCGAAAGTTTCGGGAGGCTGTTCAGAGCAACCGATCCACGAGCTTTCCCGATTGGCCAGTTCCCGGACCACGGACCTTCCAGTGGGTCGCAGAGTACCAGATGGAGCACGGAGGGACCCCCATGGGCCATATGTGGCCTGGAAGGCGCCCCTGGGGGCCTCGGTGGGCCCCGACGACCCAGTCGTCCACTTGCATGCGGAGTTCAGCAAGCTCATGCAGACGATGTGCACGTATGACCAGCTCGACGGCGCGAACCTGGCGCGTGGGGAGCTGGTCGCACGACAGCTCCAGCTGCGCGAGGAGAAGTACAAGGACAAGATTTTGGCGCTAAGTGGGAACGGCGGGCCCCAGCAGGATGAGGGGTATTTCTTCGCCGAAATGGGCTCGACGCGGGGCATCATGGTCGGCCCCGAGCTCACCAAGTTGGTGGCGGAGCGCTTGCAGGCCGAGGGCAGCATCGCCAAGGAGCGCCGCAAGGCGCGGGAGGAGCGGCAGCTGGGCGCGCCCAGCGGCGGCGGCGGAGGAGCCAGCGCCGGCGGCGGCAAGAAGGAGAAGAAGACGCGACGAGAACGGGGCCACCCTGCGCCCCGCCGGAGAAGGAAGTAGGCCGACCTACACTGGCTCCTTCAGGCCTCGACGTCGCGCTCCGGTGGCCCGATGGGCCCCAGTCGTCAGCGAGATGTCTTTCCTCTTCCCCTTTTTCGCGATCTACCTGCCCGACGACAGGCTCGCCGTGCCGTGGGACGCCGCCGGGATAGAGTGGTGCATTCGTTGGGTCGCTCAACGATCTGGCAGGGCGCGGCGGCGGCGGCCCCCTTCGTGCTTCAGTTTTGCAGCACATGGCGCTCGAGCACATCCGGGAGCAGTGCGCCACTTTCCCTGGGCCGCCCGACGACGCGCGCCCCCGCGGGAGCCTTCGCGAGCTCTGCGGCGCCTGCCCCATGCACGGTGCGACTGCCCCGCTCTTCTTCGCCTGCGGGGACATCGAGAATGCCATCTATGCGACGTGGATCCCTGCAGGCCTGTGCTCGTTCTTCAAGCTCGGGCGGGTTCGCGCGGGCGTGGTCGGCATCACGTCTCTCGATGGTGCGGCGGTTGATTGTGGCGATTGGCTCACCCCTCAGCTTGCCATCTTGCCAATGGGGTGGAGCTGGGCGACGCGCCTTTGCCAGATGGTCATGGAGTCAGCCCTGGCGCGGGCCGGCGCGCCAGCGCCGCGGCACGTGCGAGACCGCAGCGAGGGGCTGGACCTGGGCAAGCAGGACAGCCAGGGCGCCGCCGCCCACGTGGAAAATTATTTGGCGGCGGGCGCCAGCCAGGCCGACGTCGACGCCACGGCGGCGAGGGCGGAGGCGGAGCTGGTCGGCCTCGGCTTTGCGGTGCACGAGCAGCAGCGGGCCAGCAGGAGTTGTTCGTTCGTGGAGCTCCATCTGTGCGGCACTTCGCACTGCGTTCGTGCGTCGCCGAAGCGCCTCTGGCTGGTGCGACGCGCGATCGACGAGCTGCTGGCCCGGGGGTCTGCGCGCGGGGAGATGGTGGAGGTCGCCCTCGGGCACTGCACCTGGATCATGCTGTTGCGCAGACCGTCGCTCGCCATCTTCGACGCGAGCTACCGCCTCTGCCAGGCGGCGCGGGGCGAGGCCTTGCCCTCGTGGACCTCGGTGCGCTGGGAGCTCTGCACTGTTCGGAACCTGCTGCCGTTGTTCTCCGCGCACCTGGCTGCCCCGTGGCATCCGGGGTTTCCGCCTCCGACGCCTCGACGCGGGGCGGTGGGGTCTGCGTCCGGCAGGCCAGCCAGCGCGCCGCAGCCTCGCTGGGGCGGACGGTGGAGCGCCGGCGGTATCACTTCGACGATGCCATCAGCGCCCGCTCTCACGCGCTGGACGGGGGGGGCGTGGCGACCTCGCTGCGGAGACCTGCCGCGCTGCCCAGCGAGGCGGTCAAGGATCTGGACGAGCAGTTCGGCGAGGCCCCAGCGTCCTTCATGCAAGACCCCAGCTGGAAGATCGCGCTGTCTTTCCCGTGGCGCGAGAAAAGCACGACATCTACTCAGCGGAGGGGCTTGCCCTGTCCGCTTCGCTCCGGCACGCCCTGCGGTCGCGGGGCCTTTTGGGCATCGCCTGGTGCTTCTGGTGGGCAACCTGTCTCTGGCCCTCGCTGCGGGGAAAGGTCGAGGCTCGGCGGCGCAGCTCCGCAGCGCGCTGCGCAAGCTCTGCGCGCTGGCGCCTGCCCGCAGCCTCCAGCTGCACGCGCGGCGGGCCCCCAGCGAGCTCAACCCCGCCGACCGCCCGCCCCGCGGCTACCTGTACATCGACACGCAGAAGCTGGGCGTGGTGGCCGCGGTTCGGCCGGCGCCCGCTGCAGCACGCGCTGCTGGCCTGCGCCCCCCCGGGGGTGGCTGGCGGGAAGAGAGCCCGCGCGCCGACGCTGTGGGCGGTGGCTGCGCTGGATCGCCCCCTGGCCCTGCCGGGTGCCGGGGCCACGCTGGGGGCTGCTGCGGGGGCGGCCTCCGCGGCGCCGCGCCGGGAGGCGGCGAGGGCGGCGCCGGGGCCGGGGCCGACCTACTTGGAGCAGAGGTCGATCTCGAAGCCCATGCTGGCGGACTACCGCAGGCGGGCGCAGGCCTTCGTGACCTGGGCCTGCGAGAACCGCCCGGACTGGAAGGACTCGGCGGAGCTGGACTCGGTGCTCGTGGAGTACTTCAATTTGCTCTACCTCCTCGGGCACAGCGGGGACGACGCGTCCAAGTTGCTGGCTGCGGTGAAGTTCTTCGTGGCGAACCAGAGCAGGCGGGGCACAGAGCGCCTGCCTCGGTGTTCAAGGGCTCTGGCGGGCTGGGGCAAGTGCGCCCCTCGCCGTTCGCGACAGCCCCTTCCTTGGCTCGTGGTGGCCGCGCTGGCGGGCGGGCTCCTGCGGCGGCAGCTGACGGAGCACGTCGCGGCGATGGCCCTGAGCTTCAGCACCTACATGAGGCCCAGGGAGGCGGACTCTCTGGTCGGGCGGCAGATCGTCGAGGGCGTCGCGGAGGGCAGCGGCAGCGGCGCGGCACTGGTGCTCTTCCTGGAGGAGATGGGAGTGCCCAGCAAGACGGGCATGTGGGACATGACCGTGCCCTTGGACACGTTCCGCTTCCCCGGCCCGTCGCTCTTGGTTCTGAGAGGGCGGCGCCGCTCGCTGAGGGGCCGCGCGTGGAGCTACCCCCCGGGCGACCTCGGGCAGAGGGTGCGCGCGGCCGCGGAGGAGCTCGGCCTCGCCTTGGCGCCCCCGCATCAGCTGCGGCACGGCGGGGCCTCCGACGACCTCGCGGCGCGCAGGCGGACCGCCCTGGAGACCCAGGCCCGCGGGGGCTGGGCAAGCCCGCAGTCGTTCCTGCGGTGCGCCGAGCCCGGCAGGATCCTGGCGGAGATGGCGAAGCTCCAGCCGGGGCGCTGGACTACGGCAGGGCGGTCGACGCCGCGCTGGCGAGCATCCTCCTCCTGGACGGGGCGGCGGCCCCACCCCCGAGGGCGCGGCGCGTCGCAGGCCCCTGCGGGACCTCACAATATGCATGGGAGCACCGAGGCATGCAGTGAAAGTCCGCACGGTTTTCTGGAGCTTTTCGCTGGATCCGGAGGCCTTTCTGCCCGGGTATGTTCTCTTGGCCTGGCCGCGCTTCCCCTGGACTTCGACCAGGGGCGACGGCCGTGGCGCGACCTGAGCCGTCCCGCAGTCCAGCAGATGGTTCTCGGGTGGCTCAAGTCTCGCGTTGTCCGGGCCGTCTGGTTGGGCACCCCCTGCGCCTCCTGGAGCCGGGCGCGGCGCGGCCCCCCTGGGACTTCGCGGTGCTCTCTCTTATGTCCGCGGATTGTCCTCTGGGGCTCCAGGGGCTCTCGGGAAGACCCCTCCAGGCCGTCCGCTCTGGTAATGCCCAGGTGCGTTTTACTATGCGCGTGATTAGCTTGCGCCGCCGCCTGTCCATCCCAGCGCACCTGGAGAATCCTGGAGCATCTTTTTCGTGGACGGCCCCGGCGGTGGCCGAGATGCTCTCGAAACCCGATTGCATGACGTATATGCTCGAGATGTGCTCGTTCGGGGCCCCGCGGCGAAAACCCACCCGGGTGACCTGCTGGGCCTCCTATCATCCTCCCTATTCGCCTCCCTATCTCTGTCAGGGGCGGGGTGGAATGTGCAGCTATTCTAGCTAGCATCCTATCGTGCTGTCCGGAGTCGACAGGACCACCGGCATGCTCTGGACTCGTCGGGCCGAGCCGTACTGTAAGAAGTTTTGTCCTTTCTTTTCCAGGATGATTCAGTGTCAGGTAGATTGGATCGGTTTCAGCAGAATGTCAACGTTTGTTAAAGTAGTTTGAGTGTTCGGCCCCGGGCGCGAGTGTACACCCTCTTGGATTGCCGCCGGAGGCCACGCTACCATTCGGGAATCGGGCGTGTCTCAGCGCGCTGAAATGTTTTTTCCTTCGTCCAGGCCCGGGTTCCACAGCGCCCCGGCCCCTGACCTGGTTGCCCAGGCCCCCGGCCCACACGGCAAAAAGTGGAATGCAGCACGGGTGTGGCACGGGATAGCGTTGAGATTGTCATGTCTCACTTGTCATCTCATTAGCGATTGAGTGCCGGGAGGGTTGATCCTCCGAAACTTTCTGGCTCAGTTCTCTCGCCCCTTCCCTCCCTCCCTGCTCGCTTCCTTGCCTCGTTTCGTGTCTCAGCGCGGTGAAATGTTTGTCCTTCGTCCAGGCCCGGGTTCCACAGCGCCCCGGCCCTTGACCTGGCTGCCCAGGCCCCCAGTCCACACAGCAAAAAGTGGAACGCAGCACGGGTGTGGCACGGGATAGCGTTGAGATGGTGATGATGATGATGATGGTGATGATGATGATGATGATGATGGTGATGGTGATGGTGATGATGATGGTGATGATTAGCATGATGATGATGCTGATGGTGATGGTGATAGTGATGATGATGGTGGTGGTGATGCTGCTGGTGATCGTGATGCTGATCATGGTGATGATGATGGATGATGATGCTGTTGTTGCTGATGATGATGATGACGATGGTGATGATGATGAGGAGGAGGAGGAGGAGGAGAACAGGAGGAGGAGGAGGAGGACGACGACGACGACGATAGTGGTGGTTTGATGATGATAATGGTGATGTTGGCAGCGATGGTGGTGGTGATTGTGATTGTGATGGTGGTGATGGTGATGGTGATGGTGATGACCAAGGCCCGCAGCGCCAGTGGCTGGAAGAGGGCGAGGAGGAGGAGGGGAGATGAGACGCAGGAGGCGGGGCTGCCCAGTCTCCTCTTCTCCCCTATCCGTCTCCCTGGCCGACCGTTTCCTCCCCTCCCTGCGGCTTCCCGCACCCCGTCTTCCCTCCCCCCTTCCTTGCCATCGCACCCACCCCCTGCCCTGCCCTCCCATCCCGCCCACTAAGTCTTTCCTCTCGTCCTCTCGGGCCCCGCGCCTCCCTTTACCCTGTCCTGTCCTCCCCGCTCCTCGTCTCCCCCTCTCCTCTCTGCCATCCTCGCCCCTTCTCGTTCCCCCTTCTCTCCTCCTCTCCCTTGCCCGTCTTTGCCGGAGGAGTCGGCCCCTCTCTCCTCCATCTCCTCGTCTGCGGCGCGGGGGGAGAGAGGAGCCACCGCATCTAAACACAAGAAGCAGAGTATATCAACGCTTTTCAACACAAACACAAAACTGCCCGCGGCAAGCACCGAGCTTACTCAAAGCACTGCGGGCGGATCGCGGGCGGGTGGGTCGCGGGCGCGGACCGTAAGTGCGGGTTGTTTGGGGCACGCACGGGTCGTTCGGGGCGCGGGGGGCGCAAGTCGCGTGTCATGGGTCACCATGGAGTCCTAGGCGGTGGGTTCTTTTTATCGTCTCTGCTGCCTCCTCCTTCCTTCTCCCTGTTCCCCCCTCCTCTTCCTCTTTTCTTCTGCACCTCCTCATCATCCTCCTTATCCTGATCCTGGTTCACCTCCCTCTCCCCCCTTCCGTCCTTCTCCTCCTCCTCCTCCTCCTCCTCCTCCTCCTCCTCCTCCGCTTGCCTCGGATGCTCCTGGGGCTGTGCCCTTTTGCGTATATAATTGAGCTCCGCCTCGGACATCGTCTTCGGGATGAGCGCTGGGGTGGGCCAGCTCACATACCCCGTGCCGCTGTTTTCGTTGGCACTTGCTAGAAGTTCCACCGCGCTTGCTTGACGTTGTCTTTGCCCAGGGCCTGGAAGTACCACCGAACTGGCCTAGGTATCCTTCGCTGGCGTGAGAACCCAGTAGCGCTGGGCACAGCAGTCCTCGTTGTGGTCGGGTATGCATCCTTCTTGTTCGGCTTCTGATGCGGGCCCTGCTGCTGCCTATGTGATACCCCCTGTACGTAATGAGGTACGCGTGGCAAGAATACGTCCGTAACAACTACAAATATGAACGCCCATACAGCGCGCCGCCACCACGCCCGCAAGCCGACATAGAGATGCCAGGCATGCAGTTTGCCTCCTGCGAGTATGTTACAGTTTTGGTATCACTGGCATTGTGATTGTTGGGAGGCACCTTTCTCTGCGGCCGTTGTGTGGCATTACCGGTTTGCACACACATGTTGTGTTCGATGGTACTGGGTTTGGGTGAGTTGGTTTTTGTGTCAAACACCGCGCCGTTTTGATGTTGTGCTGGGCCTGACGCCGCTGCTGGTCACGCTTGCCGTTGGGCGCCTGCTTCTTCGTGCTGCTCGAGGTGGGCCTCGTCAAATTATTAGGTTCCAGCGTGTATGGCGTTGATCATTGGGTGGCCGCGTCGTGCCCATTGGCAGCTGATCTCGGTCTTCTTCGCCGTCCTCGTGCTGTTCGCCCCGACCTGAGGTGACAGACGTGTTGCGCGCCAGACCAAATCCTCGTCGTGCACACACACACACACACACCTCCTCCTCCTCCTCATCCATTTCTCTTCGTCCTCCTCCTCCTCCTCCTCCGCCTCTTCCTCCTGCTCCTCCTCATCCTCCTGCAGTCCTCCTCGTCCACCTCTCCTGCCTCCTCCTGTTTGTTCGGGCCGCTGGGCACGGGTCGGCCCCCAACCGTTGGCGCAGGAGGGGGGCCGGGAGAAGGCGCCGACCCGCCGACGCCACGGGCGCTCGTGCTCGCTCGGCGGCTTGCCCAGGAAAACGGAGGAAAGCTGGCCCAGCCCGCGCCCCTCCTCTTCCTCCTCTTCCTCCTCCTCCTCCTACTACTTTTCCTCCTCATCCTCGTCCTCATCCCCCCTCCTCCCTCCTCCCTCCTCACTCCTCCCTCTTCCTCCTCCTCCTGCTCCTGCTCCTCCTCTTCCTCCTCCTCCTCCTCCTCCTCCTCCTCCTCCTCCTCCTCCTCCTCCTCCTCCTCCTCCTCCTCCTCCTCCTCCTCTCCCTCCGTAGCCATTTGGGCTCAAGTCCCTTTTGGACTCCGTCTGGGGTCCAAATGGGAACTGAGCGCCGTCGCCTGTCTGGCTCAGCGGCGCCGTGGTTGCACACAAGCAGCCCACACTCAGGCTGGGTGTTCCCACCTTCTGAACACTACCCGTCTTCCCAGTATTTTTGCATCTTCCTGTCTCGAGTACCGCGCGGTGGTGCATGCCCAGCGATGGCGGTTCCGCATCCCGCAACGACCGCGGCTCCGCGCACCGCGATCGCCGACACCGACAAAGATGGCACGACTGCGATCGCGATCGCAGGCGGCGCGGGTGCACTTCCGTGTCGTCGCGCAGCAGCAGCGGCAAGCCACGACACCCGCGTGATGTTGTTGTCGCTCCTCCTGCTGCTCTGCCGGGTGGCCATCGTGGACCAGGTGTTGCAGGTCCATCGGTTGCTATGTCTGCTGCCGAGCTACAACAACTCGCTCGTGATCGTGGCATGACAGCCACGTTCCCTGATCATGAAGTCCCTCAACGCAACAGCCGTACTGCTCGTGATCCTCTTCAAACCCAGGTGATCCATGGCGTCCCGCTGGCTCTGGTTCCCACTTGGGCGCCTCGACAGACAACATCGAATCAGCGGTCTCCGAGGTCTTCGCCAAGCAGATGGGCGACATCAGGCACTAGATCTCTGGCATCATGGGTACGGCCCACAACGGTTTGCTCGACACGGTGCTCAACATCCTCAAGCCCCAGGTGGTTCGACTGGACGCTCACGATGGCCAGATTCGGGCTCTCGAAGAGCTCACTCCTGCTATCCACGCTGGCGACGCTGCCCTTCGCGATGATGTTGGTTGATCGAATTCAGCAAACTTTGCTGCAGGCCCAATCCGTGCAAGACAGCGTGGTGGACCTTGCGCGTTTGGCCACGCACGACAGGCCGCCCGATCCGAGCCTTTTCCGCGCCAGCTGCGCCCAGCCCACACCATTGCAAGAAGTGCAGGGCACCCTCGCAACATGGCTTGCGGATGCCAATGCCGACCAGTCCAACACGAAGATCCACGGTCAGTCGCCTAGGAAACTATACTACCTTCAGCTCCCTGGTGGTGTTCCTAGGATTGCCCGTGCCGTTCGGCTGGCCCAAACATGCACAGATTCCTGGAGGCACCTGGAGGCGCTCCGGCGCCCTAACCATCGCTGGCGGCAGCCTCGTTATATAAGAAAGAGCTACCGCTGCTGGCGGAAAACCGGGGGGGGTCACTACCGGTTCGAACCCCTTCCCCCCCCCCCTCCAGAAAACCAGGGGGGGTCACTACCGGTTCGAACCCCCCCCCCCCCCCCCTGCTCATCATGAAAAGGGGGGGGGTCCCCTACCGGTTCGAACTCCCCCCCCCCCCCTCCGGATCCGGAAAACCGGGGGGGGTCACTACCGGCTCCCCCCCCTCCCCCCCCTCGAAAACCGAGTGGGGGTGCGGACAGTGGTGGGGGCGGTGTTGGTGGGGACAGTGGTGAGGGGACAGCGGGACAGTGGTGGGGACAGTGGGACAGTGGGACAGTGGCGGGGACGGTAGTGGTGGGGACAGTGGTGGGGACAATGGTGGGAACAGGGGGGGACTGTGGACAGTGGTGGTGACGGTGGTGGTGGGGACAGTGGTGTGGGGACAATGGGAATGAGGTGGAAACAGTGGGACAGTGGAGGGTACAATGGTGGTGGGGACAGTGGTGAAGGCGGCGGCGAGGACGGCGGTGGGACAATGGGACAGAGGTACAGCGGGGGCAGCGGTGGGGACAGTGGGGACAGTGGTGGGAACAGTGGGACAGCTCAGTGGGACAGCGGAGGAGTCAGTGGGACAGTGGGGACAGTGGGGATAGTCGGGCAGTGGTTGGGGCCGTGGAGACAGTGGGGAGAGTGGAACCGCGGTGGGAACAGTTCTGGGGACAGCGGGGACAGTGCGACAGTGGTGGGGCCACTGGTGGGGACAGTAGGGGCGGTGGTGGAACCAGTGGGGACAGCGGTGGTGAGGACAGTGGTGCTGGGAACACCAGTGGGGGATGTGATGCGGACGGTGGTGGGGACCGGGAGTCGTTTGCTGGCGGTGGAGTAAGGGGGGGGGGGGGGGGGGGGGGGTGCGAACGGTAGTGGCCCCCCCCGGTTTTCCGGATCCGGAGGGGGGGGGGGGAGGGGAGGGGTTCGAAACGGTAGTGACCCCCCCCCGGTTTTCGAGCGGGAGGGGGGGGGGGGGGGAGGGGTTAGGGGAGGGGGGGGGGTTTTGCCGGGGGAGGGGGGGGGGGGGGGGGGGGGGGGGAGGAGTTCCAGCAGGGGGGGGGTGGGATCTTCGGAGGGGGGGGGGGGGGGGGGGGGGGGCGACCCCCGGGTTCCGGAGGAAAAGGTTGGCAATTTTCCACAGTAAAGCGGCGGTGGATCACGCTCTCTCTTATATAATCAACGCGGGCAAGAACCCCAAGCAGGCCAGGAAAGAAATCCACGGCAAACGTCTGCTGCGGCTTCTTCGACAAACACATCGACAGTTGGAGCGGCGCCTCCTACCGGCTCGAGGCACCGGCAGTGCTGACGCCATCCCGGTGGCCGAAGTCGTGCCGCAAGGACCTGAAGAACCCACCAAGCTTGCCTTATCGCCTGCAGCGGCCTCGCAGCTTGGCATCGGCTTCAACGCCATCACGGCGAACTCCGACACCAGCTGCAGGGTGTGGACACTTCAGCATGGACGTCATCCTAGCAGGAGATGGCCCCCCCAGGAACTGGAATTGCACGGCTCGCAAGAGCTCAAGGTTGCCACGTGGAACGAGCGTGGGCTATGTTGTTTGGAATTACAAGCGACGTCGCAAGGAGTTTGACGAGCTGAAGAGAATGTGTGCAATTCGCCATCTCATTGCCATTCAGGAGGTCCGTGGCAATTTTCTGACCATGGAGGCACTCCTCAATCAATGCAACTTCCATTACAAGCTCTTCTACTCGGGATACGAGGTCCCCCATCATGCCGGCACGACGACTGTCGCGAGCGCGGCAATCGTGGTTCCGTGACACTCGCAGGCAGTTCTACGCAGCGTGCAGCCTCATCGTCTGCCTGTCTTCCACCATCGAGCGCTGGTACCTGGCCGAGTCCAACAGCGGGAGATCTCGAACCCTGTCACGGCACGGGCGCGGGGCGATGAACTACCCCGACTCGCAATGCATATCGGCGATTGCAACGTCGGGAACTTCTTCGATCAGCCATTGGTCTTCCCACAACGACGCCACGCGCGACCCTCGAAAGATGGGCAGGCCTCTCAAGCAGAACCCTGTCGGCGGAACATGCTTGATTCTGGCATGCTGAGAATTGCCTTTTGTCCACGCTCTACCGGCGAGCGACGGACTCGCTGAGCACGATTGGCCGATGCTTCATCTCCCCCAGCTCGCACGTCGCCGCCGACAGCGACGCTGCGTCTGCCGTGATACAGGAGGCGCCGAAGCTATCGGACTGGTCTCTATCCGATCATGATACACTGGTTCTTCGAATCGCCTCCGAGAAAGCACCTGGTCAGGACTCGCGCAGCATTCCGAGCTTTATCTTCCGCGAGAAACGCTTCAAGGTCATCCTCCAGAACTGCAACATTTGCGCTCACCTCGATGAGTTGGAGCTACGCCCGACGGAGCTGATGCACATGGCTGCCGACATGGCGCGGGGTGAACGACATCAAAGCAATCGACTGATTGCCGGCACTGGGGCAGTCGAAACATCATGTTTGACGTTGCGGGCCATTGCTAGAGCGGCACGGCGGCAATATATTCGCGCCGCTCGTCGTCTCCTGGGCAACCTGGACTTGGCCGAACGCTTCCTCGGCATCGCTGATAGTGGCATGGTCTACACCACTGAGCCCGAAATCTCGCTCGCGCGCCTGCGACGTGAACCAGCGCCGCTTCCACCATATGAGCCCGTCGGCAGCTCAAGCCACAGGACGACGGGCCACCCTTCCTCATGGCGATGCCGATCCAGCTGGACTACCAGATCGCATCAAGCTTCAGGAGACGAGCACGCGGCAAGCCCGGGCTTGGAACCCTGGATCGCGACGGCTGGCGCTGAACGGGGCGAAGCACGCGCAAGCTGGATCGCAGGTCGGGGGGCGCGAACCCGCGGCCGTGGCGGCGCACATCCGCGACTATTGGCAGCCGATCTTCTCGGAGGCCACGGCGAGTGAACAGGCCATCCAGGAGCACTGAGTTCGACGCCTCCCCTTTCTCCCTTTCCTGATCTCCCTCTCCCGACTCCAGAGGACCTTGCCGGAGCTCTGCGGCGCGGTCGGGCCCTTTTCCACGGCCCCGACCGGTTGCCCCACGGGGCCTGGGAAGCCGCGCCGGCAGCCGCCGCCATCCTCCACGAAGTGTTGCTGAGATTGGTTTTCGCAGCAGGGCTTGTCGACATTGTTTAAACCATTATAAGTTCGCCTTCATCCCCGCAGGTGGCGACCCTCAAGATCTCACTGACTGCGCGAGGGATGCCGACTCACTTCGCCCGCTCAATTTGAGGAATACCGGCCGCAAAGCCCTCGCTCAAGCCGTCAACACCCATTTAAGCAGAGTAGCAAAACAGTATGTGCATACAGTGCAACAAGGTTTTAGCAATCACCGAAGTCTCGGGTCCCACAAGCGAGATCTCGATGCCGAAACGCGCCTGAACAGCATTGGAGAGGACGCACCTACTCGTCGGCCATGATTGTTCCTTTTCAGTTGACTTAAAACACGGCCTCTCCGAACATGTCACAGCAGCGGTTGCAGGCGGCGCTGAGAAATTATAACATTCCCCGAGGCCATTTAAACGCCGCCCTAGCCCTGTCGCAAGACTCTGTGGGGTTTCTCAAGATAGGTAGGGTCCGACCGGGCCCACCAGCTTCCGAGTCGCCGCGGGGCTCCCCAGATTGGAGGAAGAAAGAGGGGGTCTGCAACAGGGGGTCGTCAATGGGGGCTGAATGGCCCATGTATGCTCAATGTATCGCTCATGTATGTGATCGGGAATGATTGGCATCCAAGGTTGGCGGTCTTGGTGGGCCAGTCGTTCGTGCCCACGCGTTGCCCGCGCGGGCACACGCGCCGTCCATCCACGATCGTGCATGCGTGCAGGCGTTATTGCATACTGCGCGTGGGGCTGCGAAGAGGAGTGCAAGTATGTCTTGATATTGCGATTGATGATCGCGCATGTTCCCAAACGACGAGCTATCGACCCCCAAGACAGATTCGGAATGGACCCCGCGATTCTCCCAAAGTGTGAATTCACATGTTCCTTTTTCCCAAAATTTGAATTCACATCTTCCTTTTTTTCCAAAATGTGAATTCACATTCTGGCCCCTTCATAAAGGTTCCTACACAACATTCTAACATGTGAATTCACGTTCCCCTTTTCCCAAAAATGCGAATTCACGTTGTATTTTCCCAAAATGTGAATTCACATTTCGCTTTTTCCCGACAATGTAAATTAACATGTTGCCCTGGCTTCAAGATCCCCAAAAACTGAGGCGCAGTGTTCCGCATGTCAGATTGGCTGGGCAGATTTTGACACTCACGTCAACGCTTTCGTTTATTTCAACCTTGTTTTTTTTTGTGCGCCCTCAGCGCACGTTGCCTTCGTCGCCTTTCCAGGACCCCCCGCCCCCTTGCTTCGTTCCCCCTCAAGTCTCGCGCATGGGCGCAGGCGGGGAGCTTCAATTGGCACCCCCGCCGAACACAGCAATCGAGGATGCATCGCCCATTCATGGCCCATAAAGACACCATTGCCGGGACCCTGCGGCCGACCCCCACTTTCACCCTCCAACCAGAGCTGCCCACTTGCTGGCACTCCTCGGGACTTGGGGATGGACCCGCTGGCCCGACATCTCTCGAAAGTCTGGGGCGACGCGACGGAAGCGACGCAGCCCCCTGCCCCTGCGAACGGTTCGCGAGAGGCGATGATAGAGCAGATCGCCCCAACCCCTCCCCTCACCTGCGCGGCTGGCGCCTGCGCTGACGACGTTGGAGTCCCTTCTCCCTCGTCTGCTCCCCCTTTCGTTGCGGCGGCGACGCTAGCTCATCTCGGCCTGCAACCTCGCAAATGCTGCGCGGCATCAACTTGGGCCTCTTTGAGCGACGCTGAGAGCGAGCTCCCGCGGAGCTCCGCGACGGCCTTGGTCCCCGAATGGACAGAATTTACCACTGGCAGCCCTTGCAGGTACCTGGGCACCCCGATCGGGCCCGGGGCCAGGCGGCAATGTCAGTCCCAGGCCAGCGCGCGGAAGTGGCGGGCTCGACGCCGCTCTATTGCTGCCGCTCGGGCCCCGCCCGTCGCGCGCCCCGGGCTGCGCCGCGTGCTCGCGCCCCCGCGCCTTTCGCACCTCGCCCGACCCTTTCTCTCCCCCCCGAGGTGGCGCGGAGAGAGCACCGCGCCATCCACGAGCTTCTCCGACGCCCACCGTCGAGCTTCGCGATGGAAGAAATGTTTTCGCTTTCCTGGATGCACGGCCCCGAAAAAATTCAAGCGATGGGGATTGAAGAGCGACGGGGAAAACGTTTCGGACGCGGGGGCGCGCGCTCCAACGATTGCACGACCGCGCCTACAGCCGCGGCCTCTCAGACGGGCAGTTGCAGGCGAATTGCGCGCAATCGCAGCACTGGCCAGCTCTATTCCTTTATCTTCGCCCCCTTCGCTGAGCCTCTCTCCCCTGGCCCCCTCGCCTCTCCCCCCTGGACCCCCCCCCCCGCTTCACTCGTTCTGCCCGCGCCTCGGCTCTCGCTGAGACTGGTCGCCAGTCAGAAAAAAAAAAAAAAAAAAAAAACAAAAAAAAAAAAAAAAAAAAAAAAAAAAAAAAAAAAAAAAAAAAAAAAAAAAAAAAAAAAAAAAAAAAAAAAAAAAAAAAAAAAAAAAAAAAAAAAAAACGTGCTCCGATAGTGCAAACTGTTTTCTCACTCGCGCTCCGCTCTCTAGCCTATCCCCCGATGTTTTGCCAGCTCTCGTCGGTCGGCGACTCTCCTCCTGGTTTCCTGAGCTCCCCCTTCTCCCCATCCAAGATATCACCAACCGCTGGAAGTATCTTGAGATGTTTTTGGCGCGTCGACCGCCCAGCCACCAATGGCCCCACATAAAGTCGCCCGCAGGAGCCTGGGCCACAAGTACACGAGTCAAAATTTTGCCGCGAGCTCGATGTCGCTTCGGGCGCGACGCTCCAGACAGCATTGCACACTTCATCCTTCGTCCACGGCTGTGGACGGCGGCTGATCCTGAGCTTGGCCTATCTCTTCCTCCCCGCCCTCTCTCTCGCCTCGGGAGGGGGCGGCGGAGATGGGAACAGCTCTCGGGGTCAGCCTGGCCCGCATCCATCGCGGGCTCATTCTATCTTTTCACATGTACCACAAGTTTCGGCTTCATCGGCCTGGTGGACAGCGCCCCCGCGACGGTGCTCACCCGGGCCCGCGGCGCCGCGCGCGACGCCCTCCATGCGTAAGACGACACGTTCCCCCCACGATCGTTGCTCCTCCTCCTCCTCCTCCTCCTCCTCCTCCTTCCCTCCTCCTCCTCCTCCTCCCCTCCTCCCTCCTCCTCCTCCTCCTCCTTCCTCCTCAGCCTCCTCCTCCTCCTCCTCCTCCTCCTCCTCCCTCCCCTCCCCTCCTCCTCCCTCCCCTTCTCCTCCCTCCTCCTCCCCTCCTCCCTCCCTCCTCTCTCTCCACTCCTATCCTCCTCCCCTCCCCCTCCCCCCCTCCCCCCTCTCCCTCCTCCTCCTCCTTCCTCTCCTCCTCCGCCTCCTACTCCTCCTCCTTCCTCCTCTCCTCCCTCCTCCTCCTCCTCCTCCTCCTCCTCCTCCTCCTCCTCCTCACTTGTGGAATGCGGACAGACTCCTGCCCAAGCCCCGAGGCCGATGCTGGAGGCTGCTGGTGCTGATGGTGTCGCTGTGAGTCTCGGGGCCGCCGCCGTGCACCCAGCGGAACCCGCCCGCGGACGACGGCGTTGTCGGACGGCGTCCCCGGTCACCCAGATACGTGGGGTACGAGCGAGGCCCGAGCAGGTCGAACCGCCCACTCCTGCACCCTGCCTGGGGGAGGACCTCGATTGACTGACCGTGGACTCCGACGCGGCCGTGGCGAGTGCAGCGGTAGCGACGCATCGCGCCGTCCCCGCGGCCGCCCGCGCCTGGCCGACAGCGAGGGCCGCGGCGCCATCATGGCAGGTGGGAGGCCCGCCCCAGCCCCGCCGTACTGTCCGAGCGGCGTGCCGCGACGAGGGAGGCCGCCAACCGCAGACCAGGAGGGGCTGGGGGAGGCAAGCCAGCGCGGGCCCCCAGTGGAGACGGGGCAAGGAGGCCCGCGGTCCCCGCGGTGGCGGTGTCCCCTCGCACGCCCGGAGGGGGCGCCCAGCGGACTACGGGCAGGCCAGCTGCCCCGAGGCACCAGGAGAGGCCGTGAAGAGCCCAGCGAGGACCGCCGGCCATGCGGACGCCCGCGCCGCGGCGGTAGCGGGCCACGGCCCCGCAGCCGAGACGTCGCCGATGATGGCGGCCAGGGGCGAGGCGCCGAGACTTCGGCCGCGCTACGGCCACGAGGCGCGAGGCGCAGCCGCGGAGCGCTCGGCAGCAGCGGCAGCGGAGAGCGCAGGCCTCGCGGGAGGCTCCGCCTGGACCTGGGCGACGGCGGCGGCGCCGAGGGCTCCTGCGCGGCGGACCCCGCGGCGGCCCGCGCAGCCTTTGCGGCTCTGGTCCACTTCGTCGCTGGCGCGCCCGCCGCCCGCGCTCATGGTCAGGGGCGCCCGCCGCCGCCTCGCTGCGCCTTCCGCGGGCCTTCCCGCGGCCGCTGAATGAGCTTGGCGGTCCGCCGCGGCGCTCCGGGCGCGCGCGAGCGGGGCCGCGCGGTCGGGCCAGACCCGCGCCGTCTCTTCGATTCCTCGATTCGATGATCCTCCTCCTCCTCCTCCTCTTCCTCCTCCTCCTCCTCCTCCTCCTCCTCTCCCTTCTCCTCGTCCTCCTCTCCCTTCTCCTCCTCCTGCGCGAGAGGTGGCCGGGGGAGAAGGGGTGGCCCTGGCCGATTGCCCCCGACCTCTTCCATCCGGCGCCCCAGCTGCTCCGGGCTCTATCTCATCCCCTGCCAGCGTTTCTAGCCCTCGCGGACTCGTCCCAGCTGTTTCAGGCCTTTAAGTCTCCCCCCAGCCAGTTTTTCCAGCCCAGGCAACTGTCACCTTCAATGAGATTTCCAGGCTCCAATCCTCCTGCTCCGAAAGAGGGAGAGAGGACGCTTCTTCCTTCCTATCGTACCCTCACGTGAAAGAGAGAGAGAGAGGGAGAGACAGCGGGATGAGGAGGAGGAGGAGAAGGAAGGAAGAGGAAGAAGAGGAGGAGAAGGAGGAGGAGGAGGAAGAGGAAGAGGAGGAGGAGAAGGAGGAGGAGGAGGAGGAGGAGGAGGAGGCGCGGGATTCAGAGTTGGCGGAGGGGAGGGCGGAGGAGCTGCTGCACCGAGTGGCGCCCGGGTTTGGCAGGACACCGTGCCGGCGACGATCAAGTGGGACACCTGCGATGGCCCTCACACGACCGCCGCGCCCGCGCCCCAGGGGGGGCGGCAAGGCGAAGAGGGCATGCGCGAGGGCGCGGAATGACAGCAGGCAGGCGGACCGCAGAGGTGGGGACAGGCGAGAAGGGGGAGGGGAGGTTCCCTTCCCCCCTCTCCCTCCCTTCTTCTTGCGCCACAGGGATCCTGAAGGGCTTGCACCCGAAGCACAGTTGCACGATTCGGGTGGACCCAGACGGGGTCATCGGTCTCGAGTGAGGCGGCCGTTCAAACTTTGTTTCTGATCAGGCTGTTTTGCACTGGTATCCACTCTAGCCGGCGTTCGTCGCTGATGTCGGGGAAATCCCCTCCTCCTGCCCCTCCGCCCGCTCCCTCCCCCCCTCGCCCCGGGACCTTTCAACACGAGAAAATCGTGCTGAGGTGGGAGCAACATGCGAATCCGCTTCGTTCCACCCAGAGGAGGGGACAAGGGTCCCGAGCAGGTGTTTGAGTGTCCTGGGACCCGGCGAGGGCCCCAGAGGCCAAGCAGGGTGAAAAAGAACAGCGCTGTGGTTTTCGATGCGTTAGAAGTCTGAGGAAGGAGAGGGGTAAACAGGGGGCGGGACGCGGGGGGAGGGGGCGGGGAGGCGTGGGGCGTGTCCTCGCCCCTCGGCGCGCCCGCTTAGAGAGACCGTTCCTCCCCCTGTTCCGCCAATTCTTCCTCCTGTTCCGCCAATTCCTCCTCCTCCTTCTCCTCCTCCTCCTCTTTCACGTCCTCCATCCCTTTTCCTTACAGGTGACTCCTCCCTGCCGCACCCCGAGGCTGGTCGACAAGGCGGGACTGGCGTTGCGCTTGTCCGCACCATTTATGAGCTTGATGCTTAAACATTGACAACAGATGGAGGGCGGGTGGTTTTCAAAATGTGGCTCTCGCCTGAGCGCCGCGCACATTCGTTTCAAACAGTTGCAAGTGCTTCACGGACTGAGGGCGGGTCGTTTCCAAGTGTGGCTCCCGCTATGTCGCCGCGCACATTCATTTCAAACAATTGCAGGAGCTTCGCGGACTGAAGGCGGGCCGTTGTCAAAATGTGGTTCTCGCCTCAGCGCCGTGCGCCATCGTTTTCCTTTTAGAAGAATGTAAAAGCTTCAGGGATTGAGGGCGGGTCGTTTTCAAAATGCGGCTCTGGTTTCGGCGCCGCGCACATTCGTTTCTTAAATGTTGCAAGAGGTTTACGGATTAAGGGCGGGTCGTTTGCAAAATGTGGTTTGGGCCTTGGCGCCGCGCTCACTCGTTCTAAAACGTTACAGGGGCTTCACGGATTGAGGGCGGTTCGTTTTCAAAGTGCGGTTCCGGCCTTAGCGCCGCGCACATTCGTTGACAAATTTCGCAAGAGATTCGCGGACTGAGGGTGGTCCTTTTTCAAAGTGTGGTTCTCGCTTTAGCGTCGCGCAAGTTCGTTTAAACATACACAAGCTTCACGAAATGAGGTCGGTTCCTGTTTAAAATGCGACTCTCGCTTCAGCGCCGCGCACATTCGTTTCAAACGTAACAAGAGTTTTCCGGTTTCCCATGGTTAACGTACCAGAAATGGTGTTTTCGAGCGATTAAGGATTGTCATGGCGCAGCAGTTGCCTTGATTCGCGGTGTTGAATTTCCAGGAATTGCTTTCTGGCACGATTCAGGATCGCCAAGACGTAGCAGTCAAGTCAACTCGTGGCGTTGAAGTCTTGAGAATGGCGTTTTGGCACGCTGAAAGATGTTCACACAGTTGTCCCCAAACGATGCAATTTCCTCAGTGGGAAAGAGGCATCGTTGATACTCAAAAAAATCCTCCTCCTCCTCCACGTCCTACTCCTCCGCCTCCTTCTCGTCCTCTTGTTTCTAACTCATGATCCTCTCTCATTCTTCCACTTCTCGTCCTCCTCCCCTGGCTCCCCCCCCTGCTCCACCTGTCTACTGCCGTCTCCCCCCCTGCTCCTCCCCTCTCCCCCCTTTCCGTAGTAGATTCGCATCACAAGCCGCCGCGATAGCGGCTCGGTGGTCGGCCCCTCCCCGCCTCACGTCCTTTTTCTCTCAGCGTTTGCGTTCGGGCGACTTGGACGCACTCTCGCTTGTCTCTCTCTCTCTCTCTCTCTCCTCTTCCTCCTGTTCGAATCAGGATTGTCATGGCGCACCAGTTACGTTGATTCGCGGTGTTGAGATCCCAGGAATGGTGTTCTGGCACGACTCAGAATCGTCAAGACGCAACCGTCAGGTTGACTCGTGGTGTTGAAGTAACGCTTCAGGATGTTCACACGATAGTCCCCCAACGGGGCACTTCCTTCAGTGGAAATGAACCCTTGTGTGGGGCCTATGAAGAGGGAGGTTGGAGGGAGGGTGTATTCCAATATGGTTGATGCTTCTAGGATTTACACTTGTCCTCCTCCTCCTCGCCTTCCTCTTCTGGAGGACCGACTCGCTTGCCGACCTCGAGATGCAGGTGATGTACAACGCCCTCTGCCAGTGAGGCCGGCCTCGCGGGCCCGCGCTGCTCAAGGGCGCCCGCAGGCGGGGGGGAACAAAAAGCTTGCGGGGGAAGGATACTCGGGGGATGGGGACCACGCCCACATCAAGCGCGCTGTAGGGGCGACGAGCGGGCCTCTCACTCCCCTCGCCCATCCCCCTCTCTTGATTGAGCCTCGGGGTGTAGGACGGACAGGTGGCCTTCCCCCCTCGGTGGCATTTCTCCCCCCCTTCGCCCTCCCCCCCCGGAACAGAAGCAGGGTCCCCCGGTGGTCCGGGGGTCCCCCGCGCCTTCCGCCCGCGGCGCGCCCGCCCGTCGGCGCGCGAAACAGGGCGGCGGCGCGGACAGGGGACGGCGGTCAGGCCGCTGCGGACAGAAGGAGGAGGAGGAGGAGGAAGACGAGGAGGAGGAGGAGGAGTAAGAGAAGGAGGAGGAGGAGGAGGAGGAGAAGGAGGAAGAGAAGGAGGAGGAGGAGGAAAGGGGGCAGAAGGATGAGGAGGAGGAGGAGGAGGATGGGTAGTAGTTGTAGGAGTAGGAGGAAGGAAGGTCGAGGAGGAGGAGGAGGAGGAGGAGGAGGAAGAGCAGGAGGAGGAGGACCATCGCTTGGCTGTGGGAAAGGCTAAGGGTTGGCCGATCCGACCCTAACCCGAAACCTTGTAGCCCTAGGCCACCGTTTGACTGAAGTCCACCGCGCCCCAGCGCGGAGACAGAGGCGCTCTGCCTCCGAGGCTCATGAGACAGAATATGCCCCTGCAGCAGAGCCTTGGGCTGCTGCCAGTTCCCTGAGGGTCTGGCGGTAAAATTGGGCCAGGGGAGCGGGTGGTTTGAAAACGACTGGCGAATTCTTCCCCCCTTTCGGGTGACGCAACGAGACGGCCTTGGCGAGACGGTCGGCTGCGCCTGAACGCGTTGGCAGGCCGCATACACGACACAAGGGATATGCGTTGGCATGGGAACTTGTGTTCACAGAAGCGGGGGGGGGGTCGTATTAGCAAAACAGTGGAGAGATTTTTGCGAACTACACACCTACCAATCTCTCCCGATGATTCCCGGCGCGTGGACTTGGTCATCACAGGAACGCACGTGGCCAATGGAGGCCCACTATTCTGTGATGCAACAATCTTTTCCACTGTTAAATGGCGGGGGGGGCCGAGGCCAGGTACGTCAAACTATGGTGGGAAATTATTAGAGCGAGCAGAAGAGAAACATCGACACGTACCAGGATGTGGTTACTTCAGGACTGGGTGCTCTCTACTGTCTCTGAGCTGCAATGCATATAACTGGTGCCCACACTCGCCCGGGAAAAGGGCCGGGGAGTGCAAGCGCGTATCAGACGAGGGATCGTGTTGTGTTATATTCGCCGGTGGTGGGGGATCCTCGGACTGGCCGTTCAGCGCGCGGTCGCGCACAGCGTGCTGCATGAACAGGCGGATCTATGCCAGGCTCTCTCTGAGGAGCCGATATCAGTGGCGGAATTGCCGCCGTTCTAGCTCCTCCGCCTCCTCTTCCTCCTCTTCCTCCTTCCCTTGCGATGCTTACCCCGCAACTTGCGCGCCGCACATGCGCTTGGTTTCCGGGCGCGGCCTTGAAAAACCGTGTCCGATTCTTAAAAAATCTGGGAGAGTGGATTGGGATCGTTATTATGCTTAGGATCGGAAGTTTGCTGGCCCTCAAGATCCCGAGGCCAGGATTCCTTGTAAATTACTGCGCAATCGCGCCCCCGAGGCTTATCCCTTATAATAGACGCCGAGGAGCTCGAAGATTGCCCAGCCGCGCGGTTTTGCCCACCCTAGCCTCAAGCAGCCCCCAGTCTTTCCAAGAGGGGCTCCAATGCACAGCATGCGGGGCAAGTCCAGCATGCAACACCGAATTCAACAATATCATCTGAATATACATCTAATGTTGCCGCTTATGTATCGTCTTCGCATGAGGTTCCGACACTGCTTCAAGACGGCACCCAGACCCACGACGTTGTTTTTCATGATCCATGATCCGAAAGAGGGGACTGGCAGCAGGGGGCGAAGTCCTTGCGGATGTGTAAATATATGTATATATATGTATATGAGTATATACATACATGTGTGCGTGTGTGTGTGTGTGATGCAATGTCTGTTGCTCCTGCCGGTATCCTGGCCCGAAGTTTCCGCAATGCAGGGTCAAAGGGCAAGCAGAAATGGCACGGCATGCCATTGCCGCGCGAATGGCACCAACTATTGAGGCCCAGGTGCCATTCATTGTTCATAGTTGAATGCCTCTACACCGTCTATGCTAAGTACTATCCGCGTCCGCATCGGTCAACTATTGTATAGTATGCTTCATTGCATGTGTCACATTTCGGTCGTGCAACCTATTGTGGTTTCGAGGCTGTCATAGTATTGTTGTGCAAGAATTTTCGCCACCAACCACCTGAACGTGTCTATTGCATAAGCGCCGCGGGCCGGGAATTTGGCTTCAAGAATGCAGTTAACATAGAAAAGCATAGCACATAAACAACCGTTGGTAATTTTGCCTGCGCCACACGTTGAACGACCTGATGTAAAATATAAAATGTCCAACGCAACATCCTCTTCCAAATACGTCTTGAAATATTCGTAACGTGTCCCCCCACAAACCGCCATTGAGCTCGTTGCGTGACTCACGCAATACAATCGCGAGTCTGTTTTTGTCCAAGTTGACGGGCTCCGCGGGGATGCATCAAAAATCCTGTGTGCCTGGATTCTCTTTGCAATTCTGGTGTAAACGTGGCCCAAGGTAGATCCAGAGTGCTGGTCTTGCGGATCCAAGCCTCCAGCGTCTTGAAAAACAAAGGTAAATTATTCTACAATTTCGGCGCCCGCGGGCCCGTGTCAGGCCGCGGGACTGTTCAAAAGCGATCGGCTGGGGAGAAGCGCGTCCTGGGGAAAGCCCCGCTAAGTTGATCTCGAGTGTCTTCTGCATCCCCTTGGACATGATCGGAGGCTTTGAGGTGAAAACGAAGCGACCCCAACCATTAAATCGGTGTCGATTTCGGTTCGTGCCGTTTGCGCGGGCGAGGGCTGCGCGAAGGCGCCGATGTACCAGCGCAGTTGGGGCCAAGTCGTACAGCAAGATTCTTCTGCAATTGCGCGGCCGTTGTTGTCCCACGATTGTCCTGTGGTCGTCCCTTGCAAGGCGTAATGGAATCGAGCCGCAAGTCGAAATTAATCATTTTGCTTCGCGCGACCCCCACCGAAACCGTCGGCGCTTGTCCTCCTCTCCATGTTTCCTTTTCTGTCCCTCCCTCCATCTTTCCTCCGCCCTCCCTCCTCCTCCTTCCTCCTCCTCCTCATTCTCCTCCTCCTCGCCCCCCTCCCTCTTCCTCCATCGCCTCCTCCTTCTCCTCATCTTCCTTCCCCTCTCCTCCTCCTTCTCCTCCTCCGAACGTCCGAGTGCTGCACTACCCCGCCCTGGCAACTGCACCTCCCCGCCCTAGCCAATTACAGACGCCTCGCGCAACCTCGCCAGCCCATCCAGAAACGATGCCCAGAGGAATTACCTCGATCAGGGAAGCGGGCAGCACACAGAGGAGGGGCCCCCCAGTGGAACCCTCTTGGAGCGTCTTGGGGGCCTCTTGGCGGTCCCGGGCGCCTCTTAGAGCGTCTTGGGTGTCTCGGAGAGTTTCTTGGGGCCTTTTGGGGGTCTCTTCCTTTTGGAGGCCTCTTGGGCGCCTGATGGGGCCTGGTTGGGTGCCTCTTGGGGCCCACTTGAAGCGTTCTCGGGAGCCTTGGGAGCGCTTTGGGGGCCATGTTGGAGGACATCGATCAAACAAAAGGGGAGCATCAATTAGCGATTCCCCTCGGGAGTCCAAAAAGTCGCCTCTTGGGTCGCTCTTGGGGCGCTCTTGGGACGCTCTTGGAGCCGTCTTGGGGCTCTTTTGAGCCTCTCTTGGAGCCTTCTTGGGCCATCTTGGGGCCGTATTGAGGCCTCGGATGGCCATCGGAAACGAAAAGGCGAGAAGGCCCAAAACATTGAATGTCCGAAGGTTTTGGAAGGATTTTGGCCTCTTCAGGGCCTCCTGGGGGAGCCCGTTGGCCACTTAGAGCCGTCTTGGAGCGGTCTTGGGGCTCTTGGAGCATCGTTGGAGCCATCTTGAGGCATCTTAGGATATGTTGAGCCATCTTGGAGGTCATCTTGGATTTTCACAGGCGCTCTTAGAGTCATCTTACTCAGTGCCCCCCCCCCCCCAGGAGGCCAACATGTGGCCAAAACCTGGGTAAAATCCATGAGTTTGGCAGTTCCGCCGAGGCCTCTTGGAGCGTCTTGAGTGCTTCTGGGGGGCCTCTTCGGGGTCTCTTGGGAGCGCTCTTGGGGCCATCTCGGAGGAGATCGATCAAAGAAGGGCGGTTCCCGAATTAGCTCCCCCCAGGAGGCCAAAATGAAGCCAAAATTTTGATAAAACCAATGATTTGGGCTTCCTCGCCGAGGCCGTTTTGGACGCTCCAAATACCCGCGAACTCTTTTGTCCAGGTCCAGGGAGGGAGGGAGGGGGAGGGGTCAAGACACTCTCTCCACAAACAAGCCTAGCTCACTCCCACCCGCCCTCCCACCACATAAATAACATCCGAGTCTCGGCATAACCAGGGGTCGCCACTGGATGGACAGCCACTGGGAACCAAAGCGGACGCCAGGTGTGCGACGCTCGCCGCGGGCTCCACATGCGGTTGGTGCTCCATCCTTGTAAAAATCGTGATGCCCCCCCGTCCGCATGGTCCAGATGCTGATGTGGGGGGCACAGCAAGCATCATCATGCGGGCACACCGCCGTCCGTCAAAAAAATATTAATTGATCGCGGGTGGCCAGCATAATACCCATGACGTCGTCGCAACGTGCATGTTGTATTGTTTTTGGCACGGATGGTGGTCCCGTACAAAGCAGCTTCACTAAGGGTGCCCCGCCATCCCTGTCAAAAAGCAATAAACATATTCAGAGGGCGCCAGCGTATTGTCCAGATTTTGCTACAATGTGCACTTCGCATTTTTTAAGGATGGTCGAGAGTTTCGGCACCGCTGGCTCCGCGATGTGCAGTTTGCATTGTTTTTTCACGGATGGCGGGAGGGGTGCCCGCATGGTTTCGGGCTGGTTGCCGGCCAGGTGGGGGAGGGGGTGTTTATTAATAGCGAACAATGATGAACCCCTCCCCGAAGCTCCTTGAACTTTCTTACGCCTTAAAGGGTTGGTGGGATTTTTCCGAGTTGACCCCGAAGTCGGGTTCGGCGTCGGGCACCCGCCGACAGGGTAGCTGCCGGCGCCAGCGCTGATATGTTTGAGAATGAGTCTGATGTGTTGCCATGTCATGCGTTAGCATGTCATGTTTTGTTATATCATGTCATGCTCCGTCGTGCAATGTTCGGTCATGTTATGTGTATGTTATGCACTGTTCTGCTCAAGTCTGTCATGCTCGTCGAAGGCGCGGGTGACGGGATATTCGGGGGACGCTCAGTGGATTTAAGGATTTGCCGGCCGCGGTATGCAAGGTGGGTCAGTCGGGAGGTTTGTTCTCAAAATCAAACGACCCCAAGTTGCCGGATGAGGAACAGGTCTCTCCGTGGACGGTGTGGAGGTATTTGATCACATATGTCGGTGCCGTATGTTTGAAAAATTGTTGTCGGATGGTCGACTACGGAAATCGGTCTTTTCTTTCGCTTATGGTACGGGGAAAAATCTCTCTTCCAATGGCGTGCGGCTTCGGGCTAAGTGCACACTATACGTCAAGGTCACGGCGGCGAGCAGGGGGATGCCCTAATGCCAGCGTTGTGTTGCCGTGTCTTACACGATGATTTCGAAGAATTGCGTCGTATACTACCGCCTGGGGCTGAAGCTATAGCGTATCTCGACGATATCTACATATTGTGTGACCCGGGCGAAGTGAGTGGCGCATTGGAATTAGTGATGCGCATTATTTGGAGTAGATGTCATATAGATGTCAAGATTGGGAAACTGGCCGTCTGGAGTCTTACGCCAGACCCATGCCCTGCATATCAAGACTCAACAGCGGCAGCAGCATGGGAATCTGACAAACAATTGGACGAGCGGGGTATCGTAATATTTGGTGCGGTCAAGCTGGCTCAAGCTGGCTCAAGGGCTCCAGCTGGCTCAAGTTGGCTCAAGGGCTCAAGCTGGCTCAAGTTGGCTCAAGGGCTCCAGGGCTCCTCCTCCCCATAACCTACATCCCATCCTTTTCATATGTTTACAGCATCTCACACGGCTTTTGTGATCTTTTCTCGCTCGCGTGCGTCGACAATGGATGGCATGGGTCGCCGGGGTATTGGCAGCTATCGATTGGGGGGCGGTGGGCTCTACATTCTTGGATTGGGGGCTCTATGCTGCAGAAGGTACGGGTGGATGGGCAGGCCATGCGGCACGCAATACAACATTCGTTTCGCAATTACCCCGCGAGTGCCATTTGGCGTCAGTGCACGCAGCGGCAATATGTGCCGGGGAGCGGCTGCAATGCGTTACGATGCCGATGTCGGGGTTTGTGCCGATCTCATTCGCTTGGGGGGGGCTTGCATTGGGAGCACTTCTGGGGCTATGCGTGGGCATCTTCTGGATGACAATGATGATGGTATGGCGTGGCTGCGCGCGGCAAACCGGCGGCGCCGCCCCGCTCCCGCCCCCGTCTTTCTTTTGGGCTACACCGAGGGAACGTGCACAATTGGATGTGCTCAGTGAGCTCAGGACTGGGGGCCGCAGAACCCTCCGCAGCATGGCGGAGCGCAGGGTCAAATCTTTTGTATTTTGTTTTGTTGGTCTACCTGCGCCCCAGCATCGGACCAGGTTCACAAGCGCCAAGCTCGCCAGCCGAGCCGGGGTGAAACCCAAAGATGTCGCCGCCGTCGCACCAAGCAGCGCTAGAGGAGGAGGAGGAGGAGGAGGAGGAGGAAGAGGAGGAGGAGGAGGAGGAGAAAGAGGAGGAGGAGGAGGAGGAGGAGGGCTAAACCACTTCCAGCTCCCCCAACCAGTGCGCTGTCTCAATTTGCGCCCGTGGGAGGTCCCCAAGAGGATTCAGCACGCCCCCGGCAACAGCCCGCTGGACAGCAATGCCCAGTAATCCCCACCACCTGTGCATAAATCCCAACGCAGCGCCTCGACGTACACGGGGATGCAGTGTGCGGGTTCGTTTTGCCGCAAGTTTTGGGACTAACTCGATTGCTGGATCGCCCCACCTGCCGTACACCTCCACTCCAACACACTCCAGTTTCCCCAGTCCAAAATAAAGGTAATCCCCGAGCCACTTTTAAGCATGTTACCACAAGGTCCAAGCGCCGTTGATCGTGAGGTGGGGTTGGAATGTTGGTGTGTCGTAGTTGTCGCTCGACGTTGCGGTCAGGAACCATTCCGCCAGCTTCCAAAAACACTTGCCTCCACGCCGCCACGACCTCCCGATGCCTACTGTTCGTTCTTCCTCCTTCCCCGGACGCAAGTGAAGCGTGTTCACGGGGATCAGGCCCACCATATTGCACTGCAATCCCAAGCCGTCGCCGTATTGCACACCATAGCTCGGTATTGGTGAGCGCCAGTCCGTCGGTAGTCGGTGATACGATCAACCATCCTGCAGCATAGCGGCCCATAGTAGATTGAAGTCTAGTTTTTCCTGGACACGCTGCATTCGTCCGCGTGTTGGGCAACGCGAGGTCACGCTTCAAACGATCATGGAGTTGGTGTTCCAGTACGTTGGAGGCGTGGTACTGGCACCCATGGCACCATTCACCGAGAACTGGGTCTGCGGCGTCAGGGATAGTCGGACGCGCCCCTGAGGCTAAATCCGGCCAGGCTGGACGGCCCCTCCACCCAGCGGCATCGCATTGATGACCTGCCGCCTCTGCTGCAACCAGACACTCTGGACCCCCATGCCCACCAGCCTGGTTCGTGGTCAGCCTGTACACGATATTTTTGGCCACGTCTGGGAATCCGATGATTAATTGTTGGAGCACGTCAGCCCAACTAGCCCAGTATGCCGCTTCAGCGGTATTGGTAGAACTCCGTAACCCCATTCCGCCCAGCCGCAACGGCAGTCTAGCTTGTGTAACCCACGTGTTGTACGACACTCCGTGGAAAGCCGTATCCCATCCAGCATCGTGTTGTATCCCAAAGAGTGTTTCGAAACATGCTCCTCAGCGAGGGGTTGCACTCGTTCCAGAGGTAAGGTGCGCAATAGATGGTTGAGTCGAGGTATTGCGCAAAAGTACAGAAGTAAGTAACCACGCCGCATTGGAGTAGCTGCTCCCTCTTTGCTGCGACGGTCACCCCATACGTTCTCACAAACTCGTCACTCCCGAAAGGTGCGCCCAACACTTTGAGACCGCGCTCGTGTAGTGGCGCGTCTGATCGCCACGCTCCGGGTGCCATGGTTGCTAAATTTGGTGGGCATGGGCGTGGGTTTCGCCCCCACGCCCGAAGTTTGCCCGTATGTATATCAATGCGGCACGCGTCACTGAGAACATGTTGTATCGTTCGTAAGATTGTGTCATCTGGGTCGCACGTCACTTAAATATCGTCATGGTATGCTACAACGAGTGCTCCAGGCAGAAGTCGGTTCTGGATTGTTTCCAATGCCATGCGCAATCCGAGGCAGAATGAACTTGGCATGAGGGCATCGCCCTGTTCTCCACCATCACCTTGAAAGATAGTGTGTGTGTGTGTGCTGCCGTCGTTGTCGGTCCATCTGTATTCAGAGTGCACCCCGTATGTACCATTGTCGAACGAAAGGAATGAGTCCATGCAATGCGGAAGTTGATGCAAGTTCTGGAATTTGCAGGCCCTGCTGATATGATCAAAAGCACCCACACCATCCACACTCAATATCACCTTGTTCGGGAAAGCGTCCGTGAGATATTGGAGCATGTGGACTGCTGCATCGGTCCCCATACGGTCGGAGATGCCAAAATTATGAGGGGCACCAGCCCCTCGCATTATGTTTTGGAATTGTCGTGCGAGCGCCTTTGCGACGAGCTTGCGCAACGCATCCGTGGCAGCAATCCCCCGTACCTTGTTGTCAGGTTTGTCGGGAGCAGTAAGAGAGGCAATCCGGAGGGAATCCGCAATTCGTCGTGGAACATGTCCTTGGTCAATTTGTTCTGCGACCTCACATAATGCTTCAAAAGACGTGTCGTTTTCAAGACATAGTTTGGAGTACTCGTAATACCTGAGTCAATCCTTTCTTGGATAGTCGGAGTACTATTCCGAAGATGTGCCTGTCCAGAGCCAGCCGCTGAAGTGGTTGAAAGCGTTCGAGCCAAGCTGGGTGTGGAACAGCAGGGCGTTGTGGTCGCAATTCAGCCAAGGTTTCTGGCGTTCCAGGGGCCAGCCTTGGAGAGCTCAAAATTCGAGCGGCACGGCTGAGTTGTCCAGTTTGCATAAGCTCCATTGTTTTATCTATTCGTCATTGCTCTTCTTATTGCTGTGGATTTGGATGTTGCTCCTGGCGCCGATGGGCTGCGTTTGTTTGTTGCCGTTCCGTTTGAACATGGCGGGAGGTCATTCCAGCATCAAATAAAGTAATCCGGCGTTTGAGCTCTCTGGCCCCAGCATCTCCACCATACGGGGCGTGGTGCACCAACAGGCGTGGGAGCAACGTAAGCAAAGCCCAACATGCCACACAATCGTCAAAATACGTAATGTCCCCATCCATTCGGCAATCTCCCAACCCCAGTTGGTAGTTGATAACGTTGATCTGGACGTGCAGTGTTAGCTTGGACCGTTGCTTGATAGGTGTTCGTTGCCAATGGAGGTCGTTGTGGATAAGTTGGGGCATGTACATGCGCGGCTGGATTGTGGTGCGACGCTAATAGAGCAACACCATGTATTTTTTCGGAATGCCGCGCATAGCCATACATGTGTTTTGACCGTGGCCGAATTGCAACTCGTCTGATCGTTTGTCAGACGGGCCACTGTAGCGCATGTGAATGGCAAACAAAAAATAAAAACATAATAATATTAATCGATGATTCTCGTCTGAGCTTCTTTGCTGATGTAGTTCCCCATTGGCATAGCGTAGACGTCGTAGCTTGCGTCGTCATCTTGTTTTCCACCGTCACGATTGTCTGATTCTATTTGGCATTAAATTGATGGGCGCGTTGCGGATTGCGTCGGGAATTTCCACAATGACATCGCAAAGCCATTCCAAACTCGGATGGTTGTCATTAGCACCTACTGCTACCCAAAATAGCGGAACATTAAATGCCGACCACCGCAATATCCATAATGACATCGTCGGGAACCGTAGTCGGCCCATTCGTAAGTAGATCAACCAGCATGCGGACGGCCATCTATGCGGTAATTATTAGCAGCAAGCGTTGGAAATCTTCTAGAGCAACCTTAGGGAGATTGTCTTGTAGGCCAGTCGGAGGCAGGGTTGGTTGTGGAGTGATGGGGGGCTCTTCGTGTGGGATTTCTTGCGTCTGGTGGCAATCGTCGATGTCTGCATCGGCAGGAAAAAGAGTGGCGGTACCACCCAGTGGGGTTGGAGGGTAAGAGACACGCGGAACGGAGCGCGTCGTCAATCAAATGGGGTCAAGGGGTCGCAAATAATCGGATGGTACGACGACTACACTACGACCAATTTGTCCGGTTCTGGCCTTACTTCCATTTTCGAATTCGGATGATACCACGGCTACAACACGACCAGCATGTCCGACTCCGGCTCCGCTCCAGTACCGAGTTGGGATGATACGACAGCGGCAACTTAATATGGGAATTCCAATGTGTTGCACAGGGCGACAGAACTATAATTTTAACCGAGCCTTTATTCGCTGCAAATGACGCGCTTCGGGATCTGCAAGCAGGCCACAACCACCCCGATTGCATCGTCGAAGTAGAGCGGTATGGACAAATATGCAGCCATGGGTATGCGATGGGGCGGCATTCAACCCTTGGTTCCACCCTTCCCGGTTTGCGGGAATTGGCATTTGGCGGTTCGGGTCCGATGTTGTGGTCGCCAGAGAGAGAGAATTGTGTCCCCAATGTTGGTCACATATCCGCCCAATTGCTCCAACTATATTGGTGCGGCAATGCGCATTGATTTACGTATGCAACGGCTCAAGGGGGCTCAAGGGGCTCAGGGCTCAGGGCTCCACACCCCTCTTACCCAATCTCCTATTCTCTGTCACTTACCTTTCCTTTGCACCTACCTCTTACACCTTCCGCTGGCATCACACACTTGTGCTCTCGTCTCGTGTGCCTGCCGCTGCTCCGGACGACTGGATCAATGGAATGGTGGGATGTACTCTCATCTATCGACTGGCACGGGGTTGGTACTACAGCCTGGGGGTGGGGATCCTGGGCAGCAACTGGCGCCGGGAAATCCAGTCTTGCTCTCTTGGCAACGCTTCCCAGGGAATGCAAATTGGCTTGGGTACATGCGACAGCCATCTGTTCGGGCGAGGATCCGGCGTACTACTCCACGCCAGGGTTTGGGCCGATAACGGTAAGCTATGGATGGCTCCTTCTAGGAGTTGTGGTGGGAGTCGTCATGAGCATGCAAGTCATGCTCTTGTGCACACGCACACCGCTCGCGATGGCTGTGCCGGCTGCGGCACCGGCAGCACCAGGTGGCATACTGGCATTACCGCATCAACCTACGCAGATGGAGCTTGCGCAACTGGAGGTGCTCCGGGCCTTGAGGGCGGGCGGCCGTGGCGCTCTCCGCACGATGGCGACCAACGCCGAGACGACAGAGACGGGTTTCCTCTACCATCTCGCCGGTCTGCCGGCACCGCCGCCGCCCAGGGCGGCCGGGGCGCATCCTGCCGGTGCTCCGTCGCCGTACTTGGGTGGGGCAGCACCCGCGGGGGCCGGGTACCACCCATACTAATCCGCCCTACGTGTGGGAGTTCCTGTCGCTTGCATGACTGTACCAATGCAGGCGGGAATTGGACGTTTGGGGATGTTTGTATTCGGTGCGAAGTTTATTTCAATGGTTTTGGATACAGGGCTGCAACCAATACCAATTCTACGGATGCCACTCGGATACTTATGGGTACAACGTCGGTACGTTGCGCGCGCCACGGTCCGCCTACGACTGCATCTCCCAACCACGGTTACCAGGAGAACCAGGAAGGAGAGGAGAAGGACACGAAAGATAAAGATGGCCCCTATTGGAACCATTTTGGCCTCGTTTCCAGGAGATCCCCAAGGAACGGCGCAAACATTCACGATCCGGGAGGCATGTTTCTTAACATATTTTGCGCTAACTCCCACGGTGGGCCCCGCAGTAATCTATTTGGACCTCGTTGGGCTCCCACGGGACCTCTATTAGCCCCAACGGCGGCGCGGCCGTACACTACGATCTTACGATTTGCAATGGCAGTTTTGTATGGGGTACACGACATCTACTCGATTCGATACCATATACTTTTATACCGGTTATCATTCCTACACGGTTCACGTATTGGTGAGGCTTCAAATCCAGGACCACCACCATCGGCATCACAGTCTGGGCTCGACCGGGCTTTGCAATTTTTAGGGTTGGGAACAGCACGCCGGAACAATGACGAAACGGGAATGCCCGGTGGGGAACGACAACATCGGCTACTACCACTTATGACGTACGGTCCGCCTCCGCCCAATCCCATTTCGTATCCGTTTGTCCCGCCTGCTCTTATGCCCGCTTTGTCCCGAGCAATGCTGGCACCAATGGACCGAACACCCACCGAGAGGAACCTTTGGGCGACCGATCTGCGGCTGCCGAGCCATTGTCTCCAGGAAGGGCGGAGTACGAGCCGCTCCCCAGGACCGTCCTGCGACCGAGGGAGCCCGAGGGTCCGAGCCACATGGGGGCACCTTGTGGGCCACTTCAGGTTTCTGCCGGATCTGCCCCAGAGCTCCGAAATGATCCCTCAAGCGACTACGCCACCCCTCCGCCGTCCCCAAGGCCCCCGCCCCCGCGACGTAACGATAACTCCCCGACTGCTCCCCCTGAGCCTTACCCTACTCCGCCGCCTGGTCTAGCTATGTGTGAACCTCCGGGGCCCGAACGTCCTCAGAGGGCACCTGCTTGCACCGAACGGCCCCAAACGAATGTCCGACACCTTCCCGACGATTTGTTCGACAACAGCGACCACGAAGACGAACGCGCGGAGCCACCACTGGCGTGCGACATCGGGGCGATGAGCGATTTGGATGACGACGGAGATGAGTGGGAAAGGAGGGGCGATACCCATGCTTACGAAGACCGCCCTCCAGAGCCAGCAGGAACTTCGGGAAGGACCCAACCGCAATTGCGTAGTACACTCCGCACTTTAGGTTTGGGCGGCCGTCCGACTCCGGATCCAACTTCCGAACAAGCAGAACAAGAAGAAGGAACAGGGCATGATGGTGCCCCCGACCACGCAGATTTCGATCGGAGCATTGCTCAACCGACGCCTGACCTTTACACACAAGCTCGAAAACTACTCCGCATTGTTGACTCAATTCCCGCTGGAGCAAATGACGCAATTATGCTGGAACAGATTGAACAACAACACTGGTCAGCATTCTACGTCCCCCTTTTCTGGGCGGCCGCCGGTGATACTGATGATCACAATCTGGTGAGATGGCTCGAACAAATGGTCACACTATTTACTTATATCTTCCACAATTTCGATACATTAATATCTATGGCGACGGTCCGGGAGACATTCAATGGTATACGGCACGGCATGCGTCAAACTGGTATTCACGACGCCCGTGGTCTTACTGCATGGTTACACGCGCACAACACTACAGGAAGGTATTATGTTGTGAATGCGTACTTCCCACAAGAATTGCAAGAACGACTACTGGATGATATTGCTGTCATGGCAGGTGCCGCACGCAGTCTCGATACGGTCTTATTCACTATCACCGTTGGCTTGTTCAAAGCCCCTGAAATGCGAAGATGGTTAACCGACGTGGTACGACCCCGAGAACCGGCGCAACCACGACGAGGTAGAAACGAATCTCGACCAACTGAACCACCGCGACCGACGGAACTGCGCACCTCGGCCGAACCATAACCTACAACAAACATTGCACAGAAGCGGCCGCAGGTTATGCCAGGTGGCACTTACCGACAAAGTCGCCCGGGAGTGGCACGCCTACCAAATGGATGGCGTCACATCGACGCAATCGATATCAGGAGCGAAGTCGACAATCACATCCAAACGATCCACGCAATACCGAAATGCATACGCGGACCTTTCCTACGAATACTGACTCAATGCTTGGTAGAAATAGAAAGAACACATGTGTGTTGGGACCGGGATGAGAGTGATGAGGGTGACTGCATTCGGGCATGGATGTTATTCTTACTGCTGCTCCGGATGTTGCTCCACCCCACGGCGCATGGAAGGAAGGCAAGTGAACGTGATTTACGCCAACGTATTGCTCTGTTCGATAATGGACATTGGGACCAACTCTTAAACCGAGCTCGGAACAACATTGCTACACGCAATTCCCGCTCTACGCGTGCACCTGGGAGGACCGCCGGAGAGAAAGAGAAGATTGATAAGGCCATGTCTCTCATCAAACGTGGGGAATTGAGCCATGCTGCTAGGGTGCTGACTTCGACAAGGATTGCCCCGGGCACCCAAGCCACACTGGACGAGCTGACCAACCCGCAACTACGGCCACAACGCGCTGCGGACCGTTTCCCCGATGACCTCGACGCCTTTGCACCTGCCCAACAGGTAGATTTGGATGGGGTAGCAGGTACGAACACTTTAAACCTTGCTTGGAGGACGAAGTGGCCTTCGACGCTTTATATGAAGTGGCCCAACGCCTGGCTAAAGCGCACATCCCAGATACGATCAGGGATGCCATGCTCTTCTCTTCGTTGACTGCGCTACTTAAACCTAACACGAGGGTTCGTGGCATATCCAGCGGAGATACGTTTCGACGACTGGTGGCCAAAACATTGGCCAAGCAATTGCAGAATCCTTTCCGGGAAGCCGTGTGGCCGCACAATTTCGGCATCTACGATCGGTCCCAGGTGCGACCATACATCTGCTACGGTACATCACGGACAAGAACCCCGACAAAGTGCTCCTGAGCATCGACGGCGTGGGCGCGTTCGACCACGTTTCCAGGGCACGCATGTTTGAACAATTATTACAGAATGAACGCTTACACGGTTTGGTGCCATTTGTGAAGATGTGGTATGCTGTGCCATCACAATACAAATGGAAGGACGACCACGGGCGAGTACATAATATACCACAAGGGGATGGGGGAGAACAAGGTGACGCCCTAATGCCGGCATTGTTTTGCTTGGCTCTGCACACAGCGCTGGAGCAAATCAAAGCTGCGCTGCCAGAAGGAGCAGAAGTCGTCGCATACCTCTATGATATCTACATCGTCTGTGACCCCATGGACGTCGCACATATCTACGATGCAGTGCGCACTACGCTCCGGAACGTGTGCCGAATCGACGTCAACATTGGTAAGCTGGCAAATTGGAGTAAGAACCGAGGCCCTTGTCCCCCAGGCCTGGCCGACAGGTCACCTACGGCATGGGTGCACGACAAACCTGATTTTGAGCGGGGATTGCGGGTCCTACGGGCACCTTTTGGTTCCAACGCGTACGTGGATCATTTTGGGAATGCGCAAGCTACAGAGAAGGCGAAACTACTCAACATATTACCTAAGCTCCCTTCTCTGCAGATGGCGTGGCTCCTATTATATTTCTGCGGCATGCCGCGACTCAACCACCTACTACGGACAATACCGCCGAGCCAATCTCGCATCGCAGCGCAGACGCACGACACCAACGTCGCAAATACTTTTCGGAAGCTCTTTGGTATCCCCGGACCCGATCATCAACTACACGGTCTCTCTTACAATACGTGGTTGGCTCAATCACAATTGCCATTACGGTACGCTGGACTTGGATTGCGAAATTCTTGCCGGCTCGCCCCGGCGGCCTACTGGGCGAGTTGGGCGGACCCCCTACGCAATATCACACGTGGTTTTCCGGAAATTGGTCGTGATATGCTTTATCACCTCAACGCGATAACGGGGGCAAACATCGACGGTGACCACGATTGCCCAGACTGTAACGGTCCGGGCGAATATGTGCAAATAATGGATGGCCTGGACGGCCCTTGTGGGCACAACTCGCTATGGGGAAGCGCCCGCCCGCACCGCCAGAGCAGCCGCTAGCGCTAGGTGAGTGGGCCCATGGATGGCAATTCCATCGGACCCACTCGAACACACATCCCATGCACAATTGTTACGTGATTTAGGTGGTGGCCCCACAGCCCGGAGGAATGCGGCAACGATGGGTAAAGCACGGGTGCATGCCAGCATGGGGCCTTATGCGTCAATATGGTTGACATTTTGCCCTACCACGCCAAGCTTAGTTATGGAGAACGCACAAATACTCTGCGCAGTTCGGCGTCGGCTGGGGACTGCAGTACTATTCGAAGGGAGGGACCCCCATGGGCACGCAACAATGACAACAAATCACAATGGGAGGCTTAACAGTCGGCATCAACAAGTGGTGGCAGCATGGAGGCAAGTGTTCACCGAAGCAGGGGCTCTGATCCTTGACAGAAACGTGGAACGCCTGCTGGCAAATACCCACATCCCTACTTCATCCAACGATTTGCGACGATTGGATTTGGTGGTGCCGGGACTGCGTGTGGAACGCGGACTGCCTCTCTTTTGTGACGTAACCCTGGTGTCACC
>CAUYUJ010014229.1:0-12500 GCA_963575745.1 Prorocentrum cordatum
GGTCCCCCCCCCCCCCCCAGCGATGACGGCAGCGCGACGAGGGTGTGGCGACGGCGCTGACGGCGTGAGAATCGGGTTCGGGGGACTTAGGTTTGGCCGAATGGCCCGACGGGGCTGTCAGGAAAATGGCGAGGCCCAGCCTGAAATCTGACGCGAACTTCCGCTGCAAACATCCCAGGACACCAGGACAACCGGACTGTCAAAATTCAGGACGGGCCCGTCAACAAGCGCTGGCAAACCTGGGTTCTGGCGAACCCGAGTCTCGCGCCTCCCCGGGGCGACGGAGGCGACCACGACGGTGCGTCGGCGTTGTCGGCCACGGCGATGACAGCGACGCCGCCTCCACAGCACCATCAGCTACGGCCCGAGGGGGTTGGGGCGGCGGCGGCGGCCGAAGATCGGGGGCGTCCCAGAGGGGGGCTCGCAGAGCGTGGCCCGAGGCACGTGCGCGGCCCAGGGGCAGCCAAGGGACGCACTGACGCAAGAGGAGGGGCCACCACACCTGGGGAGGCACCGTGGCCCCAGCCATGACGTCCGCCCCCCGTCGCCTTCGCCCCACTCTGGGCCGCCACCGACCGCAGACTCGGCCGAAGAAAAGAAAGCCTCGACGCAAACTTTTGGCGCTGCGCGCGAATGTTTTGGATCTGCGCTAGGCCCCCCCCTCCCAGGCGCGCGGAGCGCGCCAGGGGCGGCGCCGGAGGCGCCGCCGGGGGGGAGGGGGCCAGCCGGCGCGGATCCAACAAACCCGCGCGGAGCGCCAAAAGGTTGTGTCTATGTGGTCTATCTTCTTCGATTCAAGGCCCGCCCGCCTACGTATCCAACCCCCCCCTGCACGGTTTCCCAGGGGCCGTAGCCCCAGGGGCCGTAGCGACCCGAGGAGGAGGAGGAGGAGGAGTGGAAGGAGAGGAGGAGGAGGAGGAGGAGGAGGAGGAGGAGGAGGAGGAGAATGGAGGAGGGGGAGGGGGGAGGAGAATGATGATGATGATTGATGATGATGAAGATTATGATGAATGATGAGGATGATGATGATGATGATGATGATGATGAAAGATAGATGATTAAGAATGTGATTATGATGATGATGATGATGATGATGATATGATGATGTATGATGATGATGATGATGAATGATGATGATGATGATGTGATGATGCTGATGCTAGATTTGAGATGCTGATGCTGATGCCTGCTGCGCTGATGAATGAAGATGATGATGCTGCTGCTTAGCTGAAGCTGCTGGGGGCCTGAGGATGAGAGGAGGAGGAGGTGGAAGGGAGGAGGAGGAGGAGGAAGAGGAGAGGAGGAGTAAGGAGGAGAGGAGGAGAAGGAGGAGGAGCAGGAGCAGGAGAAGAAGGAGGAGGAGGAGGAAGAAGACGTGATTCTCGACCGCCTCCGACCGCAGAGCCGCAGAGTGGCGCCCGTCCTGTGCAGGATGCCCGCCGCGCAGCCGCCGGCGAGGCACCCCCGCAGGGCGGACCAGGCCCGCCGCCGGCCGCCAGGGCCTGCGCCAGGGGGAGGGGGTGGGCGAGGGCGCTCCTCCCTCGTCCCTCCCCCGTCCGTCCTCGTCCCTCCCCCCTCTCGGTATCCTTCCTCCTCTCCTCCTCCTACCCCCTCCTCCTCCTCCTCCCTCCTCCTCCTCCTCCTCCTCCCTCCTAGCTCTCCTCCTCCTCCTCCTCCTCCTCCACCTCCTCCTCCTCCTCCTCCTCCACCTCACTCCCCCCTCCCCCCCCCTCCCCCCCTCCTCCTCCTCCTCCTCCTCCCCTCCTCCTCCTCCTCCTCCTTCCTCCTCGTCCTCCTCATCGCGCCTCCCCTCCTCCTCCTCCTCCTCCTCCTCCTCCTCCTCCTCCTCCTCCTCCCCCTCCTCCCTGGTTGCTCCCCTAAATTCCTCCCTCGCCCTCCTCCGCCCGGGCGCGCCCCTGCGCGCAAAAGGTGCGGCGGGTGGGGGCGGCGGGAGAGGGAGGAAGTGGGAATCAGAAGGCAACGTGCGTGGCAGACGAGGGGGAGGGAGGTCGTGCGGAGGAGGGGGGATGAGAGGGATGAGCAGGGGGCCGAAAGAGAAAGAAGTTGACGGAGGAAGGCCATGTGCGGGATCCATCCCCCGCACTCGCCCGCGCGGGCGCGCCGCACGCCCGGCGGGCCAGCCTTAGCCCCCCCCCAACCGCGGCCGCGGTCGGGGGCGCCGCAGTGACGCCTGCAGCATCAACCACCATTCGTTAAGCTACAAAGTAGGTTACGAGACGTGCCAACTTCTGTGGAAAAGCATTGGCAAGAATGCCGAGACCATTGGCGCGAACAGACGCGGTCCAAAAACGAGTGGGGTACAACGCCCGGCATGGGATACAGCCTGGGCCCGACGACATCGTGAGCATTGAAACGAGCGCCCTCGCGAGAGCGTCCAGCACAAGCTGCGGAACGGGCAGCCCCAGTGCGAGAACGAGCTGCGTAACAGGCAACCCAAGCACCAGAAGGAGCTGCGTAACAAGCGACCCAAGGACGACCACTACCATTACGACACCAAGTGCACCAAGACCGACATCAGGAACGACACGACCGTGCAGCCCGAAAAGATTACTAAATCCGCCGTCGTGGAGATACCGGTGGACAACGGCCGCGCCGCCGACGACGAGTACGACTACAGTCGCGCCGTCTACTACGAGTGCGATTACAGGAGCTTCTTCGAGAACGACCTGTACTCCTGGAGACCCCAGGACTACTCTGGTTTCCAGAACGTGGAACACTACGACTTGGCAGGCGACGACTCCGACTCGGCCCTCGGGGACTACCAAGAGAGCGTGCCCTCTGAGCTACTACATCCACCAACAAAGCTACCAGGGCCACCAAGCGACCTTCGGGGGCCACAAGCTGAACTTCGAGGACTATACGCACAGTCACGAGTGCCACCACAAGTGCTTCAAGACCCCCCTGCCAAGCTACGAGAGCAACCAACAGAGCCACAAACTAAACTACGGGGACCGCGAGCTGACCTTGCGTGAACCACAAGCAGGGCTACGGGGCCCACCAGCTGAGCCACCACCAGAGCTACGTGGACTACAAGGAGATGCACAGGAGCCACCAACTCAGCCACGAGAGCCATTGGCCGAGCTCAGCTACGAAGGCCACAAGCAGGCCCACGAGGACCTCCAGCTGAACCACGAGGGCCATCTGCTGCGCTACTGGTGTCACCAGCTGAGCGACGAGGACCACCAGCTGAGCTATCAGAGGCACCAGCTGGGCTACGAGGGCGCCAAAGACGACTACGAGGACCACGGGCACAGCTACTGCAGCCACCGGAAGAGCTACGAGGGCCCCCAGCGGCCCTTCGAGGACCACGAGCTGCTGGGCTGCGAGGGCCACGCGCAGGGCCACGAGGACCACCGGCAGAACTACCAAGGGCCACGAGCGGAGCCGCGAGAGCCTCGGGCAGGGCCTCGAGAGCTGCCAGCTCCGCTGCGGAAGCCACCTGCTGCGCCTCGCGGGCAGCACGCTGAGCTACGAGGCCGCAAGCAGAGGTCCGACGGCCACCAGCTGCGCTGCGTGCGCGCGCGACCAGCAGGGCTGCGAGGGCCACAGGCCGAGCTGCGAGATTCACCCGCGGTGCTCCCAGGGCCACCTCCTGAGCCACGAGGGCCACCAGCGGAGCTACCAGGGCCACAAACTGATCGACCAGAACCTCCAGCAGAGCTAAGGAGGCCACCAGCTGAACAACGAGGACCACCAACTGGGCTGCAAGGGCCACGAGCAGAGCTACGGGGACCTCCAGCCTCAAGCTGAGCTTCGAGGACCCCCTGCTGAGCTCGAGAGGGCCGCGCAAGACTGAATCCACAGTCGGAGCGACAGACCTTGGCTCAAGAACTGCGGCTTGCAGGGGGAGCACACGGAACGCACATCTCCAGCAACTGCTGGATGAGCAGTGACAAACAATGAAGAGTAACATAAGCACAGACCGGCACAACGTTACGGACAAGCGTGCTACAAGCACTACGCTGCCGACAAGATAACACATCTGCATCAAGTGCATCATCAACGACCCGGCCGCTCCTCCCCCTTCCCTCCTCCTCTTGGCCATCCGCATGGCGGTGGAATGAAGGTGGCCTCCCTCCCCCCCCGCGTTGGAAACGACCCTCCAGTGGCGTCCGAGGACCCGCGCCCGCGCCGCGCGCGCGCGCCGTCGCGCCCGCGAGCGGGCGCGGACAGGGAACCGCATAAGCGGCTGCGAGTGAGGTGACGGACGAGGGGCCGGGATGGCACAGCAGGAAGCAGCAGCAAGCTGATGATGCATCCCACTGAAAGTGTGACGAGAGGACTCCTAGATGGGGCTCCAGTAGATGGGGTCGGAGAGGATCGTGCCGCATCGCCGATGCATCGGCGATACATCGCCGATGTATCGGCGATGCATCGGCGCCATCGGCGTGGCGAGAAACTTGGGATCCACATCGAGTCGCATCGCCGATGCATCGGCGATGCGCCGCGATCCTCCGACTCCATCTGCTCTGACCTCATCTGGGAGGCCTAGAGTTAGGCCGGGCGTGTCCTCCTACGGGCGGATCTTGGACGAAACATTAGAGCAATCAAACGAACAAAGAATCCCAAATGGTAGAAACATCGCCCCCTGACTACTTTTTGATTATTTTTGAATCTACCCCTGTGGAAGGCCGCGCAAGCCGCGTGGCTCAGAAGGGCCATCCCGCCGAGAGCCGGGGGACCCACGCCGGCACTGCCCACAGGCCCCGGGAGAGGGAGGAGGCAGAACGATCCAGCAAGGGGGGCCAGGAGCAGGGAGGAAGGCACAGGGAGCAGGCAGGGAGCAGGGGGGGAGGAGGCAGGGAGGCAGGGAGGAGGCAGGGAGGCAGGGAGGCAGGGAGGGAGGCAGGGAGGCTCAGGAGCCGAGGACGAGGACGAGGGCGATCGCGAGCAGCCGCCGCGCGCCGGCGCGCAGAGCAGGCGGGCGGCCTCGCTTGCCGCTGGCCGCGCTCGTGGGCGAGGCCGCGCCGCACGGCTCCGCCTGGCCGGGCCGGGCAGGGCCCTCCGCGCCGCCCACGGGGGGGGCGGCGCGGAGGGCGGGCGGGGCCTCGCGAGGGCCCGCCCGCCTCCCGCCTCCTCCCTGGGGGGGAGGGGCGGGGAGGGAGGGCTGGAGAGGCGGATGGGCGCCGGGGGGGGTGGGGGCGGAGGGGGCGGAGGGGCCCCGGAATCCGACGCCGCGAAAAAAAAAGCAGCATCGCAAAAAACTGCGGCCCGAGCCCGGGACCCCATCTGTCTGCGTCATTGTTCGAGCCCGATCGACCCGTGACGGTCCAGGGTCCCGAAACGGGGCGGAAACGCACGGTGTGAACAAATTTGCAACGCCAGGATCACAGGGGACGGAGGGGGGAATGATGGGGGAGGGGAAGAGGGGGAGGAGGAGGGGGAGGCGGGAGGAGGGAGCGAAGGCATCAGAGGGGGGGAGGAGGAGGCAGGCGGCAGGCGCGCTTCCGCCGCGAAACCCCGCCCCCTCTTCCTCGAAGGGGCAATCCGTGAACAAGACCACCTCGCGCTCAACACTGAGGGGACCTCGAGGGGAAGGAGGAGGAGGAGGAGGAGGGGGAGGGGGAGGAGGAGGAAGAGGAGGTACAGATCTCATGCGCGTGCTGGGCCTCTGCCGTGCAATCTTGCTTGCGAGGCTGGCACAATATGCGGACCAAGCATCTGGCGGCAGGCGGAAGGCGGTCCGCTGCCAGGAGCGAAGAGGCTTGCGGCGCGGGCACGGTGGTGGCGCGAGGGGGGTTGCCTTCTCAGACGGGGGGCGGTGCTTCCAGGAGGGCAGGTGGCTTCTCCTCCTCCTCCTCCTCCTCTTCCTCCTCTTCTTCTTCCTCCTCCTCCTCCTCCTTCTCCTCCTCCTCCCCTTCCTCCCCCTCCTCCTCGTCCTCGTCCTCCCCCTCCTCCCCCTCCTCCTCCTCCTCCTCCTCCTCCTCCGCCTCCTCCTTCCCCTCGAGGTCCCCTCGAGGTCCCCCAGAAAAGCCCTGGGCCCTGCCAGGAGGGGGCCCCCGCCCTCTGGAGAGCTCCCAGGCCTTTCTGCGCCAGAAGGCCGCCCATCTCCTTGTGCGCGCCGCCAGGGAGGGAGATTAGTCCTCCTCCTCCACCTCCTCAGCCCGCGCCCTCCTCCCAAACTCGCTTCCTCCTCCTCCTCCTCCTCCTCTTCCTCGTCCTCGTCCTCGTCCTCCTCCCCCTCCTCCTCTTCCTCCTCCCCCTCCTCCTCCTTATGTTCATTCTCTCTGCCCTCATACTCATCACCTCACCCCGCTCCGCCCACCTACTCCAAGCCCCCCCTAACGTGTCAAATCCCTAACCTAACCTGTCCCAGGCCCCGTCGACACTGCGCCAAAGCTAAGCTGACCCATTGAAGCTAACGCGACCAACAGCTTGGCGACACCAGTGTGTCACGCGCGCGCGCGCTGTTGCAAAATATGTGCCAGAACGGGGCGACACATCAACATGCAATGCAAGAGTGCCAACTGTATCCCTAACCACTTTTCATTTTCAAGTGAAGAGTCTGGCCGGCGCTGAAGCGAGAGCAACTTTCGCAATCATGGATGTGGCCGGCGCTGTGGCGAGAACAACTTTCCCAATCATGGATCTGGCAAGCGCTAGGCCGGTAACAGCTTTCGTAATCGTGTGTGGCCGGCGCTGAAGCGACAGCAACATTCGCAATCATGGATGTGGCCGGCGCTAAGGCCGCTCAATAAAGAACGTCGCTGGCGCCTAGGCGGCAACAGCGATGTGGCCCACGCACAAGCCGGATCATCATTCCGAGACAAGCGTGTCGCCAGAATGCAGGTGTCGCGCCCATTCCGCGCGGGCCGGGCTCGGTGTCACCTCGGGTTACACTAGGTGGGTCGTTACGTAGGGGGAGAGGTTGGAGGTGAAAATCTGGCCCCCCTGGTGGATCCACCTCCTCCTCCTCCTCCTTCTCATCATTTTGTTACTCCACCCGCCTACTCCATCGTCCTCCTCTTGCTGGCGTGGCAATTCTCTCCTCATCCTCCCCCTCCCTCTCCGCGCCTGATCTGCAGCCGTTCTGCGGAGCTATGAATAAGAATACGCAAACTGTATTCGGTGGCTTCTGGCTCTGGAATGCATGGCTTTGGGCCGCATTTCACGCCGCTTTGTCACTGTTGTGATGGGCCTGTTGCAGCTGCTGGTCACGATCCTGCTTGTTCGTGCTGCTCGAGGTGGGTCTCGTCATGTCTTCCCTCGTGCATGGTGATGGCCACTGGGCGGCCCAGCATCTTCCTCCTTGGGGGGGATCGCCCTGGCCTTCGTGAGGAGAAAGCATGCTGCGGCTTCTGACAGATTCCCCCCCTCCCCCCGGGTAAGACGAAGCCAGGATGAGGATAACACTGGGTGGGGATAAAGCGAGAATCTCTGAGAGCCAGCGGCGCTGGAGGATGTCTCGGGCGCCGCGGCCTTCTCAGAGCGTCCCGGAACGCTCTGAGAGCGCTCCAGAACGCTTTGGAAAGGACTTATCCTCGTCCTAGCCCCGTTCGACCTGGCCCTCCCCTGGGAGAGCAAAAAGACCCCGGCACCGATACTTCACGTTCTCACCGACATCTCGAGGCGAATCTGGCTTCGGCGACGAGGGCCAGGCAGCGGTATTGATCATGATCGATTCCTCCAGTCGCCCCGTGGCGCTGGTTAGCTCTTTGAGACGCACGTGCCTCCCTCAGACATAATGGAGGCGCGGGCCGAGCTGCTCCAGGATGGCTGGAAGATGCTTGGCACTCCAGCGGGGCCCTCCACGGCCTCAGACAGTGGGTCTCGAGGTGGAGAGCGGATCGCTCACAGGCGCCACGTTGCCTCTGCACCACGTCATGGTCTGTACTCGCGCGGACCCCCGAAAGTCTGGACCCGGTCCCCCGGGACCGGCTGCGAGAAGCCGACCCCGAACTTCACCCCAGCTCGAGCAGGGACCGACCGTCCCGGCATTCCTATAAGCCTACCACAAAATTTTCTTAGAACCCAAAAATGTTCTAAGAACACAAACCATGTTCTTAGAACATAAATCCGATGTGGTAAAACAATACGGTCCTAGCCAGACATGTTCTAAGAACATTTCGTGGGAACCACAAAAGGTTCTTAGAACATTGTTTAGTGGGGCTATAGGCGAGCCGGGACGCTTCGCCACTGCTTCACCCCAGCGGGAGGCCCCAGGGAGCGTTCGCGGAAGCGGCGCGTGCACCATCGGACTTCAAGCAGCCGCCACAGCCAGCCGCGGCCGCACGCCCGAGCCTCTCCCAGACATACGACGTCCCGATCTTTTTCCATGAGCGGCCCCCCAAGATCGGGGGCGGCAAAGAGGGGGGCGTCCAAGAGGGGTGTGTGCAAATCATGGCCGGCGGCATGTGCGCGGCCCAGGGGGGGGGGGGGGGGGGAGGGTCGTATTGAAACAAGAAGAGGCGCCATGAAAGCTGTGGAGATATCATGGCCCCCGCCATGATATCCACCCCCCCTTAGTCCCACCAGCCCTTTGGGCGTGAGTGGTTTAGAGAGCTCTCTCTGTTCTCAACCCCCTAACCCCATACTTCCCCTTCGGGGAGGGGTTTACCCCTCCCCCTACCCCCTCCCCCTGGGCCTGGAGAGGGCGGGCCGAGTGCAATCAAGGGGGTCTTTTTCGACTCCTGGGAGGGCCAAAAAACGACGACCCTCACGAGGATTCTGGTCCCCAGGGGGGGGGGACCGTTTGGCGCCTCAGACCGTCTTGGAAGCAAAAAACATAGATTTTACTATGGTTTTGGCCCCATTTTGGCCTCCTGAGGGGGCCGCGCTCCTCTTCCTTCATAGCAAAATCATTGATTTTACGAAGGTTTTAGGCTCATTTTGTCCTTCTCAGGGGGCAGCGGTCATTTACGCTTCTGAGGAGGTCGCAAGAGGCCCCAAGCTGGCCCCAAGAGGCCCCCAGGAGGCTCCCAAGAGGCCTCCAAGGGGCCCCAAAGAGGCCCCCAAGAGGCCCCAAGAGGCCCCCAAGAGGCCCCCAAGAGGCCCCCAAGCTGGCCCCAAGACGCCCCAAGAGGCCCCCAAGAGGCCCCCAAGAGGCCCCCAAGAGGCCCCGAAGAGGCCCCAAGAGCCTCCAAGAGGCCCCCACGAGGCCCCACGAGGAGCCCGAACGACTCACACCAGGACGAGGGGCCCGAACGACTCGCACCACGAAGAGCCCGAACGACTCACACCATAAGGAGGGGCCCGAACGACTCACACCACGACGAAGAGCCCGAACGACTCACACCACGAGGAGCCCGAACGAGTCACACCAGGAAAAAGGGCCCGAACGACTCACACCAGGACGAGAATCCCCAAACGACTCAAACCACGAGGAGCGCTTTCTCTCCCTCCACCTCCGCCTCGTCCTTCTCCCGCTCCCCCCACAAGGAGGATGTACAAGGAGGCGGGAAGAAGGAGGAACAGGGGAGATATGCGGGGCCAAGCGGACACACGCCTGAAAAGCACGACTGTCGGCATGCTTCGCGAGAGTTGCTGCTGTGAGATGGGCTGGTGGGGACACGCGAAGCGTAAAGAATTATCACCCCCCTCTAGACTCTTGGCCGTCCCCGACAAGAGACCCGACCCTGTACCTAGGGTCCGCTTTCCGTCCTGAGCTGCTTCTTGACGGCCCCGGGGGCCTGGTGCGGGCCCCCAGAGGCCAAACACGACGAACACGACTTTCGGGCCGGGCGAAGTGGGGGGGGATCGCAAAAGGGGGTTTGAGAATCAGCTCACGTAGCTGATTTTCCCGGCGCCTCCCGGCGCTGGGAGGCGCCCACGTATCGAGGAATAGGCCTGGCGACGGGGCCGAAACCAGCTGCATGCAGCAAATTTCGTAACTCCCCCTTTCTCTATACCCCCCGCCTTTCGTCCGGCCCGAAACTTTCCGTCCCGACCTCTGCACGACGCGAGCATGTCTGGGCCCTGCCCGCTCGCCGCCGCCGCCCTCGCCCGAGCACGCCTGGGCCCTTCCCGCCCGCCGCCGCCGCCCTCGCCGCCGAGGGCGGGGCGGCGAGGGCACCGCGAGCGGCGGCCGTCTGCGCCCGTCAAGCGGCGTGTTCGGCCCGATCTCTGCGGCCGGCGGCGGCCGGCCGCCGGCGGCCCACGGCGGCCGGCGGCGGCCAGCCGCGGCCGGCGCGGCGGCCCGCAGCCGGCGGCGGCAGGGCGGGCGGGCCTCGGCGCCCGGCGGCCGGCGGCGCGGCGGCCGTCCCTCGGCGGGCGCGGCGCCGCCCGCCGGCGGCGCGCGGGCCACCAGCGCGCCGGCGGGGCCTCCTCGCGTCGTCTCGCGTCGTCGTCGTCGTCGCGTCGTCGTCGTCGTCCGTCGTCGTCGTCGTCGTCGTCGTCGTCGTCGTCTTCGTCGTCGCGATCTTCGTTTGGGGCATCGTGCTCGGTGCTTCCGCGCGCGCCGGCCTCTCGCGGGTGGTTCAGGATGAGCTGACTACTCCAAGTCGTCCTCCTCTTCCTCCTTCTCCTCCTCCTCCTCCTCCTCCTCCTCCTCCTTGTCCTCCTCGTCTTTCTCGTCCTCCTCGTCCTCGTTCTCGTCCTCCTCCTTCTCCGAAGGGCGCCTCCTCCGCGGCGCTGCTGCGGCGCCGACGCCTTCTCCTGCTCCTCCCTTGCAGAGTGCACGAGGCTTCCTCCTCCTCCTCCTCCTCCTCTCCTCTCATACTCCCTTCCTCCTCCTCCTACCCCTCTACTCATCCTCCTCCTTATGAGCCTCGACTCTTCCTCATCCTGTCCATTCCTCCTCCTCCTCCTCCTCCTCCTCCTCCTCCTTCCCTTCCTCTTAGGCTCGATTCTCCTGCATCTCGATTCGCCCGGCTCGATTAAAGATTCTCCCAGCTCGATTCGCCCGAGGCTCGAATCGCCTGACTCGAATCGCCTGACTCGATTCGCCCAACTCCGCCTGGCCGACACCCCGCCCATTAGGGTCCGCCCGCTCGACCCGACCCGCCCGTCAGGGTTCGCGCGCTTGACTATGGGGCCCTGAATAAACAGACACAAATCCCAGGATCCCCAAATTTCGGAATGTATTATGGATTCTCGTCTTGCCCCCGCTTCCCACATTTTCCTACACTTTCCGGGGGATCGACGATTAGTTGTGTCTGCGTGTTTTTCCCCCTTCTGACTCTGATGTCCCGCCCGCCCGATCCGACCCGCCCTTGAGGGTCCGCCCGCCCGGCCCGACCCGCCCGACCCGGCCCGCCCCGGCGACACGAGCCCCGGCGACATGAGCTGACTACTCCAATTCCTCCTCTTCCTCCTCGTTCTCCTCCTCCTCCTCCTCCTCCTCCTCCTCCTCCTCCTCCTTGTCCTCCTCGTCCTCCTCGTCCTCGTCCTTGTCCTCGTCCTCCTCCTCGTCCTCGTCCTCGACCCGCCCCGCCCCGGCGACACGGGCCCCGGCGACGCGAGCCCCGGCGAACGGAGCCCCGCGGCGAGCCGAGACTCCGGCAGACCGAGCCCCCTCCTAGGACCCCCTCGCGCTCCTCCTCCGCCTCCTCCTCCTCCTCCTCCTCCTCATCCTCGTCCTCTTCCTCCGCCTCCTCCTCCTCCTCCCTCCTGCTGCTCCTGCTCCTGCTCCTGCTCCTGCTCCTGCTGCTCCTGCTGCTCCTGCTGCTCCTGCTGCTCCTGCTGCTCCTGCTGCTCCTGCTGCTCCTGCTGCTCCTGCTGCTCCTGCTGCTCCTGCTTGCTCCTGCTGCTGCTCCCACCCTCCACCTCCTCCTCCTCCTCCATCCTCCTTGCCTCCGCCTCCTCCTCCTCGTCCTCGTCCTCCTCCTCCTCTTCCTCCTCCTCCTCCTCCTCCTCCTCCTCCTCCCTCGTCCTCCTTCCACCTCTTCCTTCCTTCTTCCCCATCCTCCCTCCTCCTCCCCGTGCGTATCACGACGGCAAGCCTGTTGCAGCCTTTGGCCTCCGGGGGCCCCTGCTGGGCCTCGGGCCGCCCAAACAAAAAACGACTCGGGCGGACAAGCCTGCCCTGGGGAAGGGGCCGTGACCTCTGTAGGGGATGGCGTTGTGAGAATGCCACGGGCGGTCCTCGCCGCCCCTGCTCTATACCCTTGAGCAGGGACCGACGGTCCCGGAATTCCTATAGGCCTACCACGACATGTTCTTAGAACCCAGAAATGCTCGAATAGCCCGAACAACTTTCTTAGAACAGAAGCCCGATGTGGTCAAACACGACGGTCTCGGCCAGAACTGTTCTAAGAGCATTTCGTGCAGACACCAAGAGGTTCTCATGATATTCTCTAATGGGCCATGGGCGGGCCCGGCCACTGCCTGATACCCCCCCTGCGCATGCCCCTGCCCGCCACCCCGCGTCCTCCACCGCCCGGCGGACGTTCGCCAGATCCGCGGCCGCCCCGCCGCGGCGGGTGGAACCAGAGCGAGCCGACGGGCGCCGAGGTCGCCAGAGAGGGCGAGGATCCTCCGAGTCCACTTCCCCCTCCTCCTCCTCCTCCTCCTCCTCCTCCTCCTCCACTTCCTCTTCCTGC
>CAUYUJ010014229.1:17500-27500 GCA_963575745.1 Prorocentrum cordatum
CTAGGGCTGCAAGGCTATTCGCTACAGGGCTGTAGGGCTATAGGGCTATGGGGCTATGGGGCTATAAGGCTATAGGGATATATGGCTATAGGGCTATTACGCATCTGGGCACCCGGGCGGGCCGCGGAAATCGATGGCAAACCTAACCTAACCGTATGAATCCGCTAGGACCCCTACAGAAGCAAACTCTGACTGGGAAGTGAATCCGCAAAGACCTCTACAGAGGCAAGCTCTGATTTGGGAACTTCAGCGACAGGCGTGTACAAGTGCACAGATCCTGTGCGTGAGATATTTTCGAAGCAAATGCTGTGGAATAACCTCCGCCTCGGAATATTGGCTTGGCCAGAATCACTGCCAACATCCAATTGGCGTCCCCGTGGGTCTTGACCCAGGGGCCTTCCGCTGGGACCAGCCCTTCAGCCTGAGAAGTTCCTCTCCCTTTTTCGAGCGCGGGGAGGGCCCCTGGAGGCCGCACGCGGCGAGAAACGTCAGGACCTGGTTCCCTTGGGACCCGCTTGCCTCATGGCGGGACGTGCAGTGACAATCAACGCTACGAGAGCGGAAAGCCAAGGGAAGCGGCGGAGAAGAAATGCCTGTGCCGGCCCCCGTGCCCGACCCCAAGCTCTGTGCCTGGGTGAACAGGTGCAGGGTCTCCGTCAAGAAGTCACCGACGGGGAACCCGATCTTCAGGGTGCCAGCCACCTCGTTGCTCCTCCTCCTCCTCCTCCTCCTCCTCCTCCTCCTCCTCCTCCTCCCCCTCCTCCCCCTCCTCCTCCTTCCCCTGCTCCTCCTCCTCCTCCTCCTCCTCCTCCTGCTCCTGCCCCTCCAACTCCTGCACCACCGCTTCCTCCCCGCCATCCCTCCTCACAGGTCGACGTCTGGGCCTGTCCAGGCCCGCGCCGCGGGCAGGATGTCGAGGCGCAGCCAGCTGTGGCCACTAGGTTGCCCCTGCACGTGGAGGCCCCACAGAGAAAAAGACGTCCACAACAACTGCATCCTTGAGCTTCCATCCTGGGTCCTCGTCCGTCGAAGTCCAGCGGGGCTCGGTCGCAAGAGCCTCGATACCCCCTGGCTCTTTGGGGAGGAGGGAGGGGGAAAGGACGGAGGAAGGCTGGACGAGGGGGGGGGGGGGAGGGGGAAGGAGAGAGAAAGGAAGGGAGGGAGGGAGGGAGGGAGGGGAGGGGGCGAAAGTCCGCCATTTCATCACATGCCGTCGCCCTCGCTCCTCGGGAACACGAGGGACGTGGGAGACGTCCAGGGGGCTGAACTGGTTGGAAACTGGTGGGCCAAATCTATTCAAAATCGATCCCTGGACCCCCCCCAGAGGTTATTCCCGTCGTACTGTTGGTACTCCGTCTGGTGCAGTTGTTCACCCTGGATCCGTTTCTGACGGTCCGGGGGCCCGGAAATAGCCCCCAGAGGCCGCAGAAAGCCAAACAACTCTCCGAACCGAGCGCCTCGCCTCGTCTCGCCTCGAACATCGCCCCCTCTTAGTGCTCGCCGGAACCACAGCTGGGCAATCTCAGACCCCCAGCCGGCTCCGACGTGAACGTTCTTGACTATCCTGAGGAGGGGCTCGTCACTGGATTCGGTCCTCCCTCACGCGGGCTTGCGCACACGCTGGGGGGCCTACAGCAGGGTCGCAGCTGCGCAGGCACGACCGCCATTTTCGCATCGCCAAGACGCTCACCGTGCCAGCTCTGGCTGCCACGAGGCAGGAGGGTCCAGCAGGAACGGGTCCCGAAGACCCAGGGACACTCCCTGGGATCGGCTTTAAATCCCGAGCTCTCTTCCTACAGCCCTCAGGCCCTTCCAGGGCCCCTCGGTCCCTCCCCGCCTTCCCGCCCGCCTGCTTCACCCCGTTGGCCCTGGCCTCCCGCCTGCGCGTTCGCCGTCGCCTGCTTGCTTATCTTAAATCGGGCATGTCCTCCGACAGGCGACTTTTGCAGGAACAAAGGAGAAACAGGTCAAACCATACCCAAGAACAGTCCAGAAAGAATCGGCACACCGTCCCCAGACTGTTGTTTACAATCTTTGAACATTCCTCCTGTAGAAGCGCATGCCCGCCTTGCTGCTGATCGCTCCCTGCTTGGTGCGGCTGTTTGCAGGAGTGCGCCCTGTGGGAGAGAGACTCCCCCACCTGCTTGGACGGCAAGCGCCCACAACACGGCCAAACCCTACTCCACGGTGGGGGTGGGGGGTGAAAGAGGGGGGCCCGAGGGCCCGCGCCGTTCGGCAGAACGACGCATAAGACAACGATCGCCTCCCCGCCTGCCCGCCCGCTTGCTTCACCCCGCTGGCCCTGGCCTCCCGCCTGCGCGTTCGCCGTCGCCTGCTGGCTTCTCGCTCCCTGCCTCCCTGCCTCCCTCTCAGCCGCCGCGCAGCGCATGGCCCGCGGGAGCCCCGGCGGACCCCGGGAGGCCGACAGCGGTGCACACTTCCCCGACGCCGTCGCTCGCCTCCTCCTCCTCCTCCTCCTCCTCCTCCTCCTCCTCTCCCCTCCTCCTCCTCCTCCTCCTCCTCCCTCCTCCTCCCCTCCTCTCTCCTCTCCTCCCCTCCGTCTCCTCCTCCCTGTCCTCCCTGTCCTCCCTCCCTGTTCTCTCGGTCCTCCTCCTCCTCCGCCTCCTCCTCCTCCTCCTCCTCCTCCTCCTCCTCCTCCTCCCTGTCCTCCCTCCTCCTCCTCCTCCGTCTCCGTCTCCGTCTCCGTCTCCGTCTCCGTCTCCGTCTCCGTCTCCGTCTCCGTCTCCTCCTCCTCCTCCTCCTCCGTCTCCTCCTCCTGCTCCTCCTCCTCCTCCTCCTGAAAGCTAAGAACAGGCTTAGGACCCTTTGCCTTCAGGGCCACTTCCCCGACACCCGCTCAGAGTCTGTCCCCAGACCTGCCCCCCTAGGCCCATCCTAGGCAACTTTTCGAGCTGCGTCCAGCTGTTTCGACGAAGACCTCCAGCTGCGCTCAGGAGCCTTCGAAGCGAAGACTTCAACATAACTTGCGTTGTTCCCATCGTTCGGAAGGACCACATCCCAGAACATTTCGAGCACCCAGAAAAGTATCGGAAGAGTGTCTTCCCGACACGCCAGCGAAGTGCCGAGCGAATATCGCCTCCCAGGGCCCGGCACGTAAAAAACCTCCAATCCCGATACTTTTTTCTGGTGCTTGACATTCTTCGTGGTGATCAAGACGGAAGTAGGTTGGAACATCCTGAAGCGAGAAAGGCGGCTCCGTCCAGCCGCGGCGAAGAGAAGGGAGGCGCGGGCACAGAGGGCGAGCAGTCCCTGGGCGGAACGCGCCATGGGCATCAGGGGGGAGGCGTGGCCGCACCTCGGCTTCGAGTCCTGGCGGCCACCTCCTCGGCTCAGAGGGGGCGGAGCGGATGGGTGGGAGGAGGCCCATCGCGAATTCTCTGTCAGGACGCTGCGCGGCTCTGCACAAGCTGCACACCACGTCGGCCGCGACGAGAGAGAGGAGCCACGGACACACGAGAAGACGCGACGACATCGGGCGGCGGATGGGGCAGAGCAGCGGTACAGGCGAGAAATACCATGAACCACAAAACAGAAAACCGTCTTCGCGCAAAGGCGACAAGACGGGACGCGGCGAGTGGGACACAGCATCAGAGACGCCGGCTCCGAAGGCCAAGGCGGACAGGCGCCGCCAGGCGGGTTCAGCGCCGATCCAACAGTTGAATCTTTATGCCACTGTTTATTCATCGGAGCGGGATAGGAGGAGTACGGAGGGGGACGACGAGGGGAGCAAGCGACCGCCGCCTGGATGGCAAGGGTGCTCACCGCGCCGTCTCTGCACAGCGCGACGCGCAGCGACTCCTGCCGGCTCGTGGCGGGTGGGCGGTCGTCTCCGCCGCCGCCGTCGTCGTTCTCCTCGCTGTTGTCCTCGTTCTCCTCGACGTCGTCCTTCTCGACGTCGTCGGCGATCTCCCTCCTGCTCCTCGATGTATGTCGTCCTCTTCCTCGTCGCCGTTGCCCTCGTCCTCCTCGACGTCGTCGCCCTCCCCGTCGTCGTTGCCGTCGTCCTCCTCCTTCTCGACGTCGTCGTTCTCTCTCTCTCGTCGTCGTCGTCGTCGTCCTCCTCCTCCTCCTCCTCGCTGTCGTCCTCATCCTCCTCCTTGTCTTGCCCCTCGTCGGCCAGGAGGCGCAGGAGCCTCCACGCCCCCGTCGCACCCGGCTCGCGACGATTTGCGCCGCCCTCGAGCCCGCCGCCGCCAAAATTTTCATTCTGGCTCCGCGGTGCACTCTCAGTCTTTGCCGGGCTCAGTCGACTGGGGGACCAGCACTCGCCTCTGGCAGATACATTCGCTGTCTCCGCACTCTTTCTCGATCTCTCTCTCCTTGTCGTTGTGGCTGCTGGTTCCCCTCCCCTCTCTCTCTCTCGCTCTGTCTGTTTTTTGTTGTTGTTTGTTTCTCTCTCTCTATATATATATAGATGTGACTCTGTCCCTCTCACCGATTCTTTTTCCTCTCTCTCTCATTACGCTGGTTTGGCTCCCTCTCTTTCTCTTTCTCTCTTCCTCTTTCTCTTTTGTATATATGTATCTCTCTATCTCTCCCTATCTCTCTATCCCTCTCCCTCCCTCTGGCACTGGCTCGCCCTCTCCCTCCCTCTCTCTCTATTCATGTATGTGGCGTGTGTGTGTACACACACATATATATATGTATATATATATATATATGTGTGTGTGTGTGTATGTATATCCACCATTGTGCCCTGAAGGGTAAAGTTGGAGTGTCCACAGGTCCTTGGCCTACTCCCTGCAGCCTCAATCCTCAATCCTGAAGGTTTCCGATTGGGCCCGGACCCAAAACTGCCAAATCTCCCGGGGCCCGTCGCGTCGTGCCCGAGTCGCCAAAAGGTCGCTCCAAGACGCCCACGACGGTCTCAAGACGGCCCAGGATGCCTCCATGGCCTCCCAGGGGCACGAATTATAGATTTTCTGTAGGCTTTTGAAGATTTTGGCGTTACGGCCTTTTCAGATTCCCGATGCTCCAAGACGGCCTCAGAGGCTCCCAAGATCGTCCCAAGAAGCCTCCAAGAAGGCCCCGAGACCGCCCCAGAGGGCCGGAAGACGGCTCAAGGCCTTCAAGGTGATCCAAGGGGCCCCCAAGACGGAAGAGGGGCTCAGACGGGAGACCCGACGAACAAACATTTCCTCGGCCCCGAGAGGCGCCCAGCCCAGGAAGGATCAAGAGGCCCCCCAAGATGCCCAGAAGAGGCCCCAAGAGGCGCCCACGAGGCCACCACGCGGCCCCCAAGGGGCCCCCGAAGAGGCGCCAAACCAGCCCCCCAGAGGCTTCAAAGCTGCCCCGTGAAGAAAAACGCGCGCCCTTCGGGCCCGCGGTGGCGCTCTTTTCTTTTGGAGGGGGGGCACCTCGGGCCTCTCCAGGGCCCCTCCTTCCCGCAGCCCTCGCTGGCCCCCCCCCGTCCCGCTCCTGGTACGTGCGCTTGCCCAGGACTGGGATGGAAGCCACGCACTTGGCCCCGGCGATGCCGCAGCCTGGCTGCTCCTGCAGCCTCTGCACCTCGGCCACCTGCGCGGAAGGCAGCGGCGACGCGCCGACCACCGCGCGCGCGGAGCGCGCGGCCTGGCCCGGCCCGCTCGACGCGGCCACCGCTGCCTCGGTCGGCCGCTCCGGCCCGCTCGGCGCGGCACTCTTCCACGTCTGGGCGCTTCCCCCCGCGCGGCCGCGCGCCAAGTCCCCCCTCCCCTTCCCCCCGCGCGGCCGTCTGGGCGCTTCCCCCTCCTCTTGCACGCTGGCCAATTGGCCGTTCGGTTGCTCCGGATAGCCGCGCGCTGGAGCGGATCTGCCTCTGCTTCGCCGCCGCCGGAAAACGCGTGGCGCGCGGCGCCGCCTCCGTGTAGCCGCCACAGTGCCGCAGGCGCTGCGTTAGGTGGCGACCTTCAAACCCTGGCCCCTGCCAACCATCGATTCTCCTGAATCGACGGGGCTGGGGGTAGGGCTCGGATTTCGCCACGTGTTCGACGACTTCCGGATCCCCACCCCCGCCGCCCATCGAGTTGCCGGGATCGTTAATCGGCGAGAGTAATAAAAAAAAACAAGCGGCGTAAACACAAACTTTTTGGCGCTCCGCGCGGATTTCTTGGATCCGCGATGGGCCCCCCCCAGCGGCGCCTCCGGCGCCACCCTGGCGCGCTCCGCGCGGATATCGCCGCCGATAAGCGGAGTGTCGTCAGGTCGCCGAGTTCTCTGTGACTTCTTCTGGCAGGAGAGCCCAGAATCGAATCGACAAGTTGGATCGGCGATCGAAATGGATCGGATCGGCGGGAATCGGCGGCCACGTCGGTAGAAGTCGAGTCGGCAGAAACCGCCAGGCTAGTAGGCCTTCCTTGAGGAATCGGAGCCCCATTCGGACTCCGAAATCGAGGCGAAGTGGACTCGGAGGCCGTCGGGATCGAATCGGATCGAGTCGGAGGTATCGAGAAGGGCCCTGCTCTGGGTCCTCCCGCAGGGGCCGACGGCCCCAGCTGAAAGTCGGGCGTGTCCCCCTACAGGGAGATTTTCGATGAAAAATATGAAATACACCTAAAATACACCAAACAGGTAAAAAATACTAAAAAAATAATCCCCTGATTATTTTTGGAATATTTTTTGACTATTTCTGGGGTAAATTTTTCGTCGGAAATCCCCCTGTAGGGGGGGGGCACGCCCGACTTAACCCCAGCTCCATGCGGCGCGAGCCGTGGGCGCCCCCCGGCGCGACCTCGGGGGGCCTCCCGGGCGACGCTTCGCAGGGCAAAGGGGCGGCCAATGGCGGCCCGAGAGGCCCAAAGGGCCCCCCCCCGACGGTCCGAGAAAGCGGCGGGACAGCCGAGGATGGCTTCAAGACGGCCTCGGGGACGACCCAGTGGCCACAAGAGTAAGTCGGGCGGGTCCCCCTGCAGGCAGATTTTTTGGACGGAAGATGAAAAAACAGCCCAACGATGCCCCAGACATGCTCAAACATAGTCAGAACATCGTCCCCAGACTATAAAAACACTTATTTTGAACATTCGTCCTGTAGAGGGACAAGCCCGACTTAACCATACGAGGACCCCCAAGAGGGCCCCACTTTGTCAAATCCACTGCTTCCCGTGTGTTTTTCGCACAGGCTTTCGAAGTCTCGCCATGTCGGGTTTCCAACGCTCCAAGAAGGTCCAAGATGTCCCCGAGATCGCCTCACGAGGCTCCAAGATGGCCACAAGACAGTCCCACGACGTCCCATGAGTTCCAAAAGATGGTTCAGAAGGCGTCCAACAGTGACCCAGGAGGTGCCCAAGAGGGGGAAAACAACGAGGCCTGGGGGGAAGCTAAGCGGTGGACAAACCTCCCTTTAGCAAACCTCCCCTTAGTGAAAACGCCCTGGGACCGAAACCGACGGACCTGGACCCGCAAAAATGACGGCCGCGACGCCCTCGCGCGAACCGAAAACGGCCAATTCCTTAATCGACGTCGTGTCAGGGTAGGAGGTCTGTCCACCCCCGAGAGGTGCCCAAGAGGGGAAAAACAACGAGGCCTGGGGGGAAGCAAATCCCAGAGCCAGTGCCTCCGGAGCCACCCAAAGCGCGCATAAACGGCCGCAAGAGGCCCACGCAAGCTGCAGCGTGGCCGCACGCCCCGTGGCGCGTCGGCAGGCGCCACGCTGCGAGTGAGCTCACGGGGTCCGCACGTCGAACCTCGTTCACGGAGCTCCGGAATAGCAGGAGAAGTGCGGGCAATATTCATGATGTCCATATCCAGGGCGTCTTGGACTCTCGTGGAGGGGGCGCCGCAAGGCCGAGGCGCCCTGGACATGGACAACACTCGAGCCTCTAGTAGGGGCCGGATCTTTATCCAGATCCAGTGCTCCTCAATAAAGACAATAAAGACAATAAAGACAACAAACCCGAAGGGCTCCTCAAGTGCTCCTCAATAAAGACAATGATCAGTGCTTTCTGGGGAAGGGAGCCCAGAACCCCCAGCTGCAGTGGATATGGGCACAAGTTTTGCCCGCAGGAAGGGGAGGAGGGGAGAGCGGGAGGCACGGTTCAGGCCGGGCGAAAGGGGGGGGATAGCAAAGGGGGGGTTTGAGAATCAGCTCACGCAGCTGATTTTCCCGGCGCCTCCCGGCGCCGGAACGCGGCCATGTGTCGAGGAATGGGCCCCTCGGTGGGGCCGAAACCAGCTGCATGCAGCAGATTTCGTAGCCCCCCCTTTCCCAATTCCCCCCTTTCGTCCGGCCCGAACGATGGGCGAAGACGCGAGGCGAGGAGGCGGGGCGGGGGAAGAGCGAAGGAAACCCGCCGGCGGGGGGCAGCCGGGGTGGGTGCCTCCTGGCGACTTTTCGTCGCGCCAGGGGCAAGATATGCTGCAATAGGGGGGTCTGCGACTCCAGGTCGGCCTTGCGCGCGCGCCCAGAATCAGGAGGGGAAAAAAACACACAGACACAATGAATCGTCGACTCCCAAGGAAATCTGGAAAAACATGGGAATTGGGGGGGAGACAAAAACCTAGAAAATATGAGGAAATATGGGGAATCGTTTTATTTGTGTGTGTGTATATATATATATGTGTGTGTGTGTGTGTGTGTGTGTGTGTGTGTGTCCCAGGGCCCCTCCACAGAAGGAGCACGAGGCCCAGGCGGAGAAACATGCAGCCACGGGCGGCAGCGGCGGCGGCCGGGACAGCGGCGGCGCCTGCAAGCCTTCAAGAGAGCGTCTCGAGAGCCCCCCCGAGGCGGTCGAAGAGGGCCCAGAGGCACCGGAAGTCGTTCCGAGATGCCCAAGATAGCGTCCATACGGCTTCAACCGCCTCCGAGACGCCCGAAGATGTCTCCAATACCACTCCCAAGAAGCCCCCTGGAGGCAACATTTGATGATTTTCTACGGTCTTTCACTGTTCTCAGCGTTCTCACCTTTTCGGCCGCCAACGCTCGAAGACGGCCCCAGAAGAAGCACCTAAGATCGCCCCAACACGGCCTAAGATGCTTCCAAGAGAAACCCACCACGGGCCAAGGGGGGCCCCAAGAAGGCCCCAGAGGCCTCCAAGACGGACAGAGAGAGCTCAAAGACGGCCCCAAGAGGGGGCCCAGAAGGAGGAAGCCGAACGGGTATTTCGAGACCTTGGCCCCAAGAGGCACCCAGGCTGCCTCAACCGTCGCCCAAGGGCCTCCCAAGAGCGCCAACTAATCCCCAAGAGGCATCCAAGGTGCCCCCAGGAAGGCCCCCCAAAGCTTCTAAAACTGCTACACGGGAGCCCCCCGAGAGCCCCCCGCAGAGACACCAAGATGCATTCAGGAGGACTCTCACCCACAACGACAGCAGCGCCGACCAGCAGCGCCGCATGGCCCACGAACGCGCGCGCAAACGCCAACGATGGCACAATACGGGCCGGCGGAGTGAGCGAAGCGATTCAATATGCCCGTCTTCAGAGGCGTCCTCCCATTTGTGTGTGTGTGCGTGTGTGTGTGTGTGTGTCACTTGCCGCCCAATGAATTCGACGACGTGTGGATGCACGTGCCTGGCATGTCCTTGGCCGCCCACGCTTCCGAACGTATGAGTCTGTCCTGTGCTGCCGCGTGCCAAGCGGCCCTCAAGAGGCCCCCAAGGCCCCTCCCAAAAAAGCATCCAAGAAGGCTCTCCCACGGGCTCCCGAAAGGCTCCACCCCGAGAGCCTCCCGAGAGGCCACCGGGAGGCATCCCTCAAGGTTCCCATCAGGTGTCCAAGAGGCCTCTGGCCCACAACCAAGGTAGATGTGAACTTTAGCCTCCGAACTGACTCCAAGACGGCCTGCGACCACCCCCGCGAAGGTCCCTACATAGCCCACGAGGCCCCCAGGGCGGCCCTCAGATGACCCCAGGACGGCCCGATAGACCTTCAAGACAGCCCTCGTGCGCTCCGAGGGGGCCCCACAAGAGGACCGCCAACGAGCACCACAGACCGCGACTGTTGCGGAGGTGGTGGGGAGCATGAATCTGCCACGGGGACCCTTTGCATGGTGAGCGGCCGCCCCGGC
>CAUYUJ010014229.1:32500-127929 GCA_963575745.1 Prorocentrum cordatum
CTCGTGTACTCTACGAGTATTCAGAACGAGACTGAGCCGAACATTCACGTGGATCCTCTGATTACGTGCATCAATTTCGGCTAATCTGGGCGAAGCCCAGCACCCACATGCGTGAGCATGCACCCTTTACCCCCCTGGAGGCACGCCGCAGGCGGGCTAGCACCCAACCCTGGGGGATTAAAAAAAAAAACCACCGAAGGCGGGGCGCCGAAGGCGCACACCCCGCGCCTGTCTTTGCGCGGGGTCCTCAGGGTTTCCCCCGGCGCGCGCCTGTCTTTGCGCGCCGCAGCCGCCAGGGCGCGCCGGGGGCGGGCCGGCGCCGGGGGCCCCGACGCCGCCCTGGCCGCGCGCGAGGCCGCTGGGCACGTCACGCGGCCTCCGTGGGGTCTTCCTGGGCCGCCTCGGGGCCGCCCGGGAGGCCCGTGGGGCTGCCTTGGCGCGACGGCGGCCCGAAGGGGGCGCCGACCTCGCCGCCCGGCCGCGCGCCCAGCCCCCGCAGCTCTTCTGCGAGCTGGTGGCGCCGAGCCACGTCGCGCGGCCCGCAGCACTCCGCCGCCGCGACGCAGTCCAGGGGCGTCATCCCCTGGCTGTCCCTCGCGGAGAGCGCGGCGGGCAGGTCGGGCGCCAGCTCCGCCAGGGCCCGCACGGCCTCCGCACTCACGCTGGATGCGGCCAGGTGCAGGGGCGTCTGCCCGTCGCCCGTCCTCGCCGCCAGCGCGGCGGGCAGGTCGGGCGCCAGCTCCACCAGGGCGCGCACGGCGTCCACCCGCCCGCTCTTGGCGGCCAGGTGCAGGGGCGCGCTCCCGTCGCTCGTCCTCGCCGCGAGCACGGTGGGCACGTCGGGCGCCAGCTGGACCAGAGCAAGGATAGCATCCACCTCCCCCCAGTCGGCGGCGGCGTGCAGGGGCGTCTTCCCCGACTGCGACCTTGCCGCCAGCGCCGCGGGCAAGTCCGGCGCCAGCCCCGCCAGGGCCCGCACGGCCTCCGCGTCCCCGCTGCCCGCGGCCAGGTGCAGGGCCGTCCTCCCGACGCTGTCCGGCAGCGCGAGCGCGGTGGGCAGGTCGGGCGCCAGGCCTGCCAGGACCCGGACGGTCTCCGCGTGCCCGTTGCTGGCGGCCAGGTGCAGCGGCGTCCGCTCGCGGTGCCCGGCCGTCACCTGAGCGACGATCAAAAACGGGTCTTAAGTCTTACGCTAGATGACGCAGCGACCTTGCGTGGGCCGCCAACGCGGCACGCTACACTGGAGACGGGGGCGCTTACGCGCGACCTTGCGCGGGGAGCTTACGCGCCAATGTCGGTGAAGACGACCCTTTTCTCTGCGTCTCTCACCGTTAGACGCCCGGGATGGATGAGGGAAGAACGGGGCACGATGCCCACCGACGAGTGTTGCCCCAGACCATCAGCGGCCGCCGTTGGGCCGGCGGCCGGCGACGCTGACAGCGAGCCCTCGACCTGTGCTCTTCGTATACCCCTTGCGATCGTGCCGATCACCGCGAGCGCAGCGGCCAGCTCGTCTGGCTCCAGCGCCTCGGCCAGCCCCCGGACCGCCTCGGGCCGCCCGGCCTCCGCGGCGCAGTGCATCGGCGGGTGTCCTCGCGCGGGGGAGGCAGCGTTGGGAGGACGCCCGAAATGGGCACGGAAAGAATGGGTACAATGCCCAACAACAAATGTTGTCCCAAACCAACAGCGGCCGCTGTTGGGCAGGCGGCTTTCTGTCTCGAATGGACAAAGGCCGCGGCGGCGTGGACAGCGAGTCCTGTTCTAAATGAACAAGAACTGCTGTTGGGCATTGTATCCATTCTTTCCGTACCCATCTCGTTCGTGCAGACCTTCGCGAGAATGCTTCCGGGCTGCTCAGACCGACCCTGGGCTACGGAGTCGCCCGATGGAGGGGCCGCCGAGCCAGAGCGGCCCAGATCGAGCCTAGGATGCAACCAGATCAGGCGGGATTCGGCCGGATGAGGCCCGTTTTCCGACCACGGATCTGCCCGCTGTTGACCACGGATCTGCCAGCGCCGATGCCGAATCGGACCTTCCAGGAGTCTCGCCATCGCTTGGGACATGCATCCCCTGTGCATTTCCCGACTTTGTCCCCCCCTGGTTGTCGAAGAGGGGGGGGGCCGGGGGAGGACGGGTTTGAAACCCCCAGTGACCCCCCCGGTGTTCTGCCAACAGCGGCAGAACACGCTCTTTCTGCTGGTGGTGATGATGATGATGATGATGATGAGGAGGAGGAGGAGGAGGAGGAGGAGGAGGAGGAGGAGGCGGGGCGGATCCCGGTCGCGGCGGCGAGGGCCAGACGGGGAGGGGGGGGGGGGCAGAGAGGCACACAAGAGGGGGGCAGGAGGAGGCGGGACGAAGGATCGGAGGAGGGGTCGGGGGAGGGGGCGGGGATCGGGGAGGTATCGGAGGAAGGGTCGGAGAACTGGTTCGGGGATGGACAGACCTCCCTTTAGTAAAACGTGGTTTAGTGAAAACGACCTGCGGCCCAGACCTGGCGGGCGCAAGCCTGGAAAATGACGGCCACGGCGCCCTCTCGTGAGCCGAAGACGGACAAAGCACTAATCGACGTGTCACTGTTGGGGGTTCTGTCCACCCCCGACTGGTAGGAGGGATGGGGGGGAGGGAGGGACGGCAGAAGGGATCTGCAGGGGGAGAGAGAGAGAGGAAGGGAACTCGAGGGGACACACGGGTCGGGCACGCGCCAGCAAGGATTCATCGGGGAGCTGTGGATATGGCGCGTGGGCGCCGTATCCACGGCTCAGGGACGGCACCTCCCTGACACGCGCGGCCAATGCCGCCTCATTTGCCAGCGCGCCGCTTCTGCTCGGAAACGGGACCCGTGGCGAATCCGCGCGCCTTCACCTGTACTCGTTCCCTCGAGTCCCAGGCCCCCGACGTCGTCCTCCTCCTCCTCCTCCTCCTCCTCCTCCTCCTCCTCCACCCCCTCCTCCTCCTCCTCCACCCCCTCCTCCTCCTCCTCCTCATCATCATCATGATTCTTGAGGTCTGGACGCCTTTCCACAGCTTTTCTCTCCCCCGGGATCGTCATCGGAGGGCCCGAGAGACCGAAAGTAGCGCAGCACCGCTTATCATGACTTTTCTCACGAGTCGAGGGGGTCTGGGAAAGGGTCCTCCTCCTTCTCCTCCTCCTCCTCCTCCTCCTCCTCCTCCTCCCTCACCTCGTCCTCCTCCTCCCTCTCCACCTCCGTCCTCCTCCTTCTGGGGGGGCGTTGCCTCAGTGAACTCGGTTTGGCGTATCATAGCATAGGGGGTAGGGGTCGGTTGGGCGCGTGTCTTCCTTCGGGCGGATTCTGGACGAAACATAACACGTAGTAAACAAATGCTTGACATGGTCAAGAATGATCGGACAATCGTCCCCAGACGATTTGAATATCTGTTTGGCTCCTGTAAAGGGACGTGCCCGACGTCAGGGTAGGGGGGGACGCAGCCCGGCAGCGGCGCGCTCTCCTCTCGAGGGTGCCCGAGAGAGGGCGGCAACCCCACGAGGAGGGCTCGCAGAGCAGGTCCCGAGGCACGTGCGCGGCCCAGGAGGGGGGGGGGGGGGCGGCGGGGGAGGCGCCAAGACCAGGTGCAGTGCCACCTGTAGAGGAAAAAGAACTGTGCACATACACCGATCCTGGCCAGGACCATCCTGAGCCCAGGATCGGTGCGTACGCCCTCCCACCTCGGCCAGGAAGGTACATGCACGGGTCCTGGGTCAAGGATGGGCGCTGTCAGGATCGGTGCATGTGCATAGTTCTCTTCGCCGAACCTGGGCGTGTTTTGTTTTTTGTTATATATATATATAAGAGACACATATATATATACATGTGTATATATAAAGCATAATAAAAGCAACACGCAAAAAGACGTGGCGTCCTTGCGCGGCGGCTTGCGCGGGCCGCCGGCGCGTCACGCCGCGCGCCGCGCCGAGAGGCGCGGGCGCGCACGCGCGAGCGCGCACGCGTGCAGCTTGCGCGCGGGCGGCGGCGCAGACGGCTTCTGTTGTCTGGCGTCGCTCCGCTGGGGAGCCATCATTAAGGAGCCCGCAAAGGGCGTACGTGCCCAGCTACGTACATGAACACGGCCCCTTGACCCGCGAGACCCGCCGCGTGATACGAACATCCATGCAGTGCGAGCTCTCGAAATCAGCGCGGATTCATGTACGTGTACGTCCTTCTTGCGCTGCTGAATCATGGCCCCCGCCCTGACATACCCCGCCCCCCCGCCCCTACCCATCGGTCGGAAGAAGTAGGTAGAAACAGGAAGTAGGAAGGCGTTGGAAATAGATTGGGTTTCCGCCCGCCTCCTGAAGAGGAGGGAAGAGGGAAAACCACTCGACTCTTGAAGTAGGAAGGCGCTGAAAATAGATTGGAATCTGGGAATCCAGAAATACCTACTTTCAACGACCGATGGGTAGTCATCGCCCCCCGCGTGCGGCCGCCCCCGATGGGCGGCGCGCACGAGGGGGCAGGGGGAGGGGGGGGCAGGCCTCTCAGCAGGAGGCCGCCTCTCGGAAGGCGCGGGCCCCGCGTCCGCATCATCGGGCCCGCGCCCTCTGAGGAGCAGCCTGCTCCTGAGGAGCCTCCCCCCTCCCCCCTGCAGCCAGCCCGTAAACTAAGGGCGCACGGTAAGGATGCAAGGGCCCTGGAAGGCCCTGTCGACACTCTGTGAGCGGGGTGCGGTCCGCGAAAGCGGCTAAGGATGGGCCGAAAGGAGAGGGTGCAAGGGCATGCTTGGAACATCGCTCATCCTTACGATGCGGGGGGGGGCGGGCGGGCGGGTGACGGTAATGGCGGCCGCGGCGTGCACCCGCCAGGGTGCGCCCGCGCGACCGGCGCAACAATCGTCTGCGTGCACCACAGCATGTGCATGTGAGCGAAGGGTCCAGCCTCCCCCCCCCGGTACGATTCTTAGCGCTACCCGGGAAGGAGGGGGGCGGGCAATCCACGAGCGCTGCCCTGGGGAGGACAAACAATACGCTCACCCCGCCAGTCCGACTGCCCCCCCCCCACGGGCGCCTTGGCTGTTCCTCGCGAGGAACAGGCCGCGGAGCTCCGCCTGCGGCAGGTGCGCGCGGGCCAGCGCCAGCACGTCGCCCACCTGTGGCGCCCACGGCTGCGGGGCCGCCAGGGGTGCCCGGGATGGGTGGTGCGTGCGCCGGGCCTTTGTGCAAGGACTCATTGAGTGGCCCTACCCCAGACTTCGTAATGAAAGGGAAAGGGGGTCACAACCCTCCCACACGAGCAATTTTATCACCCCCCACAGACCAGCCATGGAAGGGCGGCCTTTTGCCCAGACCCCCTCGAGCCCTCCAAGACAGCTCAAATCAGAGCCCCCCCGAATGTGCCACCCCCCAGGATTATGGCATCCAGAATATGCAAGAGTGACCTTCGGTGCGCGACTTGGCGGGGGACGCGGGGTGGCCAAACCCAGGCGCGCAAGCCGCTGCTACCGTTTCGTGTTCAACGATCCGGGGGCCCCATTATGGCCCACACCAGAGGTCACTACGGCGAAATGTCACCCTTACGTCCAGTCGAACTAAGGGGGCAACGGTAGAGGGTAGAGGGGGACTGGCACAGGGGGGGAGGACATCAACCTGGAAGCGGCGATACAACGCCGATAGATCGCGAGGCAGGCCCCCGACAGCGGAACCGCACGCCTCTGGGCGGGAGGGGCCTCATGACCCCCATTGGCGATCACTGGGCGAGGGTCGATGCATCTCCCCTGAGGCACTTCCCCCCCCCCATCGGTGCCCCTGAGGGACCGACTGTCCCGGCATTCCTGTAGGCCTAACCACAACATGTTCCTAGAGCGCAAGAAGATGTCAATCATGAAAACGCTATCAGTTTAGAGCTTAAGGCCGGCGCATGAAAACAAGACGGGCTTAGTCAGACATGTTCTAAAGCGTGTTACGCAACTCACAGAGAAGAGTCGTATCATATTATTTGGCGGGCCTATCGGCGAGCGAAGACGCCCCACCACTGATTGACTCCTAGCAAACTTGAACTGGATCGAATCGCAACATCTGATCGGGACTGAATCGGATCGACTCGAACGGGAATCGCCCGAATCGAATCGAAACCTGATCGCCGAGTTCAACTCCGGCTGGCCCAAACCGACGCCGGTGAATCCGGCCGAATCCAATCGAATCAGAATTTCGGACCCAGCCGGCGAATCGAACCGCATCGAATCAGAAAGGCCAGCTGGCGCCCCCCGTCTGGGGACAAGTAAGGCACCAATACCAATGCAGAATGGCTGCTGACATGAGGAGCGCGACATAAGGAACGAAACTTCTTTTTGGCGCCAGCAGCGCCTGCGTGCACGTGGAGGGCTACTCCGGATTTCGTAATAAAGGGAGGGGGGTCTCATTTCGGGGGGGGTCTCTTCCAGGTTATCTTGGAGGGCCTGGGGGGTCTGGGGACGATGTTTTGGAGGGTTCTCCCACGGGGGAGGTCTGAAATGGCTTGTCTTGGATGGTCCAGACTCCAGATTTCGTAATAAAAGGGAGGCGGTCTGGGCCCTCCAAGACAAGCCATTCCAGACCTCCCCCGTGGGAGAACCCTCCAAAACATCGTCCCCAGACCCCCCAGGCCCTCCAAGATAGCCTGGAAGAGACCCCCCCCCGAAATGAGAACCCCCTCCCTTTATTACGAAATCTGGAGTACCCTCTCTTCCCGCGGACACTGTGACGCTCCCCGGCCACCCTGCCAGACACCGCCGCGGCGTGCAGCGGGGCGTTGCCCACCTCGTCCCTCTCCTGGAAGTGCACGGTTTCCCCCGGGGCCGTAGGCGACCCGAGGAGGACGAGGAGGAGGAGGAGGAGGAGGAGGAAGAGGGCGAGGAGGAGGAGGAAGAGGGCGAGGAGGAGGAGGCAGAGGAGGAAGAGGAGGCCGGGTCGCCTAAGCCCTTCCGAGAAACCGTCCACCTGGAAGAAGCTGCCCGCGCAGCTGCTCGGAAGCAGGCTCAGCAGCGGCCCCGCCGCCCGCGCGTCGAACGGCCTGGACGCCGCCACCGCGCGCGCGAGGCCCGGGAGGTCTGGCAGGGCCCCCTCGCCTTGGGAAAGCCAAAAAGGACGGCATAGCATGAAGTGAGGTCGGGCCTGACCTCCCACAGGCGGATTGGGGAGGAACTGCCAAGCATGGTCACACAATCGTCAACGGTAGTAGCAACATACGAGGGAATCGTCTCCATACGATTTCTGGACTATTTTCAATATGCCGCCTGAAGGGGGACATGCCCGACTTAGACATAAAACTGGGTCGCTCAACTTCCCACGTCGCGCCCCGCGATGTGAGATGCATGCTTCTGTTCGCCCCGAAGCTGGGGAACTTTGGGGGGCAGGGGAGTCTGACGAACGCACGGCTCGTAATCCACATGTTCCCCTTCTGGCCTCTGGTGCGCCTTGCTCCTGTCTGCGCCACGGCAGGGGAGGAGGAGATGGAGGAGGAGGAGGAGGAGGAGGAGGAGGGAGGAGGAGGAGGAGAGATGAGGAGGAGGAGGAGGAGGAGAGGAGGAGGAGGAGGAGGAGGAGGAGAGGAGGAGGAGGGAGGAGGGAGGAGGAAGGAGGGAGGAGGAGGAGGAGGGGAGGAGGAGGAGGAGGAGGAGGAGGGAGGGGGAGGAGGAGGAGGAGGAGGAGGAGGAGGAGGGGAGGAGGAGGAGGAGAGGGAGGGAGGGAGGGAGGGAGGAGAGGGAGGAGGAGGAGGAGGAGGAGGAGGAGGAGGAGGAGGAGGAGGAGGAGGAGGAGGAGGAGCAGGGAGGAGGAGCAGGAGGAGGACGAGGAGGAGGAAGAGGAGGAGGAGGAGGAGGAGGAGGAGGAGGAGGAGGAGGAGGAGGAGGGAGGAGGGAGGAGGAGGAGGACGGAAGTGCCCCTTCTGGGGGTCGCGGTCGGTGCCGTCGGTCTGGGCGTGCTGGCCGGTCGCATGTGCCTTGTCTGCCACGTCCGCTGGGGGCAGGGCGCATCCCTGTGCTGTGCTGGCCCGCGGGGGCAACACACACAAATAAACATATTCCCCATATTTTTCTCTATTTTGGGGGGGTCTTCGTCTTCCCCCCCACTTCCCATATTTTCCGATGTTTTCTGTGGCATCGACGATTAATTTTGTCTGTGTGTTTTTTCCGTTCTGATCCTCGGCCCTCCGACGTACCAGGACGGCCAAAGAGGCACCCATCAGCAGCGCCCCAAGACAGCCCAAGGCGGCCCCCTAGGCGGCGTCTCGGTTTCTGAACGTTCCCGTCGTTTTTGTGTTGTCTTGAGACCGATCGTTTTGAAAGGCTTCGCTGAACATCGTTGCCCACAGCCGCGGTGGTTTGCCCAAGACCATCCTTTGATCTCCCTCCTTCAACCTCGGTGCCCCACCCTTTTTTCCGTTATCCCTCTATCTCTCTGTCTCTGTCTCTTCTCTCTCTCTGTCTCTCTCTCTCTCTCTCTGTCTCTCTTTCTCTCTCTCTCTCGTCCTCCTCCTTCTCCCGTTCCTCCTCCTCCTGGGGGCTTAGAAAACTTGGCCAGGCGTTGGTTTTTTCTGTTTTTTCTGGTCTGGGAGCTCAGAAAACCTGGCCAGGCGTTGGTTTTTCTGGTTGTTCTGGTTTGGGAGCTCAGAAACCCTGGCCAGGCGTTGGTTTTTCTGGTTTTTGTGGTCTGGGAGCTCAGAAAACCTGGCCAGGCGTTGTTGTTTTCTGTGTTTTCTGGTATGGGGGCTCAGAAAACGTGGCCAGGCGTTGTTTTTGTTGTGGTTTTTCTGGTCAGGGAGCCCACAAAACCTGGCCTGGAGGTTGGGGGTTTGCGAACGACTGCCGTCAGACCAGAAAAACCAGAAAAACCAACGCCTGGCTAGGTTTTCTGAACCCTCAGACCCCCCAAAAAAAAAACGCCTGGCCAGGTTTTGTGGGCTCCCAGACCAGAAAAACCATAAAACAACGACGCCTGGCCAGGTTCTGTGAGCTCCCAGACCAGAAAAAAAAAGCGCCTGGCCAGGTTAGCGGGAGGTTGCAGGCGAGGGCGGGGCGAGGACAATCCTGGCGAGGAAGGGGCGAGGAAGCGGCGAGGACAGACAGACAACTCGAAGGTTCATCTCAGAACCCGCCAAAAAGCCAGATCTTCGGGGGGTGCGACCATGTAGTTCACACCGTGCCCTGTTCCAGTCATCCCTCCTCCTCCTCCCTTCTTCCTCGTTATCTTCCTTCCCCTCCGTTGTCCCCCTTCCTCATTTGTCCCACTTGCGTCGTGTGCCCGAGGTGAATGTGAAGCACAGATGAAGCGCAGCTATTGCACGGAGTAGTTTAAGTTACCACCGCCCCCAAACTACAGTTGACGGGAGAGAAGGCGGGGCGTAGCGCTCCAGATAACATAGGGGCGAAATGCTCCAGCCAGGTGCGGGGCGAAATGCTCCAGGGGGCGGAATGCTCCACATCGCGCAAGGGCGAAATGCTCCAGCCAGATACGGGGCGAAATGCTCCAAGGGGCGTAATGCTCCAGATCGCGTAGGGGCGAAATGCTCCAGATCACGCGGGGGCGAGATGCTCCAGCCAGATACGGGGCGAAATGCTCCAGGGGGGCGCAAAGCTCACACCAGTCGGAAGCGAAACAATCCCAGGCAAACAACAGACGAAATGCTCCAAAGGAGCGCAGCACGACTGTTTGATCCTTATCCTGGTCCTCCTCCGCTTCCGCGGTTCGTCCCTCTGCCCTGGTCCGCCCCCTCTTCTTGCCTTCCTATCTCCTTCGCTCCCGCCTTCTCGCCCCTCCTTCCTCATCCACGCCAACTCCGTTTTTTGTGTTGCAACCTATTCTGGCCCGAGCCTGCCTCGACGCAGAACTCGCGGCGCAGCTTCCACGCACCCACGTGGCAGCAATGCCGATCATGCTCCGCCTCGCCTCCTGGCACGCCGCCAAGGCGCAGCACCCCTTCCTCGACAAGCCCAACGCCGACATGACGGCGGCGGCGGCTCAGTGGGGGGTGGTGTGCGACGGAGTAAGCGGCGTCGCGCCCCGCTTCAACCCGGAGGACCTCTCCTGGGACCTCCGGAACTGCCTCCGCTTCCTGCTCCGCGCGCGGTTCCACTGGGCCTGCGACAAGCAAGAGTTCGACTCCCAGGTGGTCCGCGAGATCGGCGGGGACGTGCGGAGCATGGCCACGGACGCCCCTGCGTCGTGGGCAGCGAGGCTCCTGTAAACAAAAACAACAGCACACACGCACACACCAAAAACTAAACAACGAAAACAACAACACACGCACACACCAAACACCAAAAGTAAGCACAAACCACAACAACATAAACTGCGAGGCTCTTGCATCTCGCCATCCAGACCACGACGCTTCACGGCTCTACCACGGTCGGCTTCTTCTCGGTGACTGGCACCAAGATGTCGTACTGCCACATTGGGGATGTATCCATCCAGGTGTGGCGCAGGTCGGCCCTCACGGGAAGCTACACGCGCTTCTTCATCACCAGAGACCACCACGTCCGCATCGCCACGGAGTCAGGCGAGGTGATGGGCCCGAAGCAGGTGTCGTTTTTCCCTGGCGTGAACCGGACCGGCGACGACTTGGAGCGCTCCGTGGCGCAGGCCGACTACGGCGTCGTCCAATTGAGCCCGCGTGACGTCATTATATGCTGTTCTGACGGCATCACTGACAACGTCTCGTACGATGCCATGAAGTTCGTGCTCGCGCGCGCAGATTCCGACCCGCGGGCCGCGGCCGAGCACATGATCGAGTGTGCGCAGATGCGCAGCGCGCCCAAGCCCGACGACATCTCGATCGTAATCGGCGTCGTCGGGTCCGTGTGAGAGGGCGAAGGCCTTGAAGAATGCCTTCCTCGCCCTCATTGTCTCCCGCCTCCTCCACCGCTCTTACCTCAGTCTCGCCCTCGTCATCGTCGTCGTCGTCGTCCTCCTCCTCCTCCTCCTCCTCCTCCTCCTCCTCCTCTTCCTCGCCCTCCTCGCCCTCCCCCCGCCTCTTCGCCCCGCTGTCCTTGCGCATTGGGAAACAAGGGCCAATGTCGCAACCCGCGCGTGCATCTCGACCGCCAGAGACCCGAGCGAGGGCCGCGAGCTCGATAAAGCAGCCGTGCTCGATGAAAAAACACATCGTTTTCATTATTATTGTCGCTGTCGCCGCGAGAGCTTGGATTCCTTCGGTGGAACGGCCACTGCCGCCACCGACGCGTGCGCCCCGACCGCCAGAGGCCCGAACGAGAGCCGCGAGCTCGATAAAGCAGCCGTGGTCGATGAAAAAACACATCGTTGTTGGTCTCCGTGGTTTTCTGGTCGCGAGACCTTGGGTTCCTTCGGCGGAACGGCCACTGCGGCCACCGACGCGTGCGCCCCGACCGCCAGAGACCCGAACGAGAGCCGCGAGCTCGATAAAGCAGCCGTGGTCGATGAAAAAACACATCGTTGTTGCTCTCCGTGATTTTCTGGCCGCGACACCTTGGATTCCTTCGGCAAAACGGCCACTGCCGCAACCGACGCGCGCGCCCCGACCGCCAGAGACCCGAACGAGAGCCAAGAGCTCAATAAACCAGCCGTGGTCGATGAAAAAAACACATCGTTACAGCCATCCTTTTTGTCTGGCCGCGACACCTTGGATTCCTTCGGCAAACGAGCCACTGCCGCAACCGACGCGTGCATCTCGACCGCCAGAGACCCGAATTAGAGCGACGAGCTCAGTAAAGCAGCCGTGCTTGATGAAAAAACACATCGCTACCGCCCCCCGCGTTTCTCTGGCCGCGACACCTTGGATTCCTTGCGCAAGCGGTCCACTGCCGCAACCAGCGCGCGCATCCCGACCGCCAGAGACCCGAACGACAGCCGCGACCTCAGCGAAGCAGCCGTGCTTGATGGAAAAACATATCGTTGCTGCACTCCGTGATTTTCTGGTCGCGAGACATTGGATTCCTTCGGCAAAGAGGCCACTGCCGCAACCAGCGCTGTTGTTTCGACCGCCAGAGGTCCAGAAGAGACCCGCCGGCGAAAACGAGCAGCCGTAGCTGTTGAGAAAACGCATCGTTGCCATTCCCCGCGCCCCCTTCGCCGCCAGACCTTGGATTCCTTGGGCAAGCGAGGCAAGCGCCAGAACCCGCGCGTGCGCCTCCACTGGCCAGAGGTACGATAGATCCCAAACACAAACATTTAGCAGCCGCGGGTGCTGGATCCTGGGCCCCCTCGACAGACGTGCCATTTGGCTCAAGGTGTCCGCCGCTCCCGCGGGCAACAGGCGCGCTGACGTGGACCCCCTCCTCCACCAGTGTTCCAAGCGATGGCCGCCCGTGGCGATGCCGCCGTGGCTGCCAACGTGCCCGCCCAGGGCATGAAGTCGCTCGGCGTCCACATGGGCGTCGAGGGCATGACGAGCGACGTGCTCGTCGGTGCGTGGGATATGGCGAAGGGCATGAAAAAGGCGACGCCTCTTGGCAAACCGCAGATAGACGGCACCCTCGACCGCAAGGGGTCGGTGGACGTGTACGACCTGCCCGTCAAGCCTTGGAACGCTCGCGGCAGCGGTTCCATGAAGTCCGTCGTCGACATCGTCACTGATGCCGACGCCGCCGAGATGGCCGCCACGGACTGGGAAAAAGTGAAGGACCTTATGGCGGAAGGCAAATATAAGGAATTGCCTCCGCCGTTGTGCTTCAGCGACCCCGAGGCAGAGCCACCATGTACGATGAATCTCGCTGTCACGCTGAGGGTCGCAGACGGGCTCCCGATCATCGTGAAGTGGATTCAGTTCATTGGCGGCGAGAAGAGCCACTTCGTGAGGGACAGCATCGTCCGCGGCAACATGCACGTCTTGGACTGGCGCAAGGACACGTTCAACTCTGCTCGCACGATGCAGATCCTGTTCTAACGCCTGGGCGGTGTCCAAGTTCGATACTGGGAGTTCTTGCGCGCACCCGCGCCCAGAGTTGGCGGCGGCGGCGTGGGCGTCGAAGAGAAGAAGAAGGAGCTCTCGGAGGGCATCCAGCACATTAAGGACGAAGCTCCACGCACAAACGCCGACTGCGAGCAGTTGGAGTGGGTGGAGTGTGAGCTGGTTGACCATTCGTCGCCAATTCACAAGTTGAGGCGGGAGCTCATCAACGCGGTCCTCAAGGTACTGCGGGACTGCGACCACTTCGCCAATAAGCTGGACTACTACCCAGTCCTTCTCCCAGATGTTCGCGATGAGTACCAGGACGCAACGCGTCGCACCATGGGGACGCTGGACACCAACACCGTCCTGTGCGTGGGCGAGGCCAATTTCGGCAAGACACCGTACATGATGTCGATGGCCATGGCGAGCGCCAGGCACAACGCCGACGCGGAGAACAGGGCGACTGGCCGCGCCGACGCGGTGGCCGCTGTGCGGACAACGCCCGACATGGATTTTTTCCGCGGTGAAGTCGGGCAGCGCTGGGTCCCGTGCATCTTCGACGACGGGGACTTATTCGAGCAGAGGCCGAAGGTGCTGAACGCTTTCTTCGACCCCACTCAGGCGGAGGCCATGGCGTACGTCGCGGCCAGGCCCGTTTTGGCGGAGAGAACGAGTACGACGCAAGTGCAGCGCCGACAGCTCAGCAGTGGGCGATGGCATCCACTGCCGCCGACGCCGCCCAGCAGACGACCGCCATCCTCACAGACATGCCCAGGCCGACATTCCCGAATAATTTCCCGCAGAGCAACGTCGGTGCCATGCTGAAGAGGTGCACCGTGTTCTTGAACACTCGCGACGACGTGTTCTTCAGGCTCGCTGGCGCCAAGAGCCGCGTGGAGAAGCTCCCGTTGCTGGATGGGTACCTCAAGCCCGAGGCGGGCAAGATGCTGCGCTCCTACCTGGCCCGCGGGGTCAAGCGCGACGAGGAGGAGTTCGACAGGGTCATGGCATGCGAGAAGAAGATGGTCATGGAGATCATGGCCAAGCGCGGCGCCGAGTACGGCGTCCCCGCGGAGGCCGCAGGCCCAGCGGCCGAGCCAGCCGCGGGCGCCGCCGCGCCGCCGCCGTCGAGCTCGGCAGGGCGGATGGTTCTGAGCGGCCAGGAGAGCCATGCGATGGGGGCAGAGGACCCGTTCGGCCTGGGCGGCTCCATGAACGGCGAGCAAGCGGACGCGCCCGCGGCCGCCCCCGCTGCGCCCGCGGTGCCGACGGATCCGATTAAGCGGGAGCTTTCAACGGGTTTCTTCCGCGACTTGCGCAAGGGCGGCCCCGTCGAGATCGACCTCTGCAGTCCCTCCCCGTTGAAGAAGGTGAAGCTCGATCAGGGCTCCTGCGACGTGGCGGAGCAGGGCCTATTCGGAAAGAAGCCGCCGAAGCCGCGCAGTCTATCCTTGGCCCTGGGGCGCATCGCGGCTCGTGAGCTGGACGGCGCGGCGGGGCCCTCGCCAGACTCTGACGTCGTGGCGGAGCAGGGCGCCGTGCGACTCTCCCAGGATCTGGAGGAACTCATGGATCGGGAGCTGAACTGCGCGGCGTCCCCCGATCCGTTCGATGGCGGCTTCAGGTGCGACCGCTTCGGGGGCGACCGCGGCGACTACGAGGACGAGAGCGAGGGCGGGGAAGAGCAGCCGTGCGGGGCCCCCGCGCAGGAGATCGAGCGGCTCTGGGGGCTTCACCAGGCAGGCGTCATCGCGCTCAGGGAGTTCAACGCCTTGAAGAAGGGTGCGATCCATGAGGGGTTCGCCGCCCTGAAGAATTGCAGGCCCGCCAAGAGGGAGGAGTGCATTGTCAAGCGGGAGCAGTCGCCTCGCGCGCCGATCGAGCGGGGCCCGACCGAGAGGGCTGCCAAGCGGGAGGTGTTCGAGGCGACGCACGTGGACAAGGAGACGATTCAGGGGCTTTTCCCAGGCGCGAGGAGGGCAGAAGTCGGGCGGCGCTCGCGAGGCGTCAAAGGGACCGCCCGTTCGTTGACCAGCGGGTGCTTGAGTTGCGCCCCGTTGGGTCGCGGGCGCGGTTGGCCCTTCTGGCAACCTGTAGCGGGCGATTCTTTTGCGCGCCTCCATTCGGCCGCACTGCTTCTGCGCCCTCAACAGGCGTCGCGGCGATCGACTCGGACGAGGACTGAGGCCGCCGCCGCGGGGGGGCATGCGTAGCAGATGAGTCCGGCAGCGCCTGGCAGCCGAATTCGCTCGGGAAGGCATGCTACTTTTGGGGCGTGCCCGCATCGTTGGGGGACGCGAACAAACTGTGCAAGTCTTTATATGAGTGCTGCGCGCGTGGCAAGGATTGGCATCGCATGCGCGGGCACCCGCGCGTCCTTGCATCTGCGGCCCACCGTGCGCCAGCCATAGCCCAGCAAGCTCCTAGGCGGGGTTCAAGGGGATTGCATCATTGCCGTGCTTATGACACCATCGCAACGGATTTCCATCGATTCCTGGCAGCCGAACGTCGTCGCCCGAACACTCGGTGGCGATCCCAGGGCATAATTCTCTCGGGGATACATGCTACTGTTGGGGGTATCCAGACCGTTTGGGGGAGACGCGTACATGTGTCAGAAGTATTCATGTATGATGCGCACGTTGCAAGGATGGGCATCGCGTGCGCGGGCACCCGTGCGCCCTTGCCTCTGCGGCCCACCGATAGCTAGCCATAACCCAGAAAGTTCCTATGCGGGGTTTCAAGGGGATTGTACCATTGCCGCGCTATCGGCACCATCGCAGCGCATTCCTCTTCCTTTTTGTCGTTTAGACTTGAGGCTCAAACTCGTCGCGCGCACCTCGGTGGGAAGCCCAGTGCGAGCAATGCAGTGCGAGGTCTGCGACCGCGTCCCAGCGCTCGGCTCTGCAGGGCAAAGCAACGGGCCCCCATGGCCGTGCAGTTCAGTGGGTGGGGGTGTTGGGGCGGCATTGCAATTGGGTTTTCTTGACGGGGGCAGCGGCCCGTCTCCCCCCCGTGAATATGCTGAGATATTACGTGGCACGTTTCCCCCCCCATCCCCCGCCCCCCGCCCCAGGCTTCCCGCTGCCTGCCGCCCGCGTGTGCCACGGCTGCCTCATGCGCATGCTGGACACGGGGGGCTTCTGGCCGCTGTCGGAGCAGTGCGTCCTCGGCGCCATTCATCCCGACTTGGGAGCGCCGCCCGCCATCCACCTCGATTGGGACGAGGAGGGCGAGGACGACGACGAAAGCTTCCACGATGGCGACCAGAGCATCGACGAGGACACCGAAGCGGAATCCGATGGGACGGAACCCGATTTGGACAGCGACGAGGGCGGTGACGTCGATACCAGCGAGACGTCCTCCACGGCGTGCCCGTCGGACGACGACATGCTGGAGGGCGACGAGGAGACCGACGATGATGATGACCGCTACTTCGCCGATGTCGTGCGGGTCTCCGACGACGAAGCCGACGGCGTCGTGGCGATCGACTCGGACGAGGACTGAGGCCGCCGCCGCGGGGGCACATCGTTTGGGGAGGTAAACAACATGTGCAAGTCTTTATATGAATGCTGGACCTTGAGACGGACCTTGAGACGGAGGAAACGCAAGTCAGTTTTGAACAGTGCAGCCCCGCCTTGTCACCCCTCGCTCATCGTTTCCGCGTCACCGCTTCGCTCCTCCTCCTCTTGTCCATCGCCGCCCTCCTCACATATCCCCTCCTGCGCTCGGCGAGGCCTGTCTGGCATGCGCGTTCGGCGAGATCGGTTTGGCCTAGGACTTGTTCCATTTTTATTGTTGCCGAAGACGTCCTGCGGGCGCGGGCGCCCCGCAGGACGTCAGGGTTGCCCGGGGGGTCCAATCTTTTTAGTCGTTTCGAATGACAGAGAAGCAAGTCTTGAATTGAGACACATTGAATCATTCTTTGCCGTAGCATTTGGCTTGAAGGGCAGGCCGCGGGCGCAGGGCCTCGGGGCGGCGCGGCCGCGCTCTGGGTCGCCGAGCTTCGGGGGCGACGGCGGGGGGGCAATGGGCAAGCGCTTGCCCATATGCCACTCTCCGCGCGCGCGCAAGCCTCTGCGCAGCTCAGCGGTGCTCAAGAGGCCCGCCGGCATCCCGTACACGCCGAAGGCCCAGATGAACCCAGTGATCAAGCGCAACCAGAAGCGCCGCGGCCACCGACATCAGGGGAAAAGCAAGGCCCACCCGAATAGCCTTGTGAACCTCCTGAGCATGGACGCGATCGAGTTGGCGAAGAAGCTCCAGAACCTGGGCTTCATGAAGAAGTGGGCGCAGTGCCCACAATGCGGCGCGCGCTTGGGCGACTTGAAGGAGCGCGACGGGAAGCTCAACTACAGGTGTCCCAAGTGCCGTGGAAGTTCTGGCTATGTATCAGCGTGGAAAGGTTCCATGTGGGAATGTGGCTCTGGCATTTCGCTGCGACAGATCGTTGGGCTGATCGTGTGCTTCTCCGAAGGTATCGCGGCTACTCCAGCGTCGCAGCTGTGCGGAGTGGGCGAGAAGTGCGTCTTCCGCTGGTACGGCAAGTTCAGGGCCTGCATCGTCGCGAAGATGGAGAAACTCCAGAAGTCGTTCGGCAAGCAGGGCGGGAAGGGCATCGTCGTGGAGGTCGACGAAGCGTCCGTGGCGAGTGGCAGCGCAGGCCCGCCCCCCAAGAAAGGAGCGCCCGCGTTCTCGTACACGCGCATCATAGCTTTGCTGGTTCGCGGGTCCCGTAACATCGCGATCGAGCAGCTGCCCATCAGAAGCAGAGGTACAGGATCAAGGGGTCGCAGAAGACGATGAGCGGGGGGACAGTCAAGTTCGACGGCAAGAGGTTGGTGCCACCTGGCCCGCCAGCTCTGTCCATCCCAGAGGGGAAGAAGTTCTTGACTAAGCACTTCAAGTCTGGCATTCTTTCCAGCGACTCCGCTGCTACGTACGATTCCCTTGTCAACAAGAGGAAGATCTTCGGCAATCGAGCGAAGCAGATCGCCGTCGTTCATGGGAAGGAAGAGTGGACGAAGATGTTCAATATCGACGGGAAGAAGGTATGGGGAGGGACGCAATACATGGACGGCTTCTTCGGCAACTACAAGCAATGGGCGAAACCTCGACACGTTCGTCGATCTGATGTGATGCAGTACGTTCGTGAGTACCAGTACTGGTTCGTGACCAAGAAGGAGGACCGCCTGGTGGCGTTCGGGAAGGCTTGCAAGGATTACGCCTGAGTCTGAGGCGTTTGGGGGTAGCTTCCAGAGCAGCGTTGCAGTGACGCTCTGGGAGTAGTTCGCTAGAACCACTGCGTGCTTTCTGATTAGTCTGGGTAAAGAGCGATCGCCCGCTCACGGCGGGGGCAGAACATTAGCGAAACATTGAGCCAAAAAGGATGAGACTAACCAAATAAACAAACAAACATATATATATATATATATATATATACCGTTGAAAAGAAATGGGCGACACAATAAAGAAAACACACTTAACACGTGATGTAATGCAAAGATACGCGGCTGAATTAGAAAAGCCGTCGGGAACGTCCAGAAACCGAGACGGCCCCTAGGCCCCCTAAGAGGCCTCCAGTCGGGCGTTGGCAGAACTGGGTTTCGTGGGACCTGGTTTGGTGATGTGTACTGGGGGACGCCCCCACCCCCCGCCCCGTCCCACTGACTGGAGCTGCCGTCGCCCGAACAGAACACCAGCTACGACTGACCCAGATCAATCCAGACCCAGGTCAGTCAGGCCTTGCAGGATCCTGCAAGATCCTGCGCCCAAACCCGAGTCGATGCGAAAGATCCTGCAGGATCCTGCAGGATCCTGTGCCCAAGCCCGGGTCAGTGCGAACCTAGCTCTGCAGGATCCTGCAAGGTCCGGCGCTCTGGCTGACACCCGTTTGCACCGACCCCCGCCCCTGAAGCCCCGCAAAGGAGGAGGCGGGCAGGACGCCGGTCCGCGGCGCTCAGCGTGTCAGCGGAGAGAGGGGCGCGGATCTGCGACAGAGGAGGAGGAGGAGGAGGAGGAGGAGGAGGAGGAGGAGGAGGAGGAGGCTCGCGCCGCGACCCTTGAGCGAGAAACGAAGGAGCTTTGCTGGCCACGGCGAGCCTCGGCCGCGCGCGGATTCCACGGCGCCGCTCCAGGGAGCGGCCCGATTCCCGGAGCCCCTCCTGCGCCCCACGTGATCCAGTCCTTACCCAGCGGAACGAACAATGGCATAAGCATAACAACTCGGAGGTCCGCGAGGACCTCAGGAGTTTTGATGCTTATGTCATTCTTCGTTCCCCCATTACCTAGGCGTCTTGACAGTGTTCGCCCCCGATCACCGTCTCTCTCCTTCGCCATCTCCGTCCACACCCCGTCCGCGATCCCCAGCAGGCACTTGAACACGTCCACGCGGCGGAGCTTGCAGACCAGGTGCAACAGGTTGCCTCCGCTCGCGCGGCCTGCGGCCGCCAGGACCTCCAGCGGGCTGGGCGTCAGCCCGAGCAGGGCCGGCAGGGCCTGCGCATCCCCAGTCTGTGATTGGACCAGCTCCTCTGTGCAGGCACCTCTACACTCAGACCCCCGACGTCGCGATTGTTTCACAACCTCCTCCTCCTCCTCCTCTTCCTCCTCCTCCTCCTCCTCTTCCTCTCCTCCTCCTCCTCCTCCTCCTCCTCCTCCTCCACCACCTCCTCTTCGTCCTCCTCCTCCTCGTCCTCGTCCGCGTCCTCGTCCTCGTCCTCGTCCTCGTCCTCCTCCCCCTTCCCCTTCCAGGCGTTGTGGTCCGAGGCGCCCCATTTTGGGTCAGCGGCCCGACAGACCACGACCCCAGCCCCCGAGAGAGGGGCGGCAGCTGCGGGACGGTCGCGCGGCCGCGATCGCGCTCGCCCGCGTGGCATCGCCGAGAGAGGCGACGGCGGGCAGAGTCCCGCCGCCGCTTGAGAAGGGAAAAGGACATCGCCCGCCTCGAGGGCAGCATGGACGACCTGCAAAAAGTGCCAGACCTGGCGGTGGCACACAACCCTCGAGCACAACGGCTACTGGTGCAGCTGCGGCTGCCGCCTGGCCAGGCCCAAGACGGGCAAGCCGCAGCAGGGGCAGCAGCCGCAGCAGCAGCAGCAGTCGAACTGGTGGCAGCAGCAGCAGCAGCAGCAAAAGCAGCAAAAGTCCATCGGCGAGCGCAGCATGAGACCCCGTGGCGGAGGTGGTTCCAGCAGCGGCGACGCCAAGGATGGTGGCGTCGCCCAGTTGGCAACCGCTGTCAAGACGGTCAAGGAGTCCATCGACACACTGAAGCTCGCCAGTGGGGACGCCATCGCGAAACAGCTCGCGGGCGTCGCTGATGCGCTCCAGGAGGCGCCAAGGACAGGCGGAGATCGCACAGCAAAAGGCCGCCAATGCCAAGGCCGCCCTGAAGGAGAGAGCGGACGCGGTCGTGAAGGCCGAGCGAGAGATCGAGGATACCCAGCAGGAGGGCAAGCCGAACGCCAGCCAGCGGAGCATCTTCGTGCAGCTGCTCGACACGGGCGCGGACCTGCTCTCGCCGAGTGACGTGCAGATCGCCGAGGTGGAGCAAGAGTTCGCGCACTCAGACGATCTGGACGAGCAGGGTCGCAAGGCCGTCGACGACGCAAGCGCCAGGTGCTGCGTCAGCTGCAGAGGAACACCAAGGAGTTCGCGGGCCAGCTGAAGCAGCACCTCCAGGCGGCGAAGCAGAAGGCGGAGCAGGAGAGGGCCGGGAGCCAACAGGCTTGCAAGAAGAGGAAGGCAGACTCCTCGGCAGCGGCGGCAGCAGCACCAGCAGCACCACCACCAGCAGCAGCCGCAGCCACAACTCCTCCAGCAGCAGCCGGCGGCGACGAGCACATGGAGATGAAGGAGAAGGACCCCGCAGAGGACTACCTCCAACAGCGGCGGACCGCGGCGGCCTCCTCGGAGGCCCCCGCGACCCGTTGAAGGTCGCGGCGCGGTGGGGTGAGGCAGTTTGGCGACGACTCGCACCTCGAGCGCCATATCTTCAGCGCATGCATCACTCGGCGGGGCCCGACGGTCACGAGCTGGCTTCGCCGCGACGGAGTACAGCAGCCGCGCGACGTCCACGCGTTGCAGGAGACCCACCTGGCCCACCACGAGCTCGACAGCAAGGGGCATGAGCTGCAGAAGGCGGGCTTCTCAGCAGTGTTCACAGCAGCGCGGGCAAGCGACAGAAGCGAGATAAGCACTTGCGGAGGCGCAGGTGTCCTCGTCAAGGGCCGCCTCAAGGCGACGTCGCACCGACGCCGGCGACCGCGTGCTGCAGTTTCGGGCGCAACCACATCAGGCGCCAACAGCTTGCAGCACGACGCCTTCAGCATGTGCGACTGGGCGCCAATCACTCTGCACACGCGCGGTTCCCAGCCCCTCACCATCTCCATCTACCTGGGCCCGTCCCACTCCACCACCAGCGGCGAGAACTCCAGGCAGTTAACGCCGCTGGCCGCGTTCCTCAGTACTACGCGCGCACCGTGGATTCTCTGCGACAATTTCAGCAGGCCGTGCGAAGACATGGTGCAATCAGAACGGAAAATCGCCCTCGGTGCTACATACGTCGGGCTCGACGACGACCAGCGCACCTGCTCCCTCGGCGACGCCCCGCCCTCCAACATCGACTACGCGTTAAACAACGACGGCGGGCAACGATTCGCGCGAGGAATCCAACCAGTTCGCGACGTACCTTGGAAACCGCACATCGGGCTCGAAATCGCTATTAAAATAGACGTGGACTGCGACCTAAGCCGGCGACTACAGCTACCGGAGGCCTTCCCGCGCCCAACGCAGCCCCAAAAGACCAAGACGACGAAGCAGACTAAAAGACAGCGGAGCACCACGACTACGCCCATAACTACGACGCCAGTCGACCAAGACGCCGAGGACTCAGCACGATGGGAAACGCTTGGGCCGCACGGATGGCAACGCCACCCAGCCGCAGCATCCGCGCCCATCCCTACCGCAGCGCCACCGCCACGACGCAGCGCGATGAGCGAAGATGGCGGCGACCCTTTCGACTTCGTGGACGATGGCCTTAGCGAGTGCGCCCTGCGTCGCGACGGCCAGCTACCCTGCCGCCGCTTTGACGACGCCCACGACGTGGTCCACCTCCAGGGCGCCACCGAGGCTCCAAGGGCCGATGGCAGCAGCATGGAGAGCACCGCCGTGGAGCCGCATTCGGAGCTGAACGATGACATGGGCTGCACAGGCGCTCAAAGGGCGCCGCGGCAGATACCGCTACTCGATCGGCTTAATGCACGATCGCTCGAGACCGACGCCAACAACATGGGCGATGCGTGGGATGTAGCAAACATGATGCACCACGGCCCCGCCAGCACAGCCCCGCCCTACATTCAGGACTGTGCCGCCCACCAGGTCGACCCCGGCAACGCCGACCAGCTAGGCGCGACATGCCAACACCTCATCAGCACGCTCGAGACGTTCTACAGCGTCGCGCACCACATCCCACTGGAAGACCGCCACCACTTCCTCGGACGCGGACAGGCATACGCATTCAAGTCGCAACTGTTACGGAAGCCCGACCACCAACAACGATTCGCACCCCACAGATCCGACTGGACGGGCCGCACGGAGAACATCCCCAGCACACTGGTCAAGCCACGACAGCGAGCACGCGGATAACAACAACCGCGCAGGTCTACGCGCCGCAGGACGACGCGCGGCACATGAAGGACTGCCACCACTCGGACGCCGAGCATCGGACTCGGCACGACTGCGCCACCGACATTGGAAACAACGACTCAACAACCTCGAAGACACCCCAACCGACGCACTCCAGGGCAGGGCACAACGAGCGCAGGGCGAGAAGATCAACGCCCTCCCGCTTGTTCTGCGCATCAGCCAACGCGACTACAGCGCGCGGCTCGCGGCGGCCAGCACGACGCCTGAAGTGCCGCGCCAGATCGCCAAACCAGCGCCGCGTCTGGAGCAGGAAGTTGTGATTCAAGGCGAAGTACTAAGCAGCCCGCTCGAAATCGTCGACGCCGAGGCCGCGGACTTCAACGAGACCTGGACATGCAGCGACATCCCACACCTCCAGCACCCAACGCTACTAGCAGCGCTCCGAGAACGAGCGCGAAGCGACGACCCCACACCGCCGTGGACCGTAGAGGACCTCGGCCGCCGCCTCAAAGGGGAGCCCGACAAGGGACGCGGCGTCGACGTCATCAGGTGCAGCGACATACGACGCCTTCCACGACCAGGGCGCCAGGCAGTCATCGACCTCTTCAACTTATGCGAGCACCGACTGACGCGGCCATGGCACCTGCTGCTATCCATCGTCATGATCACCCCGGGGCCGAAGAAAGGAGACCGTGCGCTGGCGCTACTTCCACAACTCTTCCGATGCTGGGAGCTACTACACAGAGACCGAGTCCGCCAATGGGCTGCAGACCAAGAGCGTGAAAGGGATGCTGCCATCGCGGGCAACAGCTGCCTGCACGAGGCGCAAGGACGACTCATCGCCGACGAGTGCGCCGACATCTTCAAAATGACCGGGTCCATCCTCCCGGCGGGCATCGGGAAGTTCTACGGCACCTTTCGGATCGACAAGTCCATCCCAGCCGCGCTCCGCGGCCACTCTACCTTATGCTGCTGCAACACTCCGCAGCACGAATGCTACGGCGACATGGGTCGTACTCCAAACCGCTCTACGCAGACCGCTCCATCTTGGCAGGCCCACGACATGCCAACAACGTAGCGCGCACTGTTGTATGCGCGGCGATGGCCAAGCTTACCGATACAAGCACAATACCTCGACCTCGACCGCGCGCTTGGTTCGATGACAGCAGCATCCACATTGCAGGCATCAGGTCCCAGATCACCGCTGCCACCGTGACCACCACCCACAGCCTCTTCCTGGCACTACAGGAACACGGGCTCCGTCTGGCAGATACAACCACACTGATGACCACGCGCACAAAATATACTAGGACAATCCAACGCCAACTCCGCGATCTCGGCATCGACGTGCAGGCATCCACAGGAGGCCGCGACCTGGGGGCAGACCGAGCAGCGCGCGGCGCCGCCCGACGAGCGACCAGTGCAGCAAGACGGACAGCAGCAAGGCGCCAACTGGGGGCAGTGCGGACCAAGCCCAAGAGACTCCACACCACGACAAAGGCCAGGCTAGCGCAGCAAGGCGCGATGGCACCCACAAAGTATGGCGCCGCATTCCACGGCCTGGCGCCCGCAACACTACGAGCAACGCGACGACGGCACGCATAAGCACTACGTCGACCTTGGCCAGGGCGCTGTCTGACTACCTTCTTCCTCGGCTTGGAGGGAACATACCCAACCTGCACCATTGCGAAGACGCCGTTTTCCAACTGGTTCAGCTGCTGGGCTCGCAGCCCCGACCTTCGTGCACAAGTGCGACGCGCGTGGCCCAAAATGTACTTCAGGATGCTTGAGGTACCTGCATCGCGACGATGGACACGACGCCAAGGACCCATTGCAGCTATCATCATGGCACTGTGAGAGCTCGGCTGGGGCGCCAGAGGCCCCGACCACTGGATCGACAGCGCAGGGCGTGACAGGAAGTTCCCACAGGACGGCGAGATGGGCGACCCAACAGACATCCTCGGCGCCATCTTGAACGACGTCCGCGCAAGCTCTGGACAGCCGCAGCCAGCCAATGCCACGGATGGGGCCTCGGAGCAGCACGGAGCAGACGCGACGGATCTTAGACGGCACCTGCACTGGCTCAGACACCACGGCGAGCGCCGCGAGTACGGGGGGGCTCCTCACAGCGGCATGCGCAAGCACATGGACGCGCACGCGACACCAGCCCACCTTCGGCCACGGAAGCAACCCCTGCGAGCGCGGCCAGATCGACAACGACTACCACCGTATCTGGGGCGAGTGCAGCTGCCACAACGACAGCCCCGCCGACGCCAAGTCCGACCGTCTACGGGCACAGGCCGAAACAGGCCACCGCGCCACGCCAGCCTTCTGGCGTTGTGGCATCACACCGCACGCTTGGTCGGCTCCGCCAGAGTGCACTACCGAGGAGGAGGAGGCCAGCAGCATCGGCGAGATGATCCACGCAGACAAGGTCAGCACATCAGACGGGTCGCCCCTGGTCATCTACGGAGACGGATCGGGGGGCGCGCGCAGCGCAGGCTGGCGGTTCCGCAGATGTGGATGGGCTTGGGTGCGGCTATCAAGCTCCGACAAAGACGGCTTCAACATTGCAGCTGCGCGCTTCGGCCTACCGCAGAAACGACAGAGAAGCAGCCGAGCAGAGCCATGGGCCTTCCTAGACTGCCTACGCCACACCATTGGACCACTACACTACTGGGCGGACAGCGGACTCGTGTACAAGGGATGGCGCGAACGACTGCATCGGAACAAAGCAGCAACCGACACCAACGACGACCCCTGGAAACTCATTAGGGGGCGAGCTCAACCGCCGCGACAACCAGGGGCCATCACACATAGCAGCCCACCACATCAGCAGCCACCTCACTTGGGAGGAAGCACAAGCACGAGGGATCCCCCTCCACGCGTGGTACGGCAACAGCCAGGTGGACAAGCTCGCAGAGAAAGCAGCACACGAACACGACATCGGCGACGCCCCAATGTCATGCTACGACTGGGTCAACGCTACGGCAACACTTGTACGGTGCCGCATCGCCGCCGCCAGTCGACGCCATAGACCGACGCCCAACAGAGGACCGCGAAGTTCGAGCGGCACGAAGAGCCCAGTTGAAGCAACGACGGGCACAGCAAAGACGCCGACGGGACTACAATGCCGACGGACCACCGCAACCAGACGGACCACGCCCACTCACCTCCCACGACCTGACGAGGCCACGACGTGGGAAAGGATGGGTCTGCAGGTGCTGCGCACAACGAGTTGGACGAGACACCAGCTTCGAAGGAGTAACAACTTGGTTCCAACAGGGCTGCGCTGGACCACCACCGAGCAAAGGACACTCCATCACTCAGCACGTTCACGCTGCACACAACAGTCACCCACTCACCTTCGCACGTGCAAAGGCACGCTGGGTTTGCAAGCAACTACGGAGTATATCTCGGAAAAGATGCGTACATAATACAGAGGACGCCCTGCGCACAGCGGCCCCATATACAAGCTGCAACGTTGGCTCGTCATCGCTGCGCACGAGCCCAACACCTACAACCGACCCGACGGCAACGATGGGCGCGGCGCCGGCATGCCCAGCGACGACGCCCAGCCCAAGACACACACAGAAGAACAGCAACCAGTACAGCAGCACGATGACATTGAGCACTAGCAGCAGCACGACGTTGCGTCCAGCACCAGCACCAGCAACACCCCCAGGACACAACCTGCTGCGAGCATCGGCGTGGAGGGGGAGGACGAGCACTCCCTGCGTCCACATGCGGGGGCAGTTGGGGGAAGTCTGCGAGGAGATGCATTTGAAGACCCTCGCCCGCGGAACCTCGCGGCTCCAACCCAACAAGACGAGCCACGCAGCCGATGCAGTGCCGACGCGGAGAAGGAGGATACCCCAGCACCACCTCCAGCCTCAGCGAGGAACTGGGAGCTGGGAGCTGGAGCTGGGATCGAAGGGAGCCCCAGCGACGGAGCTGGAGCTGGGAGCTGGGAAGCGACGAGAAGAGGAGAAGGAGCTGGGTGCAACGACTCCTCAGCGCGGCGACCAGCCAGCAACGCATCGGAGAGCAGCAGCGCGACACTGACCAGCACGACGTGCAACACCCACGGTGGCAGCGCCACCGTGACCAGCACACCGACAGCAGCGCCACTGCGACCAGAACGACGAGCAGTGTGAGCGGCCTGGGCGAACAAGCTACGCACTGCCACCTTCCTTGGAAGGCATGTCGTGAAGGGTGCCCAACACTTGCGTGCTGGGGGCGCTTCACGGGGCGCCGAGGATCTCGGGGGTGGACCGCGGCCATCGCGGAGGGCGTGCTCGGCAACAAGGCTCCACGCGTCTCGGCAAGACGCGCGTGGAGAGGTGGGCGGCCCCCAGGGGCGCGGCCCGCCCGAGCCGAGCCGCGGCCCGTGCGTAGCCCGCGCAGGGCGGACGGCTCCAACCCAGCAAGACGAAAGCCGCTGCGGGGCGCAGCGCCGACGCGAGCTGGGACGAGACGCCAACACCACCGCCAGCCCCAGCGGCAGCAGTGGAGAGCGACGAGGAGAGAAGGAGGAGATGGGCGCTACGACTCCTCGGCGCGGCTACTAGCCAGCAGCACAACGGAGAGCAGCAACCAAACATCGACCAGCGCGACGTGCAGCACCCACGGCAGCAGCGCCACCGTGACCAGCCCGTCGACAACAACACCACTGTGACCAGCACGACGTGCAGTGGGACTGGACTGGACGATTCGGCTGCTGCCACCCTCCCTGGAAGGCACGTCGCGCCGGGTGCCCAGCGCGCGCGTGCTGGGGGCGCTGCGCGGGGCGCTGAGGATCTCGGGGGTGGACCGCGCCCTCCACAGAGGGCGCGCTCGGCCCCCAGGCCCCACGCGCCTCCGCAAGACGCGCGTGGAGAGGCGGGCGGCCCCCCGGGGCGCAGCCCACCCGAGCCGCGGCCCGTGCGCGGCCCGCGCGGGGCGGCCGCGGCCGCGGCCGCGGAGAGATAGAGTCAGCCATCGCGGCCGGGGGGGAACCTCTAAGAACCCCCCCCTTCCCCTCCCCCGCCCCCTGCCCCTGCCCCTCACCCTGCCCCTGCCCATCCCCCTCCCCCCCTTCCTCCTCCTCCTCCTCGTCCTCCTCGTCCTCGTCCTCGTCCTCGTCGTCGTCCTCGTCCTCGTCCTCCCCCTCGTCCTCGTCTTCCTCCTCCTTCTTGAGCGTAGCCGCGGGCCTGGTCCATCAGGTCGCGGGGCGGGCGACCTGGTGGCGGACCAGCCTTATGCTGGCTCCGCTCGTCCTCGCACTGAGCGGGGGCGGTGAGGTCCTAATCTCGTTGTGAAGGTGAACAGCATATACGACAATTCTGAACGCATGGCGGGAGGGCTGTCTGGGACCGAGGCGGGCGATAGGACCATTGGGGAGCTGGAGGACACGCGCGGTGCGAGCCAAGAGGGTGAGAAAGACAGGGCGAGACCAAAGGTGGCGGAACGAGTGTGGAGGATGCTGACAGCACGGGCATGGTTCTTGATCCTGAAACTTTGAGGACGTGATCCGCCCACCCACTAGGGTTCGTACTATGGCGGCTCTCCAGCAGGGAGGGAGGGATGGGAAGAGCGTACTTCAGGCCACGGGATGAGAGCGATGGTTTGGGCACTGTGCGGGAACCAGGACCTGGGACGTCGAAGAAAGAGTTCTTGGAGCCTGTCGGGGAAAAGCAGAGAATGAAGAAGCCGAGAAAGATGACGCTGAGGATGGAGAGTGTGAGGAGGCAGATGATGTTGAGTATGTTGATGTTGGATATGTTGAAGCTGACGAATGGCAGGTACACATATATCACGGAAGGGCGTCTGAAGCGGGGAACCCTTGTGAGGCTGCTTCGAGGGTGCTGACCATCGCGGGGGGCTCCCAGAACTCGGGCCACAACTGCGGGCGCCAGAAGTCGGGCCAACTGTGACCACTGAGAATGGTGACGAGCGGGAACGAGTCCTCAGCGCATGACTTCAGGCTGTCGAACAGAGGGCGCCACCCTGGGAAGGTGAAAAGACTCGCACGCACCAGCTGCGCGACGTTCGTGCACCAGATGCCCCTGATGTGTGGGCCGCCCCACTTCTCGAGATTCGGCCAGCCTTGCTCGTCCACTCTGTAGCAGGGCAGCTAGAAAGTACTGGCCAGGACGGCCGCCTCTTTTCTCCTCATCTCGGGCAAGATGAGCTGGCACTGGCCAACATACGAGAGGTCAGTGAGCACTCGCCGTGCGTACATCGATGCCGTTAGCTCCGATGGGACCCCAACCTCCGACAGAGCACGAGCGCGCTGCAGATACTTGGTCCAGGGGGCTCTCCACGAGGTCCAAGGGGAAACCGCGGGGCCCAGCCAGAGGCCGAGGTAGAGCGCCATAAGACAAATCTCGAAATCCGACCAGTGCGGGACCAGCTGACAGGAGTCGAAGATAACGACGAGCAAGCCTATCTGAGAATTTGTCAGCGAGCGGCACGAGCTTGCACTTCTGCGCCTTCAAGGAGAGGTGCGCGAGTGTCTCCGCCACGCGGAATACAGAGGCCAGGACCACCGCATCCTTCAGCTGGAATAAAATTCCGCCTATGTCATCTGCGCAGGCCCTTGCTATGCCTTTACCTCGACTCCAGCGAAGCCCTAAACATGCGAAGAAAAGGGTCCGCCCCAATAGCGAAAAGCGTGCCGCTCGCAAGGCAACCTTGGATAATCCCACTAGTGACCCAGAAGGACCTGTTCGAGACCGCCTATGAGGCCAGTGCAGCTGACGCCAGAGCACAGATCCAAGAGGAGGTGGAGGAGAGCGGGGGGGAGGGAAATGCGTTTCAGGACCGCGAACAGCCAACGCTGGGCCATGGGGGGAAAGGCCTGCCCGAAGTCAAAACAGAGGAGGGAGGGGGGGCGAAGGAGGGGGGCACAGCACATGCTAGCTTGCCGCCCGACGGCGTCGAGCTCCAGAATGTTATGTCAAAAGTTTCGGCGGGGAACGAAACCGCGCTGGGCCTCGTCGAGGCCGAGGGGGGGCGAGAGGGTCAGAGGTTTCACAGAGACTCCCGTGATCACTTTGTTGTCGCAGTTTTTCAGCCCCAAAGGTCTCGTCTCCGAAGGGCGGCGGGCGCCGGCGGCTTCACCTGGCGGGTCGGCCCCCTTGGGGATAAAGGCTCCTCTGACCTCATTGTAACCAAAAAGCAAGCTTTGCCCGGAGTGAATCCAGCGCGTCGAATTGTGGGGCACGTCAGCGCCACGAGGAGCGAAGTGCCAAGCACAGTATGGGAGTCTGTCAGGACCTGGGGCACTGTGGGTCTGGATTTTGAGGCATCGCTGGATGCGCTGATAAGTTTTTTTTTTGGGGGGGGGGTATCCACGCAACGCATTTGGGGGGGACCTATCCAGAAAAGCTCCTGCCTCCTCGTCGCGGCACTCGTTAGCAGTGAAGATCGGGGCCCAATGCTGAGCCAGATGCGAAAGGATCGCTGAGAGCGTCTGTGCAACGTCGCCTCCGCTCGTGCGAACGCCCGACAGCATCAGTCTCCGATCGAACGGTGGCCGCAGTCTCGCGAGACGATTGACCCTGCGAGCGCGAGCAGAGACACGGGCGATCGCAGACGGGTGCGATTGCCGCTGAGCACTAGCCTGGAGAGCACGCTCCGTAGCCTGAGCAGTCTTGAGGTGGAGCTCGTTGGAGAGGGCCGCGAAGAGGAGAAAGCTGCGGAGGGAGATAGTGAACGTGTTCGGATCCAAGAGGAGGTGCTCTCGGCATAGCGGATGAGATTGAAAAAGGCGCTGAGCCAAGACCCAGTCCTGGCGGAACAAAGCTCGAGCCATCCCTCGGACGACCAGAAATCGGGAAATGTGAGTGCGGGGGCGTTTCTGGATGAGCTGGTTTCTGGCGAAAAGGGCCGCCTCGGTCATCAGGAGTTCGCAGTGCTCGTGAGCAAGGGGGGGGGGGGGGGGGGGGGGGGGTCAAAAGAGGCCGCCCGAGTAGCTCGATCTAGAATGAACTTGTACGGATCCGACGCAAAAAGCTCCTTGGGGATCGGCCTGTCCCCTTCAGGCCTGGGCAGACGCACGCGGATGTGAGCAGCGACAGGCGCGTGGTCGGAGAGACCCTTCGCGTCCAGCACCTCAGGATGTTCGGAGACTCCCCCGCCCGACGCGTATTGCGAGAGAATCCAGCCAGGCAGCGAGGAGAAGATCCTGTCCAGGAAACTAAGAGACGAACTTTGACTGTTCAAATGAATGGGGGAGAGAAGTTCAAACTCCACCGCGGGGGCGAAAGCCTGACTCCAGTCCCTAGGGAGGGGGCGGGGGTGAGGGTCAGTAAACACACTGAAGTCACCATTCGGGGAGTTGAGAGGGATGGGTTCATGGGATGAGAGGTTCATATCCCCAGCGGCGAGAACCAATCTATTGAGGGGGTCCTCCTGTGCCTGCTGAAGCGCGGCGGCCATCGCGCCGAACAGCACTGCCTTGTCAGCCACGGAGAGGCCGTGGTTGTGGATGTTCAAGTGATGGATCCAGCACCGCCCATTCACAACCCCTATCTTGGTCTGAAGTACGCGGCCAGGGATCAGAGGGGAGGGCGAGACAAGAGGGAGGACGCCGCCCAACGAGACCCTGCTGGATTCGGTTGGAAAGAACCGAGGGAAAATGGTGATCACGCCCCCAGTGCGAACATCATTCTGAAAGGACCAATGCGCCTGGAGGGGGAGGTGGAGGGAGCGGGGAAGGTCCCTGACGTCGCACGGGGCACCGTGCGTCTCTTGCAAAGCGACAATCGTGCCAGACAGCACGAGACGGCGCAACAGCTTCACTTTTTGCACCCTCAGTGAGTCATCGTGATGAAATAGCGCCCTCGCATTCCACGTGACCACTCGCAAGTCGAAGTGAAGCGAACCGTCATGCTTGGCTTGACCATGCCACAGGGTACTGAGCGCGCTAGGAACTCCACGCTGTCTCTGTGACGGGGCCGAAGGCGTCGGCGGCAAGCTGCTGGATGCGCTGCACGTCCATACCCTCCGCCCGCATGTTCTCCTTCGCCCGCGAGAAATTCGGCATATCTTGACCCTCCACAGGGGCGACCTTGCATATCGGCTTCCAGCCCAGAAGTATCTCGCCCTTGCGCCTGTCCAGGAAGAAGCGCTTCTGCGGGAATTCGCGGGCCAACACGCCTTTGATCTTCTTGCAGCCCACTCGCGGCGTACCATCTCCGTGTTCTCGTCGGGGCCGACGAACAGGTTGACTGCGCCATCGGCGATCGATTCCGCTCGGAAGGACCTCCAAATTGGAGGGGCATTGCCAGGGGAGGGCGTCTTGAGTGCGCCCAGGACTTGGTTGACCTTCCGCTCGGCGTAGTTCTTGGCGCCAGCGAAGCGCATCGTGAACCTGATACCAGCAGGCTCTTGCCCGTCGAAGGTGTACTCTTGCTCGTTGATGTTGCAGTCTCGCAGCCAGTCCGCCGGGGCTTTCTGCATGTTCGTCTTCGTGACCAGCTTCGGGGAGCGGATGACCACCACTGAGCGGTCGATCTCCCTGTTGAAGCTGGATTCCGAAATTGGGCGGAGAGGCGGTTGCGGCTCTTCACTCTGGACCACTTGCAGCTCCTGTCGAAGCTGTGCGATCTAGTTCTCGATGCGGTCCAACCGCTTGTCTTGGTCATCAGCACGATTCTCCACGCGGTTGATCCTTGATTCCATAGCATGGCTGATGTCTCGGAACGACGATGTAATATTATTCGAAATTGATGTGAGGGAGGCCTGCACACTGTTCTGCACTGCTGCAATAGACTGCTGCAGTGCTGCTTGCACTGCATCCTCATGGGCACGGATCGCAACCAATTCTTCTGCCGACGGTGGGCCACCTCCAGGTAGTGCGGGCACTCCATAGCTATGACCAGAGAACGAACCAGAAGTGGGTGGGGAGGCACCAAATGAGGCGGCTTGACCTTTTCCCAAACCCTTGTTGTCGAAGACCCCATGCGATGAGAAGATGACAACACGCTTGCTTGGGGGTTGGCCGTCAGGAAGTTCATCAACATCATGAAAAGGAGGGCCAGCACGTTGGGGAGTTGCCACCTCCTGCGATGATAATGTCGGCATGGCCTCGAGCGCCTCGAGAGTCGCGGCAGCCGCCGCTTCGCGATGTCCATCGCTCTCCATAGCCTGCGCGGAACAGATGTGGCGAGAGGGATATGGGAATACCGTAAGCAGAGCTGGGTGTGCAGCGGGCACGCCGCAGGGGAGGAAAGAGTGCGGATACCCTTGTCATGGGGCAACTCTCCAGGGTCTCACTCGCGCGCGGCGGGCCAGGCCACTTGAGACGGGGGGTCGAGTTCCCGAAATGGCCTTGAGCCAAAATGGCTACGGACGTCTTCCTCCTCCTCCTCCTCCTCCTCCTCCTCGTCCTCCTCGTCCTCCTCGTCCTCCTCGTCCTCGTCTTCCTTGCCTTCCTCGTCTTCCTCCTCTTCCTCCTCCTCCTCCTCCTCCACGTTCCTCCTCCTCCTCCTCCTCCTCCTCCTCCTCCTCCTCCTCCTGCAGCGCCATGGAAGTTGAGGGCCACAGCATTTTGGTAGGGCCTTGCGACGACGAGGGCGCGGTGCTCTTCTGCATGCAGTGCGGTGCCAAGGCGCAGGTGCCGCGGAAGGGTCGGGGCAGCCTGCTGGGTCCATGCCACGGCCCCGAGGCCGCTGGACTAGCAGAGGCGCGCCGGCGACTGAGAGCCGGCCTGCACCCGCACCCTCGGAGGCAGAGACAGCGGCTCGGGCAGCCTCGAGGTCTCACAGACGCCGAGCGGAGGACCTGGCGACCAGTGCTGGCGCCCGACGTTGGCGAGGAGGAGCGAGGAGGTGCGCTGGGGCCAGGTTGCGGGCTCAGCTGGCGGCGTCTCCACATCTGCGACGTCGCGCGGCTGCACGGATTCGTCAGCCCAGGCGAGGCGGTGGCTTGGGAGCGCGCGGCGGCGCGGGACAGCGAGAGCTCCGAGAGCGAGGGCTGAGGCTCAGATCCGGTATGGCGTGAAAGTGGTGAGCAGCATGTACCTCCCGCTCTGAGCCGTTGAGGCCGCCAGGCCTTGGCAGCTGTGCAGAGCCGCCGCGGCGGCACACGTGGGCTAGACTAGCCCGCCCTCTACCCAACCCAACCCCAACCTCCTCCTCCTCCTCCTCCTCCTCCTCCTCCTTCTCATCCTCCTCCTCCTCCTCCTTTCCCTCCTCCTTTTCCTCTTCCTCCTCCTCCTTTCCCTCCTCCTTTTCCTCCTCCTCCTCCTCCTCCTCCTCCCCCTTCTCCGCCTCCTCCTCCTCCTCTTCCTCCTCCTCCTCCTCCTCCTCCTCCTCCTCCTCCTCCTCCTCCTCCTCCTACCCAGACCCCAGACGTCGTGATCTTTCCACAGCGTCGACCCTGAGAGGTCTCGACCCCTTCCCCCGGATCGGTCTTTCCTCCTACGCAATTTTTTGCGACGCTCCGGAGGCCCCGAAGGGCTCCCAGATGCCGAACATGGCGGATAATTTCCCGTCGCGGTTTTGTCGCAGCGCGAGGGGATCAGGGTATCGGCGGCGAGCAAAGGGGGAAAGGAGAAGGGGCGAGCCTCCTCAGAAGGCTGAAGTCCCCTGGCCTTCTCAGAAGTTCTCCGAGCCTTCCCCGAAGACAGAGAAGATTTCTCAGGAGGCGCGAGCGCCTCTGAGAAGTCCCGCCGCCTTCTGAGAAGGCCTTCTCCTTCTCACTCCCCCCGCTCACTCGCCGCCGAATTCGCTTTTGGCTCATAACTCGGTCCTCTGGCGGCCGTTCGGGGCGACCCAGGCATCCCCGAAACGCTCTCGGCGAGGCGCAGCCGCTGGAACGCGTCCTGAGGGCGGCAAACCGCCAAGAAACCACGAAAACGTCCGAAAACCTAGAGACTCAAAGTTCGAACCTCGAGGTTCGAACCTCGAAGTTGGAACCTCGAAGTTCCCCCCTCGCTCGCCGCCGAGGGCATGCCACCGCCACGCCCAGCCAGGGCCCTCCTCCTGCCCCGGCAGGGTGCCACGCACCCTCCCCGGCCTCGGCCAGGAGGAGCCTATCCACCAGGAGGATCTGCCCAAAAACGTTGCTATTCTCCCTGGCCGTATGATCCTTCGATTTACTGAACCTTACTGGAGTTTACTGAACCTTACTGAACAAAGCCCTTCTTCGATTTACTGAACCTTACTGGAATTTGAATCGAACTCGCTTTCAACACAAAGAAACATCCAACCCGGGGCCAGGGGTGGCCCTGGCCTGGCAGGAGTGGTGGCATACAGCCGAAACGCTGTCACAAGGAACCCCAGAGAAGGAACGAGGCCCCCTGTCTCCGCAAGTCAGAGCTCGATTCCCCATTGAGAAACGGACAGGAAGGAGCACCTCGGACAACCTGTAAGACAGTTAGGGAGCACCGAGCCCCTCCCCGACGAACAGGGGTCCTTCCTCAGAGGCCCGACTGTGGAGGTGCCCGCTGTGGCTCCTCGACCAGGCGCGCTCTCTGCGAGGCCCCTTCTTTCTGTACAGTAGGGGCCCGACCACAAGAGACCTTCCACAAGAAACTCAACCCTGAGACCCCAGGACGTGCATCGATGTTTGGTGCGGGAGCGTCACGCTGTCCATGGCAGAACCGTCCAACCACGCGACACCCAGGGCACCCTGGGAGCAAGCGGGGTGCTTCTCGGCATGGGCCCCCAACTGCAAGTTCAACCCAGATTCCCAACAGAAAGCCAAATGAACACCTGAGACAAACTGCAAAACAGTTTAGGAACACTGAGCCCCTCAACGAAAAGAGTTCCTTCCTCAAGGACCTGACTGTAGGTGCCTGCTGTGGCTCCTCGACCAGGTGCGCTCTCTCTGCCAGGGCGTTCCTGCGCATGCCGTCGGCGAGGACCTGCTCCTTGCTGCCCTTCCGGGCCTCGCGGAAGCCGAAGGTCTCGCTCCTCGCTGCCTCCTGCTGTTAAGTCGGGCCTGTCCCTCTTCAGGAGGAATATTCAAAAATAGTCAAAAGACGATGTTTTGACTATTTTTGCCCATTTTGGGGAGCATGTTTTGAATATTTTTTTTTCCGCCCACAATTCCCCCTGTAGGGGGACACGCCCGCTTTCATCCTGCTGCGAGACGGCCCGTCGGCTCGCGTTGATGGGGTTCCGGTCCATGACGAGCTCGATGTCCTTGACCATCAACTTCCTGTAGTGAGATTCTCCCAGCTCGTACTGGAGAGTCAGTACATCGCCGGGCAGGTGGCCGTGTAGCTCCTCTGCGGAGAAGACCGCTCGCTCGGTCTGCCAGTCATGAGGTGCACGGCCAAAGCAAGGCACCTCCGAAACAATCTCGCCATTGCGCGTGACGACGAGATTGATGCGTCCATGGAAGGTCCCAGAGCCTTCGTCCCGCCACTGGCAGCTCAGTGTGATATGGGACAGATCAGATGGGATCAATGTGTGGTAGTGCTCGACGGTCTTTGTCGCAAAAGAGCTCCAAGTCACGTCGGGATCTCCACGATCATCGATATCTGGAACATTGTGGCACATGGTTGCCTGAAGCCATTCGTCAAAGAGACCTTTCATATCCAGCGCTTTCGTGACTGCGCCCTTCAGCTCCCCATCGTCGTTGAAAATGTCTGGGCGTCGTGCTGTAATACCTTCTAGTTTCGTGCAAGCGTACTCTATGGCCGATTTCGTCTCGGCCCCTTCTGACGGATTACTGGAGAACGCTGCAATCACCTTCCTTGTGTGCTGCATCACGTTGTCGCACACGTCTGTCACGATCCTGTGACGCTTCGCCAGCACCTGCTCAATGGTCAGCGATACCAAGTTGATGTTGAAGCGGCAATGCACCACCAAGTAGGATTTCTCGACCCGCGTCGAGAGAACCTCGAGGCTCGTCAACGGGCCAAAGCAGATCTCCTTCTCGTGCGGGTACTGGGACAGGGAGGACAGATCCGCCCCACGGTCCACCATGCCGAGCTGGCCCTCGATTATGGTGCTCACGTTGCCGTCCTTCTCGGCCCCCGAGTAGAAGATCGCCACGTCGCGCTCTGTCGTGGTGCTCATGAACGCGAACTCCACGCCCCCCCTCACGTTGAAGTCGTTCGCCTCCCAGAAGCACTCGGGCAGCATGCCCCTCTCGACTCCGCGGTATACCTTGACCACGCTCAGGAGCTTGGACAGCTTGATCAGCGCAGAGTTGATGACGTGCAGAGTGGTCACGTACCGGTTGTGCTTGCAGAAATCAGTGAATATCTTCTGCATGAAATCTAGCTGCTTCGTGTTCCTCGCCCCGCCCCTGAGAACCGCGTTGTCCGCCGTGCCTCTGGCACGAACAGTGGAGTGCCCCGAGGCTCATGCAGCATTGAGAGGTCGAGGCTGTGCTGCTGCTGCTGCAACGAGAAGTGTAATACTGTAGGCTCCTCCTCCTCCTCCTCCTCCTCCTCCTCCTCCTCCTCCTCCTCCTCCTTCCGCTCCCCCTCCCACTCCTCCTTCCTCTCCCCCCCCCCCGGCCCGGACCAGTCGTTTCGCAAGCCCCTCTGGGGTTTTCTGGGCCGGCCCCCATGAGCTCAGGGGGGGGGGAGCCCCTGCGGGTCCTCGGGATGCTGAGCCACTCCGTAGCGGTCCCAGAGAGCCGCGATTCGCTGACAAATCGCCCAAATACACTTTCGAGGGCCACACGACGGCCCAAGAGGCCTCCAAGGCGCCCCAAGAGGCCTCCTGCGAGGGCCCCCAACGACGGAAAGCAGTGCTTTTTGTTCCAGAGGTGTTTGAAGAATCTGGGCCTTCTCCCCTTTTCGGATTCCCGACGCTCGAAGACGGCCCAAGAGGCCCCCAAGATCGCCCCAATGCGGCCCCAGAGGCCCCCGAGAGGGCCCAAAGACGGCCACAGAGGGCACCAAGACGGCCCAAGAGGCGCCCAAGGCGACCAAGAGGGCCCAAAGACGACTCCAAGAGGGGTCCCAGGTGGGGAACCCGAACAGACATGTCGAGCTCTCGGCCCCGAGGGGGCCACAGAAGGTCCCCATAATTAGGCCCGTCCCAAAAGGCTCCCAAGAGGCCCCCGAGAGCGTTCCGAAGAGACCCCAAGAAGCATCACTGAGAGCTCCGACCCACAACCCAGGCACGGGGATGGGATGGGCCCAAGGCCAGTAGATACTTCTCAAACATGGGTCCTGTGTACAGCCTCGCCCCCACCAGCTCTTCTAGCCGGATCTCCGGCTGATTGGCCCGCCGCAAGCTGTCGTTCTTCTCGGACAGGAGGCTCTCGAACGCCTGGAGCGAGACCGGCTTGCGACCGAGGTCGGCGCGCCGAGCATGAGGAATGGCCTCCTCGGACTCGGCGGGCCAATCTGGTATGTCCAACCTTTCCAGACTCTTGTCGGTCGGGTCTACAACAAAGAGCCACTCAGTGCGGGGCGTGGTCTCGATCCCATAATTTCTGGTCTTCCACTTGTCGTCCGAATCTGCCGAACTACAATGCTCCAGTTCCATTGCTTCACGGAGCTTTGGACTGGGAGAACCGATCATGCCCTCCAGCCCGGAGAAAAACATATCGATACTGGCGTACGACATGTCGAAGGTTCCCTGCTGCGACTGGAACTTGCTCTTCAGCTCCTCAACCGTCGCCATCTGAGCATCGTGGAGCTGACTCACGCCCGAGGCGATCCTTTCAGCAAGGCCCTCCTGCACTTCCGTTGACTGCAGAACGCTGAACAACACCTCCTTCAGCCTCGGCTCCTGAAGAGGGCGAGAGAACACATACGTTAGAAGAACAACAAACTACATAAACATGAACTTTTGGCGCTCCGCGCGGATCTCTTGGAACCGCGCCAGACCCTCCTCCCTGGCGCGCAGAGCGCGCCAGGGGCGGCGCCGGAGGCGCCGCCGCGGGGGGCCCAGCGTGGATCAAAGTAATCCGTGCGGAGCGCCACTCGATGAAGAGGGCGAGAGAACTCATTACACAGAATACATAATATGAACGTTGGACGTCTGCCCCCCCTGCCAACATCTCCTGGGCCCTCTCCTGGTGCGCCGGCGCTTGCCGGGCAAGCCCGTCCGGTGCCAGACAAGCCCAGGAAACGGGCCAGGAAGCACCAAGAAGCCTCATAGAGTGGCCCGCGACGGTTCAAGAGTGCTTCGAAACCCGTAGGATGGCCTCAAGACGGCCCAAAAGGCTCGACAAGAGGGCTCAACGAGGACCTCTACGAGGGCCCCGATATGCCAAAATTACACTGGCGAAGAACCCAACCCATTGCAAACACGTTGCGGATATTCGCATGGAGGGGTGTGCCGAAATGGGCGGGGTGGCGCCATGCGAACGGAGCCCCTGTGCCTTGGGTGGAGCTCCCAAGGGGATCACGAAACGTGTGAGGTGCCGATATGGGGCGGGTCGGCGCTATGCGAGCGCAACTTCTGGGGCCTTTGGTGGAGCTCCCCATGGGGCCTCGAAGCGTGTGAGGGATGTGCCGAAATGGTCGCGGTGGAACCATGCGAACGCAGCTTCTGTGGCCTTTGCCAGAGCTCCCTGTTGGTCCACGAAACGTATGACTAGATGTGCCGAGATGGGCGAGGTGGCGCCATGCGGACGCAGCCACTGAGGCCTTGAGTGCAGGTCCCTATGGGGCCACGAGGCGTGTGAGGTTTGTGCCGAAATCGGCGAGGTGGCGCCATGAGAACGCAGCCACTAGAGCCTTTGCTGGAGCTCCCTACGTTCCTCGGAACGTGTGAGGATGCGCCGAAATGGGCGAGGTGGCGCCATGCGGACGCAGCCACTGGGGCCTTGAGTGGAGCTCCCTGAGGGTCCATTAAACGTATGACTAGATGTGCCGAGATGGGCGAGGTGGCGCCATGCGGACGCAGCCACTGGGGCCTCGAGTGGAGCTCCCCATGGGGCAACCAAGCGAATGTGCCGAAATGGGGGGAGCTGGCACCATGCGGGCGCAAACACTGGGACCTTGGGTGAAGCTCCCTATGAAACCACGAAGCGTGTGAGGGGTGCTCCGGAATTCTGATGATATTGATGGGTGTGACGATGATGGTGGTGATGATGATTGTGGTGATGGGGGGAGGGGAGGGATGACGAGGAAGTGGAGGGAGGGATGAGTGAGGAGGACGAGCAGAGGAGGCAAGGGGTAGGAGGAGCAGGTGGAGCGCGGCGCCGCGAAGTCAAAGCGAGGACCCAACACACAGGAGAGTTGGAAATAACCCTCCTCCTCCTCCTCCTCCTCCTCCTTGCCTCCCTTCCAAATTCTAGCATTCACGCCTTCTTTAGCTCCCGACGCTCTAATACTGCCCCAGAGGCCCAAAGCGGCCGCACGACCGCGCGCGGTTTTCTATCTGATGTTGAAAACCATGTGTTTCAATATTTTTCGGGGAATTCGTTTCGAAGTCCTGACGAATCCTCAAATTTTCAATGGATCTCGGCATGCGCGCGCGACGCCGCGAGCGCGTGCACTGTGTCCTAGCTATTGCAAAGGATTCTTGCGACAGCACGCGCGCAAGGGCGTTCGACGATTTCAACATGCAAGCGCGAGCAGCCCATTTGGTAACATATAATAAAACATGGTAAACAACCTATGACTTTCGTGAGAATTCGCAAGAACGCTCACGCAGGCTCTTCTTGGACACCGTTATTGCGAAATCGTGTGATGTTTCATCTGCTTTCGTGACTCTCGATTGTGCATTCCTTACGAAACCTGAGGTGTCTGAATGATTTCGGCATGCGCGCGCGACGACGCGCGCGTGCGCATTTCGTCCCATTTATTGCCAAGGATTCTTGGAAACTGATGACTTCTGATAAACGAGTACGCGCGCATACTATTGTTGTATGAGGCGGGGGTCGATACTGGCCTGCCTGGGATGGTACGAGTTCGTACTTAGGGTGGACGATGGGGCAGGATCGTATTTGAATCGCAATACGAAGAGGTGGCATATTAACCCCGTGTGGGCGGGGGAGATCCTGATATTGTTTTCGAAAGGAATATCTATGTTGTGCATTCTGAGGCGCCGACGAGGCGGCGACGGCGACCGCGAGACCGCCCCAGACGACGGGCTGCGACAAGGCGGCGGCGGCGACCACGAGGGCGCTAGACCGACACCCAGGCCCAGAGGACGGGCGGCGACGAGGCGGCGACGGAGCCGCCAAACCGACATCCAAGCCCAGACGACGGCCGGCGACGAGACGGCGACGGGGCGGCGACGGCGACCACAGAGCCGCCAGACTGGCACCCAGGCTCAGTTCACTTAGACAACGAAGTCGGAAGCCCCCAAATGCAAACACTGTTTTGGGGGGATGTCCCAAGACTCCCGACTTTCGATGGCCGAGGAGCACGCGCCCGTCAAACTCACAAGATATCCTCTCTCAGAGGCCCGCAGAGGCAGTCGAAACATCCTGCGAGTGGAATTGCGCGCCGCGGAGTGCCAGGTGCGGGCCCCGTGATCCTCAGAACGCGTGTTGTGTTGGCTCCGCACACATGTGCTTGTACGCGGAGGCCCTTCAATATGACACAGGCGGGGCAACGAGGGCTGGCACTGCGTGCGTTACGTCGGGCGTGTCCTCCTACAGAGGGATTTGGAGCGAAAAATGGGAAGTACCCAAAAGATACCCCACAAATAAGCAAGCACAATCGAAAACTCGTCCCCAGACTATGTTTGGACTATTATGGAATGTTCCTCCTGCAGAGGGACACGCCCGACTTAATGCTTGCGGTTTATCGGCGGAGCCGAACGAGGTAAACACACGCTCGAGCTAGCACGTGTCCCGAACGCCATCGACCATGCCCGAAACCAGCTGCAGGGCGTTCGGCCTTGGATATCCCCCGTCGCCGTGGCGGGGGCGTGCCGCTCACCTCGCCACGCCGCCGCGCCGACGCAGCAAAGACCCTGAGACGATGTCGGGCGCGTCCTCTTCTACAAGGGGATGTTCGACGAACATTAAAAAATATAAAACAAATAGCCCAACATGGTAAAAACATACTCTAAACAGATTCCCCATACTATTTTTCCACTATTAAGAATATACCCCCTGTAGAGGGACAATCCCGACTTAACCCTCAGACGAGGGTGGGAAGGCGAATCTGGGGAGAGAGTGTCATGATAGGGTTGGCCCAGGCTGCGTTCGGAATTTCCAAGAGGATCTAGCTGCCCTCGCTTTGGTAGCCCCCCGTGGGACATCCAGGACTCCTGGAACCCCTGGACGCATTGGACATCCTGGCTCACATCACTGTCATGACCTGTTGTGCCCCGGAGAATCAGCACGAAATGAACCAGCAACCTCGGAACCAAGCGGTCGGCGGGATGTGGCGGCCGTCCCGGGGCGCTCGGAAAGCGCTCGGGCAGTCGCTCTCGATCCACCTCCTTTTCCAGGGCCTGCCCATTGCGAACTTGCCTGGCCTCCTTCTGAAAACGAGAATGATGGTCGGTCGGGAATATCCCCGTACATGCGGATTTGGGACGAAAGTTTAACATGACAAACTCAACAACTCAAACAATATTCAAAAATGGTTAGAAAATCGTACGCTGACTACTTTTGCCTATTCCCCCTGTAGAGGGGCAGGTCAAACTCAGGAATGATGCCATGATGCCTTCGGCTCAGGATACGCGCTCCAGGAACTCCGGAGTAACCAGCGGCCCTCGGCTCTGCAGCTCGCGTGGAGCAGCTGGAGATCTGGGAGATCCTGGACCTCTTGGAGCGCATCCTTGTCATGCGCTTTCTCTTAGGCAAGCCGCGGAGACAGGGCTCGTGGCGTCAGTGATGGCGGGCTGTCGCCCGCCGGCATCGTCGGACGCGGAAAAGGCCACAAGGTGGTGGCGAAGAGGCCGCACCTCCACCACGGACGGCAGCGCGTCCAGCCCATCCCGTACCCCCTCACCCTGAACACCCCCATCTCCCCCGATTACCCCGCCGGTATCTTGACCTCGTGCTCATCTGATGCCCTGCCCCACTTACTTTTCATCGAGGCCTCCTGCGTGGGGCTGGAGCAGATGGAGTCGCAGAATCGCGCCGCATCGCCAATACATCGGCGATGCATCGTGGATAGATCGGCGATGTACTGGCGATGCATCGGCGACGTGGCGCGATCCTCCGACCCCATCTGCTCCGACCCCATCTGGGAGGCCTAGATTTATGGCCTCCAACTCCTGGCCCAGGGTCCGGATATACTAGAAGAAGAAGAAAAAGAAGAAGAGGAATAAGAATAATAATAAGAAGAAGACGAATAATAATAATAATAATAATAAGAAGAAGAAGAAGAACCAATGCCATAAACACAAACTTTCGGCGCTCCGCGCGGATTTCCTGGATCCGCGCCAGACCCTCTCCCCTGGCGCGCGGAGCGCGCCAGGGGCGGCGCTGGAGGCGCCGCCCAGGGGGGCCCAGCGTGGATCCAAGAAATCCGCGCGGAGCGCCACGAACTTACGTTCATGCAATGTTTTCTTCTTCGATCCTGGCCCAGGGTCCGCATCGACGGAAATCGGCAGCCGAGTCGGGAAACGTCGAATCGGCAGACATCGGCAGGCTTGTAGGCCTCCATTGATACACCGGATCCCGAAGCGGCATCCGAAACCGAATCGGATCGGCATCGGAAGCTGCCGAGACCGAACCGAATCGAATCTCGGGGGAGTCGAGATGAGCCATGCCCAGCTCCTGGCCCAGGCTCCGGATGTACGGCAGCTGCAGCTGAGCGAACTGGGGATCCTGCCGGATGGGCCCCACCAGGCCGTCGGCGATGGCCTCCGCTGGGCTGTGGCCCGCCGGCCGCCGGGGGGGCCGCGGCCCCCTCGCCCGGTCGGCCCTCGTGGCCGTCGCCGGAGGGGCGCGGCGCTCACGGTGGGCAGCAGATCGCGAGGGAGGAGGGAGAGGGGAGGAGAGTTCGAGGTTCGAGGGGGGAGAGCTCGAGGTTCGAGGGAGAGGGCGGATGAGGAAGGAGGAGGGCCCACCCTCCTCGTCCCTCCTCCTTGGGACGGCGGGCAATTCCAGTTTCGAACCTCGACGATCCTCGATCCTCTATCCTCGATCCTCGAACCTCGACCCTTGGATCCTCGGTCCTTGGATTTCCTTTGGGGCCGAGGCTCGACGATGCATGCTTCCTGACGTTGCTAGCCTTTTTGTTGGCCTCCGTAGGGCATATCGCCGCCGATGAGGAGGAAGAGGAGGAGAAGGAGGCGGAGAAGGAAGAGGAGAAGGATGAGGAAGAGGAGGAGGAGAAGGATGGGGAAACGGAGGAGGAGGAGGAGGAGGAGGAGGAGGAGGAGGAGGAGGAGGAGGAGGAGGAGGAGGAGGAGGAGGAGGAGGAGGAGGAGGGGGGCGGGGAGGGGGAGGAGGAGGAGGAGGAGGAGGAGGAGGAGGAGGAGGAGGAGGAGGAGGAGGAGGAGGAGGAGGAGGAGGAGGAGGAGGAGGAGGAGGAGGAGGAGGGGAGGAGGAGGAAGGAGGAGGAGGAGGAGGAGGGAGGAGGAGGAGGAGGAGGAGGAGGAGGAGGAGGAGGAGGAGGAGGAGGAGGAGGATGAGGAGGAGGAGGAGGAGAGGAGGAGGAGGAGGAGGAGGAGGAGGAGGAGGAGGAGTGAGGAGGAGGAGGAGGAGAGGAGGAGGAGGAGGAGGAGGAGGAGGAGGAGGAGGAGGAGGAGGAGGAGGAGGAAGAGGAGGAGGGGAGGAGAGGAGGAGGATGAGGAGGAGGAGGAGGAGGAGGAGGAGGAGGAGGAGGAGGAGGAGGAGGAGGAGGAGGAGGAGGAGGAGGAGAGGAGGAGGAGGAGGAGGAGGAGGAGGAGGAGGAGGAGGAGGAGGAGGAAGAGGAGGAGGAGGAGGAGGACTGGACTGGACTGGACTGCGGCGCTTAGCAAACGAGCACGTGCTATGTGTAAGGATCTGCGGATAGCACGGGGCTGTAGCCTGCAGCCTCGCTGGGGGGAAGCCTCTGGCCCAGAGCAGGACCGACCAATGGGGAACGACCCGTGACGGCCTACATGGGCACCATCCTCCCAGCGGCAAGCTCGCATTAGAAGAGAGTCGGAAGTCTCCCCCAACTCAATCCTAGGCCACGGCCCAGCAACGACACGACGAGAGAACGAGGAGGGATGACGGGCGAGAAGGGACAGGACACCGCCGACACCCGCAAACACACACGCATACACATACACATACACATACACATGCACACACACGCACACACGCACGCACGCACGCACATGCACACGCACACGCACACGCACACACACGCACACGCACGAGGCCAGGAGAAAAAAGAGAGCAAGCAGCAGCAGGAACCACAGGAGAGAGGGAGGAAAGGAGGAAGGGCATCAGGCAGCGGAGGGGGGCGTGGCGTTACGTGCGAAACTCACTCTGATCAGATTCTGGAATCAGTGACGGTGGTGGTGGAGAAGGAGGAGGAGGAGCAAGCAGCGCACTCGAAGCACGCGCACCAGCAGAGAACGAGGAGGAGTTAAGGTCAGTGGAAACCGTCCAGACCTGAGCGGCTCTCTGAAGAGCCTGAACCACCGCCAACCGAAACTGCAGGGGCTCCTGTTAATAAGCCTTGAATTTCACATCCCCCGAAGTGTATTCTAAAATTGGGGTGGCTGATTTCTCTTGCAACTTAGCAAGCTGGGGGTGTCCAAAGTGGCCCTCTTGGGCCAGCTCAAGCAAGCGAGTTGACTGAGCGATAGCAGACAAGCGAGCGGGTTGCCTTATCCTCGAACGAGCACAGGCCTCAGAGGCAGGTGCAGAAGTCGAACGGCGGGCGGAGGGTTTCGCTGAAGCCCACGCAGTACTCGAGGCCTTCCTCGAAGGCACAGGCTTCCCGCTGCCCGAGCGCGCCAAGCTGCCCCATCGGGCGCGGGGCCGCGGGCACGGGCGCGGCCGCGGCGGCCGCGGGCGGAGGCTCCCGAGCGGCCGGCGAAGGCCAGACCGGCGCGCCTGCTCCAAGACGGTCCTGGAGCACCCCAAGAGGGCTCCGAATCGGTTCCAAGAGACGACCAAGACTTTCTCACACTCAGTGGAATTTTAGAGTCCACGCGGTGGTTCGCGCCCAAAGTTAATCTTTGTCCTCGTGGCATGGGCGCCCACGACTTTGCGATGGGGGTCGAACGCACGAGGAGGGGAAATAATAATAATAATGCTGCCAGGACACTAAAATCAAGCACACATTCTGTTTGCCCTTATAAGTTTTAGGGAATGAACGCGGAATTATGCAAAATGCTGAATATGTTCAGACTGAGCGCGCGCGCGTCGAGCGCGCGTGCGCCGAGGCGCCCGCGCGCGCGACGCGGCGCGCGCGCGTGGGGAGTTCTGTCGTGTTCAAAATGAAAAAGTCGCTAGGTTGGCCTGGAGGGAAAACTCAAAAAATGAACGGGTGATTGTGATGATCGTCATCGTTGGTGTATCGTTCGTGGGAGACCTCTCGTTCGGGGCTTGTTGGGGGTAGTAGTTGTGAGGAAATATCAAGCGATAGCGATAGCCATCAGCGCCCACTCGTGGGGCATGATGAAAAATCTTCAAACAGTTTGAATAAGTAAATCAATCGCTCGTTGGTTGCTATGATATATACGGCCATGAGTAGTACTACATATAACTAGTTGTGTATGCACATGTATCCATAAAAACGCGCATGCGGTTGCGCGTTGAATATATTACCGTCGTAATCCAGAAGGGCCAAGAAGAAGAGGCCTTCTGCTGATGTTAAAACCCCTTGTTGCTTGTCCCCCCTGGCGGGCGTCCTGGGGAAGTTGGGGCTTGTTTTTTTTTTTTTTGGGGGGGGTCCTCGAGGGCCTCTCGGGGGCTTCTTGAAGACTTTTCTTGTTCCCCCCTGTGGGCCCGTCTTCTTGGAGCCATCTTGGGGCCCTCTTTTTGGGCCGTCTTGTTTTTGGGCGCCTCTAGGCCGTCTTGAAGCACTCTCGGGCGCCCCTGAGGCCTTCTTCTTTATGCATCCTTGGGGCGGTCTACCCTCCATATCATTTGCCTCATTGATTCCCCAGATCCTCGGCGTCCTTTCGCCGCCACTCCCCCATCCATCCCCCGCGGCCGTTTTGGCTTCGACCGCGCGCGCGCCGCGCGTTATTTTTGCAGCCGCCGTGCGGCTGCATCGGCCTCTGTACTGGCTGCGCCGGCCACACCTCCATTCCTTTCCATCGGCCTTGGCTGCTTCGGCCAGGCTGCTCACGGCGGATCCCACGCCATCCATCCTGGACAAAGTCTTCGACGGCTTCTCCGAGTTCACACGTTCGAACGGGCGCGACAAGAAAGCTTGCAGTCGGTGCCCGAAGCTGGTCAGGCAGATCGTAGATCGCCTGGTCGACGACGGCATGCTCGCCAAGACAGCGGTCCTGTACGTCTTCAGCGACGAGCATAAGGCGAAGATCAAGGCCTCAGTGAAGGACCACGTGAGCGCGCCGTCGATCAACTGGTTCCAGCTCTACGTCGTCGAGCAGCGGAAGGAGTTCTTGAAGAAGAAGAAGAAGAAGGAGGACCAGGAGGCGCCCCGCAAGCCGAATCCGCCACCAGCAGCCTCACCCAGTCACCGTCGCAGCGGTGGCGCTGCTGCGGCGGAACCAGCAGCCCCACCCAGCCGCCCTCAGGGCGGCGACGGCGGACCATCGGCGGAGCCGCTCACGCCGGCGCGGCCGCATCAGCAGCAACCACCGGAGCCGGCCACGCAGGAGGTGGCCACGCCTGAGAAGTCTTCTCCTCAGCCGTGGTCGATGGCCGCCTGGGTCCACTCCGCGGAGTACCTCTCACGGTTCGCACGCGACACTTTCATGTGCATGACGTGCTGGCAGAAGGAAGTCGGGCAGAGGCGGGGCCCCTCCCCCGGAAGCGGCAGCCAGTAAGGGGCTGCTCCGGCCCGTGTGGCCGCCGTGCTTTCCTCTATGTCTCTCTCTCTCTCTCTCTCTCTCTCTCCCCCTCCATCTCTATTTCTTCCCATCTCTGTATATCAATATGCTTTGTTGTGCTAGTCCTTCCATGTGCCATCCGCTCTTCTTGTTCCTCGCGGCCGCGCGTCGTCACTCAATTGCGGTGCGGCAGTGCGCCAATGACGGGTATATGCAACGGGTGTAACACGTTGGCGCCGAGCACTGTGATGTTTTCAATTAGAATGGTCTTCTTACTTGGCAACTGTGGCACGCCCCCTCCTCCACGGGCAGCGCCCGGCCTCTGGGCGGGGAAGACCAGGGCGCGGGGGGAAAAGCAGAAGTGGCACCCGTTAAACTTGCGGGGGGGGCCCAGGGAAGGAGGAGCAGCAGAGGAGAAAGAGAAACAGCAGCAGTAGCAGCATCGCCAGCAGGATGATGAGCGCGAGGGTCAGCGAGGACGACCGACCGAGGAAGAGGAGCGAGGAGCGAGAAAAAACGATGATGAGAACGTGGGGGAGGGGAGGACGAGGAGCAGACATGAGGAGAAGGAGGATGAGAAGGAGGAGGAGAAGGAAGAAGAAGAGGAGCGAGGATGGGGAGGAGCGACGAGGAGCGAGAAGCGAGGAGCGATGAGGAACGGGGGTCGGGACACTGGAGGCGCGCCTCCTCCTCCTCCACCCCATGGGCCCACTTCAGCTGTTGACTTGCCCGAAGGCTGACTCGGCCGGCGCATCCGGCCTCGCGGGGTTTAATAACTGGCTGCCTCGGCCAACAACGAGGAATGGATGCGCGGCAGGGGTTCGCGCAGCGACAGAAAAAAACATCAGAGAAGTAACAGTTTTGCGGCAGCGGCGAAGAGCAGCAAAAAGAGATCGATCCGGCAGGATCGCTGGGCGGAGGGAGGGGCCAGGATGACGAGGGGGAGGGATGAGACGAAGAGGAGTGCGATGATGAGGGAGGATAATGATTTTTCCAGCCCAGCCGAAGCAGCTGATCTCTCACTGCAGCCCAGCCGAAGCAGCTGACCTATCGCTGCATGCCCGAGCAAGAGCGCGCAGTGTCCACGGACGCAAGCTTCTGGACAAAACCCCCGAATGCAAATGAATTCTTAAAGTCCTTGTACGCATCTTGGCGCAACTCATCAGGCAACACTAGCGCCAAAAGAGCGCTCTTCTTAGCGCCTGTGAACGCTGCCTTCAAGGTGGCCCAGCTACTAACCCCATCAATTTTCCATTTGCACTGGGGAATCCGGGAGAAAAGTAGTTCCAGGAACGCGCAATACTTGGCATTGCTGCCCGGCGACATGTATAATGTCTTCTTTAGGTGGCACACTTGCATGTACTTCAAAGCTGGGCCGCGCCCCGAAACCAGGAATCCAGGCGACACCTGGAAACCGCCCCTCACTGCAGACGCAAATGTGATGAACGGTTGAGCTGCTCCTGGCGTGGGAACAACAAACACGTCAGCCTCGAAAGATCGCTTGATCCTCAGGCATGCCTCCCTGAGCGCACGCTCCAGACCTGCCCTCCCTCGGCAACTGTCGTGCACATGGACAGTTTTGCCCCTGATCGCTGCCGTCATCTCTGCTCGACTGGCACCGCGCAAGAACTCCGCATCGCGTGCCTGCCTGCGCTGGCGCGCCTGCAGGTCAGCGATCTGCTTCGCTGCCATCTGAGCTGCATCAGCGCGAAGAGCCGGGCTGGATTCATGTTGGAGGAGGCCGTTCTCGTGAATTGCTGCCAAGGACTTGTTCCGCAACTTGTTGTTGAGAAATGACAGCTCCTTCTCGTGGGCCCCCCCCATGCAGCGCCTGCTCGGAAGCCGACTAGATCGTTCTGGATTGCCAGCGCCCTCTCGGCGCCCAGCACAGACGAGGCTGCGCTCCGGGCGGCCCTCCGCCGCTTCGCGATGAAGCCCGCCTCCGTGAAATCAGCGGGGCCCGCGCTGCGCCTCACGCCCGCGTCGATCCGAGGGGGCAGGGGCGACGCCCTGGGCGGGCCGAACGACATGCGCCGCACTCGCTGTGCCATCCTGATGATCTCTGGCTGGTCGGACTCAGGGAAATCCATAGCCACCTTGAGGGGCCCTTCCTCGTGATCCGCCGTGGCTTTGCCCATGCGGTCAGTGAACTTCAGCGCAGCTTGACTGAATTTCTGTTCCACTCCAGACGAGCTCAAGCCATGAGCGATGAAGGCGACAAGAACACGGCCCAGCACGTCGGACGGGTGGCTGGTCGTGAGGTGGCGAGCGCCTGTTCTGCTCAACGCAGAGCGCCACGCATCCTTGTTGTTAGATGATGACGGGCTAAACAACTGGCGCGCGCGAGGGTAGTGGTCGTGCCATTGGGCAATAAGCCTTAAGGGATCAAGATCCGCCCCCCCCCCCCTGGACGGGGCCCGCGGCGAGAAGCAGATGGAACCGTTGACCCATTGATTCCGATCCCAGATGGGCACGCGCGCCAGGGGCAGGGCCGTTCGTGCGAGGGGCGGCGGTGATAACGACAAAGTCTGCGAATCAAGTGACTGTGCAATCCTTTGCTAATCCTCCTCAGGCTTGTTGGGGGGGCACGTCAAATCGAACGCGCGCCAAGCCTGGGGGGATACAAAAACTTACTTCCCCTTCCCCACGCTCGTCGAGCGTGGGGAAGGGTGGACGACGATGGGGGCACCCTGTTTCAATGGTCGAATCGACGAACAGCGACAAGCGGGGAGGGGCGGGTGAACTTTCACGAAGCGTTGATCGCCCAGTTGTCCTGGGACAGTTCGAAAGTTGGGAACTCGGCCTTCAGAGCCGCTCGCGCCAGAATGATGTAAGAACGCATCCAGGCGATGCACTTGTCTATGATATCCGCCGAGACACCGGCCAAGTCCCCGATGTGATAACTCGCCCCATCAACTTGCCACACAACCGGAATCTTCAGCAACTTCAGCATGATGGTCGCGTAGCCAAACACAGACAAACATCCGCGCGAACTGCCAAATAAGCCAGTGACAGACAAGTTGAACGCCAACACCTCGCGATTGAGAATGGCTGGATCGGCCGACTCGTCATCTAAAACCGAGTGAGTTGCATTGCCTGGTCACTTGCGTCGGCCATCATCGCCAACATCGAGCACCGCTCTGTGTTGACAGACTTGAGCCACGCTTTTGCCATCTTTGCCATATCGTCGTTCTGTCGACGAGAAATGTGCAATGCCGTCCGGATGCAAGCGCGCAGAAAGATGCAGGTGCGACCAAGAGGTTCTTGAAATGATTCAAATCGGTGGGCGGCTGCCCGTAGGTTCGAAACGCTGGCGTTTATGGCCTTGTTCCGGCACATCTTCGTGTAGTTCGCGAACACTTGTCGGATGTGTGGGCTGTTCTGAATCATGCGTGCTATGGGGCCTCGGCCGCGAGCGAAGATCATGGCTGTCTCCTTGATGTAAGGGTCAGCGGCCCACGGCCTGCTCACGACCCTCCTGGCTGAATGCGCTTTGTCTCTGATGACGAAGCGGGGCCCTGGGGTCAAGACTTGGGCAGCGGCGCTCAAAGCAGTCCATCGCATCATCTCGGCGCTGAGAAGCTCATCGCTTGCAGAATCAACCGTGAGACACAACGCCCGTGCTTTCAGATGTTCCAGAACCCCCCGCCTGAAAGCGGGGGTGCAATTCGCTCCCGGCGGGGGGCCGTGCAGCTCAGTGCACGCTCTGACCATAATTTGCTCTGTTGCGTTGGTGATTGCCGCGGCCCCTGTCCCAAAGCCACGAGCCTGCCCCAATGTCCCTGAAAACTCTGACAGGTCGTCCCCGACGCATCTAAATCGGATGAGTAGCCGCCCCTTCCGCTCGTCTCGAAATAAAGAGATTGCTGCACTTGATTTGATGATGTTGATGTCGCGCTGCTTCGGGGCACTCTGGATGCACCGCAACATTCTACGGTTCTTTGTTGTCAGTGGGCCGCGCCCCTTGGTTACGAGCTTGGCGACGTCCAGGAAATCAGACTCGCTGGGGCATTGAAGCTCGCCTGGCTCAGCAGAAGAGGCCGATGCAGCCAACTCGTGCTGATCCCTCATCCGCGCATAAGCCGCAGCAGCTGCTTTGTGATTAGGGTTCCGACTGTGTTTGTCGAAGTTGACAGCCTGGAGCGCAGCGACAGACATTACTTGAAAATTGCTGAACGGGCTGTTAACGCCTGCCCAATGGCAGCATGCGCAACCAACTCCTTGCCCGTCCTTCCACTTGCTACTCAACCATGAACCCAACAGAGGGCGGCTCGGGTCCACCAGGAATCGCTTAGACCACTTAGGGTAGAGTCTTTTCCAAAGAGTCGCCGCGGCGAATCTGTCGGATGACTTGCTGCTTTGCTTCTTCTCCACCATAGCTACATCGGGGTGGCGGGCGGTAGCAATACTAGTCGCCCAGGCGGGCACATGGAACTTGAGCAAAACTGTTTACGATAGACGGGCTCAGGAGCGCAACAATAATCAGATAAATGTCATGGACGGCGAGCCGGTCCATCAACGAAGATATGCCATGCGTGGCGAGTCTACGCATCAACGAACCGCATCAAGGACATGATGCGGCCTGCTGTTAACGGGAAGCCTATGATCGTGTTGCAGATTTTTCCTTGGTTGGGCGCATGGAACTCCGCTCGCAAACTTAAGACTGGCAGAACTGCAGCCGACGGGCCGGAACAGCCTGGGCCGATATGAGAAATCTGTTCGTAGTGCAATCAAGTTGCCCTCACCACTCATTGTGCAAGGGGAATGGAACCTTTCGTCTTCGTGAGCCCAGCGCTGTAGAGCGCCTCAAACAAAATGGCGCCCATGGTATGCACACTGACCGCGTTGCCAATCATGCCGCCGATCTGGCGGTCGGACAAGTCGAGCTCAGCCTGCGGAGTGTCCCCCTTGGCGAAACCTTGAAGCCGCATCATCTCATGCAGCGTCGCCCGCCGCCCGCGGCTGGAGACCCACGGACCCCCGTCCTGGCCACGGGTTTTGGCGAGCGCCCTGGCGATGTTGATCCCGTGCGTGGCGAACTTCTTGGAACAGTCGATGTCGACCAACACTGGGGTCAGGCGCGGGTCCACCTTCTTCTCGTATGCTTTCCTGTAAGCATCCTTGCACATGCCCCGGCTGCGCTCGCTGCTGGGGAGCCGACCTGCCACGTCGGTGGTGGCGCGCTTGGGCTCCAGGATGGAAGTCACTGGAGGCGTCGCCTGCTTCTGTGGCCACGTGAACGGATGCATCACGCTGTCTTGCCGCACGCCGACAACGAAGACGCGCTCCCTCGTCTGGGGAACTCTGGAGTCCTTGCTGTTCAGCTTATTCACGTGTACGACGTATCCAAGCGTCTTCTGCGCTTCTTCAATGCCCTTCAGGATGCGGATAAACTTCTTGTTTGTGAAGGTCGGGACGTTCTCGAAGATGGTCACGCGGGGCTTATTCCTCTTGATGTACTGCATGGGCTTTTTGATCAGATCCCCTGTCTTGCGCGGGCCCTTGACTCCCTTCTGTTTGCCGCCCGAAGCGAAGTCTTGGCAAGGCGGGGTCCACGCGTACACGTCGACGTATGTCTCTTCCTCCTCCGTGCGCTCCAATATGCCAGAGAACGTGTGCGCCGGCTGGTACTTCATTTTGATGATCGACATGCACGCCGAATCCGACTCGCTGACGAACTCGAGAGAATGATTGATACCCATGCGCCCCATGGCCACGGACGCCGTCTCCAAGCCTGAGAAATCGGACCCCAGCTTCAGGACTTTCGGGCGCCGCGGCTGCCTCGGCTGCTGGCGATTCGTCGTCGTGCCAGCCTGTGCTGTCTTCTTCCCCATGACGGCGACTCTGGGGATGGGCAGCAGGCGAAGACGAGAAGACACGCGCGGGAAGACACGTACTATATATGATTGGTTCGAGCCGAAGCAGCTACTGATGAATCCTTAGTTCGCCGTCGCGCAGCCGATGCAGCTACCGATGGCAGAAACAAAGAGCCGCCACGACGGCGTCGCCGATGTGGCCCATGCTGTTAGCGCTGCGACATTGCCCTCGAGAAACAGGGGCGCTGGCTCCCAAACATTGCCAATGATGATGAAGGCTTCGCAGGCCTCAAGAAGATGGCCCCAAGAAGACGACCTAGAACCCAACATGGGGCCCAAAGAGGAGGAGGCAAGAGGCGGAGAGAGAGAGAGAGAGAGAGAGAGAGAGAGAGAGAGAGAGAGAGAGAGAGAGAGAGAGAGAGAGAGAGAGAGAGAGAGAGAGAGAGAGAGAGAGAGAGAGAGAGAGAGAGAGAGAGAGAGAGAGAGAGAGAGAGAGAGAGAGAAGAGAGAGAGAGAGAGAGAGAGAGAGAGAGAGAGAGAGAGAGAGAGAGAGAGAGAGAGAGAGAGAGAGAGAGAGAGAGAGAGGGAGGAGGACCAGGAACAGCAATAGCAATCGCAATAACCCTGGGGCGCCTCACGATCCGTCGAACTCGAAAGCCGAGGGCGCCTAGGTGCTGGCGTCTGCCAGGCCATGCAACGCGCCTGTGTGCGGGCCAGCGCCGCGGGTGCGGGCTGGCACAGTCCGAAGGCGCGCCCTTCGGCGCGCAGCCTGCGGCTGCCGCCTTCGGCACCACCCTCAGGGAGGAAACGACTTGCCTGAGAGAGGGCACCCAACCGACCCGAGAAGGAGCCATGGCCCCTCGAGGAACCGAACAAGAGCCAAGGGGCCCCCACGGCATCCCCTAACTCAGGCCCTGCCTCTCGAGGCGCCCCTACCCCTTCCCTTCCCCGCTCCCCCACCGCGGCGGCTAGAGGGGCGCGGGAGCGCAACAGCAGGCCCTACTTCTGGGGCATTCTGAAAAGTGACTGGGGTGGGAGTCGAAGAGGAAGGAGGCTCAAGACCAGGAGGGGGAGGAGGAATGAAGTTGGGAGAAATCACCACAGATTCAGCGACCGACTGGCCGAGCACAAGCCTTGCTGCGGCCTCACTCAAATGACCAGCTCGAAGGTGTGCCAACACACGCTCACTGCCAGCCCAACTGAAACCACCTGAAGCATGCGAGGCAGGCGCCGCTACTTGACGCTGTCCAAGAGCCTCTGCGCTTCGCGTACAAGTACTCCTCTCGGCGCGCCTCCAATTGTTTTGTGACCCCCCTGGGCGGCCAGCGCGGTTCTGATGGTGGTAGTGATCGGCTTCGCCAGGTCGTGCTCGTGGGAGATGAGGAACTGCATCTTCACTAGCTCCTCGCCGCCCTTGTTCTTGCCTTTCAGGCGCTTCGCCCTGCAGAACCTGATCAGATCCGACATCTCCTCGGGCTCCTTGAGCTTCGAGATCGCCCCCTCGAAGTACTTCAGTGCGGGAACTCGAGCTGCGGCCAACTCCATGTCCTCCGCTTCCTTCTCCGCCGCGCCCTGAATCATCGCAGCGGACACGCGCAAGAAGGGGGCCGACATCTTCTGTTTGACGTAGTCTTTGTTGCCATTCTTGTCTTCCTGCTTCTCCTTCTCGCGCGCTTCCTGGGCCTCGGCGTTGAAGGCCTGCTTCTCCTCGAGCATCAGTTCTACCATGTGCGAGGTGAGCGGGGCCAGCCAGGTGTCGTAGACGGCGCCGATGAGCACTCTGAGCTCCGCCTCGTCGCTGAGCACCAGCTTGGCCAGCACCACCACCAACTCGTCGATCGTCTGCTTCTTGGCGGCCGCTCCTTGCGGCCTGGCGGCGCCGACGCTGGCGCCCTTGCCTGCTGCCTTGGCCGCCTTCAGCCGGGGCTCCGCGCCGCCTATCTTGGCCATCCAGCCTGGGCGCGCCAGCGTCGCCATCCTCGTCTATGTAGCAATGGCGGTATCGGTCGTAGATACGAAGAGCTCGAGGAAAATTGATACGGACATGCATTTGGTAATTCTCCAGATCTGAGGCGTGATAATCACATAATAAACATCTTAGGTCACCCACTTCGTGTAATGGTTCCTGTGTTCGGCCTCCCCCAGAATAACAGCATCCCCTATTCATAGCACCTACCAAATGTCGGCTAGCAGTAGTAAGACTGGAAAAAATCTCCATGCAGTTCGGGCACTGGTTGGTTTTACAGAGCACATGTCCCAGAGAGCGGTAGTTGTGATGAAAACGGAGATGGTTCAGGGCAGCCTTTTTATCAGGAAAAACTTCTCCACAAGGAACCTCTTCCCCCGATATCCCATTAACGACACAGTAACCACATGCCCACTTAAGCCCGCCCTCCTGCCCCGTAACAACCCCTTCCACATCAACCGAAGGAACGGATACAAACTCCGGTGGAGGAATCGCGACGGTGTGTTGACGGCGACGCAAGGCAGTAACATCAAGCTTGCAGGAAGCTTTTCCGAGCTCCTTATCCCACCACAGTACCGAGAAAGATCCATGAAGACGCGCGAGCAAGTCTTCGCCGTCCTCCATCTCAGAGATAGACTCAACGTCTGAATAAAAAAGCCTCGCCCAAGGATTCGCATAAGCCGTGAGCCACCCCATGTAGTCGAACTGCGTACGTTCGTCAACTGGAAGCTCGGCAAAAAGAGCGGTGAGAATTTGCGCGTGTCGCTTAGGAGGCTACAGTGCTGGTAGTCACAGGAATCGATTTGGAGACATGAAGCGCGTCCGCCTGTCGAATCCAGTGCTCGGAACTCGGTCTGCTGCCCGGACTAGGTCCGCGAAACTATTCGTATTGTTCGAGTGATCCGAGATGATGTCGGCTTTCTGCACTTAGCTCGGGCTGTAGGGTAGGATACCGAATAAACTGCACCAGCCAATTTAAACGTCTGACCCGTAACCCCAAGAAGGAAGGAACTAGCCGCCAATGTCTAAGCACATCTTCGTTTGTCATAGTTCTGGTATGATCAGGTCATTCTCGGCTAGCTCCTCCCTGCATGGCTACTCTACAGTACTTGATGAAAGTCGAATCGATACGCTTAGACTGACCCTCGGTCACCAGGAAGGCCTCCAAGTTCTGAATGCCAACATTCTGAATCCCCAAGAGCACCGATATTCGAAGTCGGAACGCAACTCCAGGAGTCGACCAAATCTTCCCAAGAGCATGACAAGAACTCTGCAGAGCCCCCAAACGCTTCGAGATTTCCACAGCAATAGATCCCAGACAATGAATTTGACCTCCAAGCACCCTCATAGACGGAGTAGCCCCACCAGCGAACACAGTTTGATTACGCAAGCGAAGATAACGATTGGCAGCAGCAGAGCCCGAGCCCACGAGAGAGACGATGTTGGTTTGCTGAGAGAGATTGTGCCTCCACCCTCCCCGAGCAAGGGCCCCGTCCAACGACATGTTAGAGTGGTCGTTAGCAGCGCATCGTTCAGAAAGACCCGCATCTATCAAGGAAGCCTCTGGGCCTCCAGCCACATGTAGTTTAGTAAGGCCGTCCGCGTACTTGGTTAAGCCTAAATTGACCTCGCCAATGCCACCAATCGGGCGCTCTACATACAGTAGCTCCTCAGTTTCAAGGGCCTCTCTCAATTCCACACTCCACGAATCAACTGGAAACTCATAAGCTCTGCCAAAAGACTCCACTGCATACGGATCGCCCATGAGCGCTCCACACTTGGGTTGCACGAGAAGAGACCTATCGCGCGTCGGAAGCCGAATGGTAGCTTTGCGAAAACGGTCAAGTCCGAAATGTCTATCACCTCGCTCAAGCAGCAAGTCGTTGGCCTGCTCCAGCAGCGCCCGCGAGGTAGACAGGAAAGCATTGCTGAGGTCCTTGTTGGACCAGGAAGAACTAAAAGCGAGGCGGAGTCGATGTTGCATAATCTGAATCACCAGCATTGCGCCCTCCTTCCTCCTTCCCCTGCAGAAGCCATAATCGCACGGGCCCAGGGGAGGAGGTCGGTTTCGTCGAATAGCCCCAGCCAACCACGCCTTTCCAAGAGGGTCCAGTAGATGTATAACACGTTTCCCTTTGGGGCCTGGCGTTGAGGACTTCGGGAGGGCGCGACCGAAACTTTGATTCCAGAGACGGGGGAACCTGCCAGCAAACCTGACACAGACTAATCCGTTCTCGAGCGACTCCTGAAGAAGCTCCGCCTGGAAATCGCGGCTGGCACCTACACCAAGCTTCGCTCTGCGTAGCCCAAAAAAAGGGTCAGTAATCATACGCCAAACTTCAGCCGGCACAGACCAGGGAGGGCAGGCTCGCCTCTTAGGCGCATGTCGTAGGTATTTAGCAATAGACATCATATCCACCTTGGCCTCCGCCGAATATACTCCACTAGAACCTGTCGTCCTCATCTCCTGCGCGTGCTCCTCCGCCACCTCCTCCACCTCCATGCCTCCCAGAGGACCTCGGAGCCGCCATGCAGACAGCCATTCGTCAGCACTAAGATCAGCACCCTGAAGATGCCGAAGATTCCTGCCTCTGGGAGCCTTGCCGCGACAGGCGAGCAGCCTAATCAGCCGATGCGCCTCTTTCAAATTGCGAGTTCTCCAAGCTTCATCCAACTCATCCGTGATCTCCTTCCCCACCCCCGATGCTGCCTCCTCCGTAGTTGGGAACATTCTTTACTAAGTCTGCATAACTCATCCTTGATCGCCTCCTCCTCCTCCTCCGTGTTGGTTGCCGAGATAGCCTGGCGCAGGAGCAGGTGACGCTGCAGCAGAGCGCGACGCTCGGCAGCTTGCTCACCGTAGCCAGGCAGTCCTCTCGTAAGACTGCCTCCGAAAACACAGCCAGCATGCTCCTGCAAGATGCCATTAAACATCTCAAAGTACTTATCTGGCATGCCCTCCTTCATCGCCATATCGAGGTCCGCCTGCCGCTCTCTCAGAGCCGCAGACGACAGAGAGAAGAAGAGCTCACTCCCCTCCGAGAACTTCATGGCCTCAAAGTTCCAGAAAATCCTGTCCGACGATTTCTCTTCTGGCGGGACGAAGTCCCATCTGAAGTTGCAGCGCAGCGGAACATGATCCCTGGGATATCTGGAAGGGATGAGTTGGTGCTTCTTCATGAGTCCCCTTAGTGGCCCTCCCGAGACAACTAGATCTATAGCTGCTGCAGTGCCTATGATGCAATCGACCCTGCTACTTTGATTCTCGTTTCCGTACCATGTGGGTTCAACCTTATTACGAAGCCCCAGAAGTACAAGACCGCATTCCTCCATAAGGCCCCGAACTTGTTCCCCAGCACCCCCAGGAAGATGTTCACAGGAAGCCAAATCTTCAGACACCGTAGGAGTATTAGCGTAGACCCAGCCCCCCTCACGGAAGACCCTCCCAATCCCGTCGTTCAAGTCGATACTTATGATCGGAAAAACTCTGGAGTGTTGGGCAAGGTCAGCACAGATAGAACGAAGCCACTCAACTAACTTATTCACCGTGTGAAAGTAGTTCGGCCTACCCTGAAGTCCCCGAGGACGCGGAGGGAAGTAGCAGCCCACGACCGCGACGTCCAAGCCAGACCTCTTCACGCGAACACCCAGCCCACGGCCAGCAAGACTGGCAGAAGGCAACCAATGTCGGACAATGTGTCGCTCCCGAAGTCCACATCTCAAAGTGATGGAGACTCCAGTACTTTTGTTAGTGTAGGCCCCTCTACCGTAGCCCGCCTCCAGCAAGAGAACTCCCTGTACCATCCTCTTCTCCGGCGGCGAATCAGGACGAGCACGCACTTGGGTCCCCGCGAAGCAGCTCAGGTGGAACGACTTGGCACTGGTCGAGATCACCTCTTCCTGTCGCTCACGAGAGTTCAAACTCAGAGGATTCCAATGCAAGAAACGTAACTTCATCGGGAGGCCACGCAAGGCAGTGTTACCCTGTTGGCCGATAGACAACAAATTTCGGCAAGCGAGGTGTGTCTTCATTAAGATATGAGGGAGGGGGTCCTTGCAGGAAACTCGTGCCGCCTGGACCAGGAACAGCAGCAGGAGGAGGAGCAGGAGGAGAAGGAGGCATGTTGAATCGTGGGGCCCCAGACGCCCATGAGACCAGACCCGCCTAAGGGGTCAAACGAAGGCCCCAGTATTGCCCCAGAGGAACCCCAAGAGAAGAAGGGCCCTACGATGGCCCCAAGCAAGAAGAGGACCCCAAGATAGCCCCAAGATGGCTCTAAGAGACAACAACCTCCGAGCACCTCTTTCTTACGCATCGTTTCTGGATGGGCTGGTGGGGTCATCGATGCTGCATTCTAGGATGGGCCAGGCTGACAGCGAGCTGCGGTAATGATGAAGGTATAAGTGGTGGTTCGCTGCCAGCGGCGAGCTGCGGTAGGTTAGGGGTCGGCACCGCCGCCGCGGCTCACTGCCGACAGCGAGCTGCGGGAGGAGAGGTCTGCCGCAACACCGCAGCTCCCTGCCGTCAGCGAGCTGCGGTAGGAGAGGTCTGCCAGACCACCGCAGCTCACTGCCGACAGCGAGCTGCGGTAGGAGCTCCCTGTCGGGCGTTTCGCCGACGGCAGCGAGCTGCGGTGGCACCGCCGGCGCAGCTCACTGCCGACAGCGAGCTGCGGTAGGAGTCCTCTGGCGCACCACCGCAGCTCACTGCCGACAGCGAGCTGCGGTAGGAGCTCCCTGTCGGGCGTTTCGCCGACGGCAGCGAGCTGCGGTGGCACCGCCGGCGCAGCTCACTGCCGACAGCGAGATGCGGTAGGAGTCTTCTGGCGCACCACCGCAGCTCACTGACGACAGCGAGCTGCGGTAGGAGACTTCTGCCGCGCGCCGACGGGAGCTTCGGTGGGAGATGGCTAACAGTCATCTCTTAACGCAGCTCACTGTCGTCAGTGAGCTGCGGTGGCCATGTGGGCCAAGATTGCTGCGAGACCTGCGGCGGTGCGCCAGAAGACTCCTACCGCAGCTCGCTGTCGGCAGTGAGCTGCGGTGGTGCGCCAGAAGACTCCTACCGCAGCTCGCTCGCTGTCGGCAGCCACCGCAGCTCGCCGCTGCCGTCGGCGAAACGCCCGACACGGAGCTCCTACCGCAGCTCGCTGTCGGCAGTGAGCTGCGGTGGTGCGCCAGAAGACTCCTACCGCAGCTCGCTGTCGGCAGTGAGCTGCGCCGGCGGTGCCCACCCCTAACTAACTTGCCGCAGCTCGCTGCCGTCGGCGAAATGCGCGACAGGGAGCTCCTACCGCAGCTCGCTGTCGGCAGTGAGCTGCGGCGGTGGTGCGGCAGACCTCTCCTATCGCCGCTCGGTGTCGACAGTGAGCTGCCACCCCTAACCTACCGCAGCTCGCTGCCGTCGGCGAAATGCGCGACAGGGAGCTCCTACCGCAGCTCGCTGTCGGCAGTGAGCTGCGGTGTTGTTGTAGCAGGCCTCTCCTACCGCAGCTACCGCAGCTCGCTGCCGTCGGCGAATTGCGCGGCAGACCGCACTTACCGCGTCAGCGTGTTTCGCAGATGCACTTTCACTGCTATCCCGTCTTCTTCTCTTCTAGATGCTATAGTTGCAATCCCAGCGCTGAGTCCAAGTCCAATCGCATCCAAAGCCGAATCGAGAGGGAGGCAGGAGTGGGCCAGGGCGGACGGCGGAAGCCATGATGATGATGGGATGCGATGGCAGGATGATGACGATGTATTTTTTGAGAGCGGCGCGTGCTAGCCGAAACAGCCAGCCTGGCGGTGTGCCCGCCGAACCAGCGATGTTAAATGCATTCGAATGCTGCCAGAAACCGCTGTCAACGGAATTATCCTACAACAACGAACGCAACGCACGCAGCTAACAAAACTGTCATCGGCCCAACAATAAAGCTCTGGTAAACAATACACTCGTTTGCGGGGGAGGGGGTTCTGAACAAGGACATCTGGTTCGGCCGATGACTAATGCGGGAACAGCAGCTGCTCATCGCACGTTTCGTCGACCTCGCAGGTCGACTGCACCTCAGCTGGCTGTCGCTGCTCACCCAAAGGGCCCCGGAGCTCCTCGTCGCCGTTGGGCAGGTCGACACCGTCATCACCGCCGCCCCCGCTGCCGCCGCCGCCCTGGCCATCTTCTCCGCCGCCCCCGCCGCCGCCAGCGCCTCCTGAGTCGCCACCCCCGCCCGCCGCCGCCGCAGCCCCGTCATCATCCGTCGTCCCCGCGGCGCCGCGGCCACCGCGGCCACGGCCGCCACGGCCACGGCCGCCACGGCCGCGGCCTCCACCACCGCGGCCGCCACCACCTCCGCCGCCGCCGGAGCCACCTCCGCCGCCGCCGGAGCTGGACGCCTCCATGCCGAGAGATGTCGCGTAGTCCTTGTTGAACAGCTTGGACCCGGCATCCGCCATCGCCTGCTTCACGAGGTCCGTCAGGTAGGAGAAGATCTTCTCCATGTGCTCCTTCGTGAATGCCACCCCGACGTATGCGATCCTCTCCTGGAGACAAGCCCACGCGAATTTCGCATCGGTCGGGGTCAGATCCAGCACGCATTTAACATAGAACATGTGGATCAGCTCTTTGTAGTAGACCACCGGCATGCCGTGGAAATTCACGGGGATCATGGTCTCGTCGGTCTTCCGCTCCTGGAGCGGCTCAATGCCTTCTGTTTTGCCACCCACGGCAATCAGATTTTTCCTTCCGTACATAAGTTTCTTGTCCTTCCACAGCGCGTGCCATTCTTTGCCAAGCTCTGGGACCTCGATGCCAGTAATCAGATCCCCTGCCGCGCTGCCCTCGAAGTACTTGCGGCGCCGCTCAGGGATCGAAATGCGCGCGTGTGCCACCATGTGCGCCCACTCTATCTGGTGCAGGCTCCCTGTGCCTCCGTGCACCCTGTTGCGGCGCGCTTTCAGGCTGTCCTCCGCGTACGCGAGCTGGATGATCGAAGCTTTGAAGCCGGCTCGTTGTCGCTGTCGTCGTCGCCGTCCTGATCGTCGTCGTCGGCCTCAATCACCTCATCGCCGCCGCGGCCGCGCCCCTTAGCCTCCTTCTTCTCGACGGTGTTCTCCTTCCACGGCGCGAGCAGCTTGGACGCATTGCCCCTCCGCCCGCCGTCCAGAATCACTGCGACCCCCCCATTGCGGAGATGGCTCGGCTGCCCCTGGGGCGCCCTTGCGTTCAACATCGAACGCGCGAGACGCTCGTGCGGCTTCTCCCTGAGGGGCGCAATGCGCAGCTCAGGCCTGGTTTGCGGCTCGCCGAACTGCTTCGCGTCGAAGTGGTACAGCACCAGCCCCGTGGGGTCACCCTTGATGGTGGCGAGCGCGGAGTCCCGGAGCACGTTCTCCAGCTCAGCCTGCGTTTTCTGGTCGGGCACGATCTGAATGTAAGTCCGAGCGACCTTGTCAATTACCCTGTTCCAATTCTGCTTGTCCGTCTCTTGCAACTGGGCGAACTTCTTCAACTCCTTGGGCGTGTCGCCCGCTGAGGTCATGCTGTTGCTGCCCGGGTCTGCGGCGGCAGCCCCGGCAGAGGAGGCGGCCGCTCCGGCCGCTCCAGCCGCCTCGGCGCCATAAGTCCCGTTCTCCCTCTTCGCCATCTCGATGACTTCGTTCATGCGCATGGCGACCGACTCGTAGGCGAGAAAGTCCGCCACGTCGAGCTTCGACTGGATGGCATTGTTGTAGCGCCTGTCGAACTCGATGGTGTACACCAACTCCTCGATGAGCGTGACAGCCGAAACAGCCGACTGCTTCATCAGAGCTTGCCACGTGGTATCGACTGCATCCCCCAGGTAGCCAGTGACGCACGCCCGCGCCGCGGCGAAGGTACCCATCTTCTGCTGCATGTTTGTGACGCGATCGCGTGGGATGCCAACGCGCGGAAGCCATTTGAACAGCATCTCGTTCTTCGCGTCGAGCTTCGAGTTCAAGACCTCGACGTAGCTCTCCCTGTAGTCCCTGAGCTTGTTGACGCCGAACTTGCCTAAGTCAATGAACTCCTGGTGGTTCTGACTCCTCCCCAACGCTGATTCGCGCCGACCCGCCGACGACGCGTCGACGACGGGTTGGCGCGAGCAGCGAGGGTGTTCAGAACAAACCCTTGGGCGCCATGCGGTAATGGTCCGTGAGGCCCATCATCGCCCAATCGATCTTGTTGGGAGTCGACGCGCGCTCGACCACAGCCTGCGTCGCGTAGAGGCTCGCCCACGGGGAATCGGTCATCAAGTTCTCGTCCGCCCAGACAAGGCACTTGTTGGAGTCTTCCAGGGACAACAGCCGCTTGTGGACGGTGATCGCGTTATCCACGAAGGTCGGTTTCACGTGGACTGTAGACTTCGCGTACTTCATGTGCTTCTCGTAGAGCTGGCTGAGCTCCTTGCTACCCAGCGTCTTACCAATATCCTTCTCCTTCGCCTCCTTAAAACCGACGATGTCGTACACCCATAGCCTCGCGCTGAGTTGGGCTGTATCCCCTGTCTCGATCCACTCCTGCCGAATGTTATGGGCGCGCCAATGCCGAGTGTCGCCTTCCGCCTGCACCTCGAACGTCACTGGCGCCGACAGCGCGCTGTCCTCCGCCTCCTTCTTCACCGCGTCGGCCATGCCCATGAGCAAGGCCAGTTGCGGCTCGATTGGCGAGAGGCGCTGCAAACTGCCAAGGTGCATGGTGACGTCCATGGCCGGGTTGTCCACCGCGAAGACGGTGGTCATGGGGGAGACCTCTGGCGGGCTCATCGGGGACATGTGGAATCTGCGGATCTCTTTGACCTGCCCCATGTTCACAGGGGTTTTGTAAGTGGCGCTCCAGAAGAAGTTCTGCCAAAACAGGTTGCTCCCGCAAGTGTAGTTGCTTCCGCGGCTGAGGGCATCAAGGCAGTCCTGCTTGGTGAACGGCGCCTGGCGGCCGCCGTCGGCGATGGTCAGCGGCGTTGTTTTCTCGAGGTCGGCCAAGATTGGCGACGTCTTGATGGTGTTCAAAGCCTCGGTGATGATGTCCAGCACGGGGCCCACGCAATTATTGGCCGATGCAGCCGGCTGCGCATTGTCGAAGTCATCATCTCCTCCCCCTGGGGTAGACGGCGCCGATCCAGCCCATGACCTTGGCCTCTTCATCGGAGGGGGGGCCGATCCAGCCTTGCCCGTGGATTCCCGCTTCTGCGACTGCTTCTTAGGGGCCATGGCAACTCCCACTGCAAGTCGAATGGCCGCAACAGCCCGCGCGTTTTTATGTTCGTCGTTCCGAAGGGCCGCAACAGCCCGCGTCGGTACACACTCAGCCAAAAAGGTTACGGAGATGAAATGGAGGAGGCGGCGGAGGCGGAGGAGGAGGCGAGCCGCGGGCAGGAGGGTAGCGGGCAGGGGGGTCGCAGCAGCAGTGCCGACGACGACGACGATCACGAAAGAAGAAGGCGCAGGCTGCGAGGAGGGTCAGCGGTGACACGACGAGTGCGACGACGACAAGAGCTTGCCGAAACAACAATCAAGCCCCCCTAGCCGATGCAGCCGGCCCGGCCCTCGGCCACGTCAGCCGAGCAGACCAGCAGACCGAGCAGGGAAGTTCTGCATGGCCCGATCGGGCCACCTGTCCTGGAAGGGTTCCAGAAGCGAATCCGACGTGGCCCAGGCATCCCGAGGTATCCAAGAACTCAGACAGCTCTCTTGGAGGCGCAGCTGACGCGGCTCTCGACCCCATCTGCGGCGTGGATTTCGCGCGGACCTCCGCCCCTGGAGGCCTCCGGAGGCTCTCGACCCTGTGGTGTGGAATTCGCGCGGGCCTCCGCTCCTGGAGGTCCCCGGAGGCTCTCGACCCCATCTGCGGCATGGAGTTCGCGCGGACCTCCGCCCGTCGCGGGGGCCCCCGGAGGCTATGGCCCCCAACTCTCGGCGACGACGAACGAGCCCGCCGCCGCTGCCTGCATGCGGGGTGAAGAAGAAAGCTCATTCGTCATGCATCGCTACCTCCTTCTCCTCATCATTCGTTTTCCACCCACCATCTCCCATTCAAGTCTAATCGTCCTCCTTCTTCTTCTTCCACCCACGGATCCAGAGGAGACGATGGGAATGAGGCTGTTTCGGCCAAGAGGCACTGGGTGCCAGCACTCCTCCTCCTGCACTTCTTCTTATTCTGCCTCCTCCTCCTCCTCCTCCTCCTCTCGCCCCACTCGCCTCCTCATCCCTCCCATTGCCCTCCATCCTCCTCCTCCTCCTCCTCCTCCGCCCTCCGCCCTCTGATGATGATGATGAATGACAATGATGATTTTTTTCACAGGTCGAGCGTCGCTCGTCGCGGCGTCGCTCGCAACTTCCGCGATTATACATTTCGCGCTTATGCAAGCGAAGGAAGAGCGCACCCCAGTTGGCGGCGACCGCGCAGTCGTCGCCATGTTGTTGATGACGACGACGAAGGGCATACAGATCGCAAAAAAAACTCGGGGGCGTTGCGCATGCACGCATCAACGCTCGTTTCAAGCGCTGTGCTGCTCGCAAAAGGTGGCCGCCGCATCCGTCTCCTGCACCCTCCGGCAACGCGCCCTGCACGCCATCCGAACGCAATATGCGCCAGGCTGGTCGCGGTGGCATATGGCGCACATGGCCGGCTGAGGCGCCGTGCGGACCCCCGCGGGCCTCGCGCCAGCGGCGTGCTTCTGGGCCCGAGCCAACTTCTTAGAGTGCCAAGCCGCCGAGCGGTGAGACGCAGACTGCCAGCCGGCCCATTCGACCTGCGCAGGAGGCGCCGCCGCCGCGCCCCCCGCGGCCGAACCAGCCGCGGGCGCAGCAGCAGCATCGGCCGAAACAGCCGCGGGCGCAGCAGCAGCAGCTGCAGCAGCGGCCAACGCCGCCACAGAGGCATTCATCGCGTTGGTGTTCTGGTGCAAGGAGAGCAGGGTGTCCACGGTCGCCTGTAGCATCGAAACCTGGTGCTGGAGCTCCTCCGTCGACGACGCTGCCGGCGCTGCTGCTGCCGGCGCTGCTGCGGCGGCCGGCGCTGCTGCGGCCGCAGCCGCCGACGGGCGCCCTGCTCCCTTCGTCGGCGGGGCGGCTGGCGGCGCGCCCTTGAAGGCCGCGTAGGGGCCAGGCGCCGCCGCCGGCGGCGGCGTCACCGGCGCCCGCGGCGGCGTCGCCGGCGCCGCGCCGGCCCCAGCCGACCCCCTGGGCGGCGCCCCCGATGCCTTCTTGAGGAGGTGGGTCGGCGGCGGCGTCGACGGCGCCCTCGGCGAAGGAGGCTTGGCCACCAGCAGCTGCGACGCCGGCGTCGACTGCGCCAGCGACGACGCGTGGGCGGCGGCGGCGGCGGCCGAGCCCCCAGCCCTGCCACGGCCGCGGCGGCTGCCACGGCCGCCGCGGCGATGATCATCATCATCATCACCACTGTCCTGCTGAGGGCCGTCGTCGTCGAGCTCCTCCATCGGGGGGCGACGGCGCGCCCTGGAGGAGCGGCGCCGGCACTGCTCGATCAACTCCATTGCCGTCCTGCCTGTCGGCGCGGGGCGGGAGGGCGGCCCGAGCTGCGCCAGCTGGTCCCATGCGCCCATGTTCGGCAGGCGGAAGTAGTCCGCCATCTATGGGCTAGCGCATTGTTATTATTAGTTGCGAGCCTCAGTGGGGAAGGGGCTCCCCAAAAAAGGGGGCCCTCGACAACGACGGCGACAGACGACGTACCAAACGCATATTATATCTACCCTGGCGCCCCCTCTGAGTCTCATACTAATAATTTTAATGCGCCAACCACCTCGCGCCAACTGCCGATGCGGACCAGGACGTCGTCGTCGTCGGGGTCCCACCTATTCCCGACAGGCCGGACGCCCGTGTACTGGATGACGGCGCCATGTTCATTGATGGAGTCGCACTGCGCCTGGCCACCCTCGTGGAGGACGCTCCACAAGCACTCGAGGTCATTGTATTGTCGATCGTGTGGGTCAACACAACGCCATCATCCTCGCACTTCGGGCCTTTCCCACCAGCGCCGCTCTTGTTACAGGTCAAGTGGACGTTGTTCTCATCGAGCCCCATCTCCAGCAGACCTGTGCTCCTGATCAGCCTCGCGACCCAAGCCTCCGCCTGGCCCAAACGACGATGCCAAGAATGCCACGCGCCACGATTCGTCCGACTGATGAAGTGGACATCATCCAGGCCGAACTCAGCCGCGCACAGCGCTGCAATAGGCCAGAACCCGGCATCCACTGCCTGATAGATGTCGTCGCCTTTGCGGGGTGGCGCAGGCTCGATCGACGCGCCCCGAGGGGGCGCCGCGGCGAATCTGGCGGCGGGCTGAGCGCCACCTCCAGTCCAAGCCGCCACGGCGCCCTCTCAGGGCGCGCCATGCGCTTGCCCACCCAGCCAGAACCTTCCAAGCGCCCCCCCTGCCGTTATCGCCCTCCCCGGACGCGACGCCGCCCGCGTCGATGCCCAGCGCGGGCATGTCGCCGCTGCAGCGGCGGGCGGCGGCGGGCGGCCGAGCCGGCCGCTGGCTGCTGCTGGGGGGTGGGCGCGCCACCTACAAAGCCAAAGCGGCTGTTGTTACGGTGCAACATGCATGCCCCCCTCTTCTTGTTGCCTTCCTCTCTCCCCCCCCCCTGGGGCGCGTCCAGCCGCGGCGACGACGAGGAGGCCCCATGGGATGATATGACAATTTTTCGGGCGGCGTCCAGCCGCGGCGACGAGGAGGCCCCCATTCCGAAGGCCAGAAACACAAAATCTCGAAACTCCAAGGCCGAAGCAACCCGCAGTGGAGTAGGGGGGAAGCCTGGCAATTCAAATGCAGGGAGGGGCGGGCGAGGAAGCGGATTGGGCGAGACGGAGGAGGACAAGGGGGAGGAAGAGTACACACAGGAGGACGACAGAGGAGGAGGAGGAGGAGGAGGAGGAAGAATCGGAGGAGGAAGAGGGAGGAGGGGGATGAGGAGGAGGATGAAGATGAGAAGGATGGAGGAATGCGAGGGAGTCCTGCCCGCCAGGAGGTGGGGGGGTAAGGTGCAAGAAGGATGAGAAGGATGGTGGAATGAGGTGCACCAAATCCTATCCTTCAAAACCAAAATTTGGGGGCGGGGGTAACATCCGAAACAGCCAGCGGGGGTGGGGGTAACAGCCGAAACAGCCAGCCGAAACAGCCAGCGGGGGTGGGGGTAACAGCCGAAACATAACAGCCAGCGGGGGTGGGCCATCAATCCTTTTCCAACCGGCTGAAACAGCCAGCGGGGGTGGGGGCAACAGCCGAAACACAGCGGGAGGTAAAAAAAACTTGCCCTCGCCAGCCAAACGCCACCACCACCCCCCCTCCCCCCTCCGCTCCTCCCACCCCGCTTTTTTTATTTGCCCGCCTCCTCCTCCCCTTCCTCCTGCATTCCGCCCACCCTCCTTTTCCCCTCAGCGCCTCCCTGCGCGTGGCTGTCAACAATAATTCGTACCCTCGTGGGCGCGAACGATTCCCCTCGGGGCGGGACACCAAAATTAATGTCGCGTTATATCCAATGAAACGCGCTGCGCACATTGCGTGAAATCACATTGGAATTGTTAAGCAAATAACATCGTTCGGAAAGTTCCCCTCTAGAAAAAAAACATGACGATGTATTATCATCATATGTTTGTTTCCTTGTCGACCACAAACAACGCATGCACATGTATCAATCCATGTAAACGTTACACCTATACAGGAATACACCAAATCTTCTAGAATTGCACATGCATCCAAATTCCCGCGTCGTTCGTTGTTCGTTCGTTACTACGCGCGCACATTGTCTGCCCCGGAAACGACGATGATGGGGTTGTGAGAATCCATGTGGATATCAACGCACTAACGCTCGCGCAGCGTGCTGTGCGCACGAGCACCGACTTTAATTTCTAGCATGCAGAAGTAAATTTGTGGCATGCTGAATATTAATCAGCGCGCTCGTCGTCAGTGTTTGGGGGCGCGGCATTTAAAATTCCACTGAGTGCATCAAAGAAGACGGCCCCCAACGGCGCCAGGCACGCCCGGAGCGCCCTAAGACGGCCAAGGAGCCCTCCAGGACGCCCCCAAAGGCTCCCAAGAGGCCCACGGAGGACCCCCAATATGCCCCCCAGAGGCCCCCCTGGAGAACAAGCGCCGCGCCAGCGAATGCTGGAGGCTCGAGACGGCCAACGCCACGTCCAAGGCGAGCATGCTCAAATGGCTGCAGACCGAGGCCGCGGGGGGCATTGTCTTCCTGCAGGAGACGGGCGCCGCGGCGGAGGTCGAGCAGGCCTTCAGCCACGAAGGCTGGAAAGCGTCGCTGACGGAGGCCACGCGCACGGAGCGCGGGGGCCTCTCGTGCGGGGTGGGCGTTGCCTGCCGCCCGCACTTGGGCATGAGCCTGTCGCCGAGGGGCTTGCCGCTTCCAGCGGATCGCGGACCGAGTCCTGGCGAGGTTGATCAGCACGGTGGTCCCGGGCGGATTCCTGGCGCTTTCGGTCTACCTGGGCGCGGACACGTCGGGGCTCGACGCGGAGAGCAAGCCCATCTCGGCGCAGGTGGGCCAATGCCTAGCGGAGGGGCGCCTTCCGTTTGTCATCGGTGGCGACTGGAACTGCAGCCCCGAGGCCCTGGAGACTTGGGGCTGGCCTGGCAGGGCGGGCGGCATGGCGGCGTGTTCGGGGGCGGACACCTGCCGGATCGGATACGAGACCGATGTTGCATCACAGCAGCAATTCGGCCCCTGACTTTCGTCCTGGGTTCGGTTTGGTGAAGCGATGAATTTCGGGGCCCTTGCGTGGGAAAAAAAAAAACATCACTTCACTAATCTGGGGCCCCTGGGGCCTCAGTGGGCCCTGGGGCCCAAAATTAGTGAAGTGATCAGTAATGCTATTCTACTGGCGAAGCTTTTGACGACAAAACGTAATTCAAACAAATAAACACTTAAACGCCAAACGATCGGTATAGCGTTGGACGAATCTCGGCCGACCGAACGCGAGATCGCGAGCGCCCGCGCGATGCTCCTTGCTGCAAACTGATGCCCCGATGGGGATCACGGTACCAGCGTTCGGCGCGAAAGTGCGCGGACCGAATTGCCTACCAATCGCGACGTTGCGATCAGGAACCGCCGCGCCAATGACAGCGGTAGCAATGAGAATCGAACAAACACATTGGAGCAAGTGGCATTGCGACAGCCACATCAAAGGCGCCCTTGCGTTCAATGACACATTGAAGGTCGCGCAACCACGCGCGAGCCCCATGCGGCACTACAGCGCACAACAGCATGGTGAGCGCAAAAGTACACAAGCAAACGCGACGCGCGTGCTTGCGCGCGCTAGCCTACAAACGCGTGGGCTCGCGGGTGCGCGCGCGCATGTTCGAGGGCGGTGGCGTCGCCTGAATTCGCGGCGCGGTGGCAACTGGCTGTGCAAAGCTGCAGGTCGCCAGGCGCACCTCTCGAAATTCTCGGGGACGCACATCCATAATGAGAACCGCGCAGAGCATCCCAAGAGACGCGATCACGCGAGACGTACTTTCGCGCGAGACAGCGGGGCGGCGTCGGCAACGTGGCGGCGGGCAAGAACGCAATGCATTGTGCTGCCGTGTTTGCAAACCCAGGCTTCCCCGTGAACTTTTGCGACCAGTGCGGGTTCCCGAAACAGAAGAACTTCCACTACACCAGGTATGGTGGAATGGCCCCTGCTAATATTCCGGCGCGCGAGCGGGCCAGGCAGGGGAATTATTTTGACGCCGCGTGGGCCGACCATGACTGCGAGGAAGGTTATGCACTCACGCAGGGGGATATCGATGGGCTCGGACAGGACCCGAAATTCCTGGATACCTTGCATGCTTTCGCCAGGCCCGCCGATCTGCCAGGATCCATGCTGGCTCGGGGTCCACGTGGCGGCGCCGCCTCATGTGGGCGCACCCCTCAGGCGTTTCGTGGTCCCGCATGGAGCTCCCCCGAAGGCCCCGACGGCATGGCCCCATGGCGGTGCCGCCCATGTGGTCGCACCCCTCGCACGGTTCGTGGTCCCACATGGAGCTCCACTGACGGCCCCAGTGGCAGGTCTACATAGCGGCTGCGCCCCATGTGGGCGCACCCTTCGCTCGGTTCGCGGCCCCGCATGGAGCTCCACCGGAGGCCCTAGTAACGTGGCCCACATGGCGGCGCCGCCCCATCTTGGTGCACCCCCAACGCAATCGTGGCCCCACTTGGTACCCACAGCTGCATGTGGTTGGGTGTTTCGCCAGGCTTATCTCAGTCCAGGTCCTAATGGGCCTTTGCGAGGCCCCGTGGGCGACCGCGAGGGATTCTTTGAGTTTCTTGACATGCGTGGCCTCCCGCTCTTCGGCGCGAAAGAATCAAGTTACGTCGCCTGCTTGCTGCGTCGCGCGCGGGGCGGACTTCGCTACCATTGTGCCAACAACGCATCATGCGTACGTTTGCGATGCTGGCATCGAGGTTGCAGATTGGAGACCAAAAATGCCGCGATCACTTCGGCGCCCGCCGTGCGTGGATCCGTCGGGACACGTACTCTACAAGCAAATGTCTTTCTCACTTCGTCATCATCTGCACTTGCCGCCGCTCTCGCATCCGCCCCGTGCTGTTTTTGCCCTGCCCTGGCTCGCGTTCCCTATTGCGGTCCTTCTGCGTTGCGCGCGCGCGCCCTTGCTGCCATTCGACCCGTCGGCCCCCCTGCGCCTATGCGCTGCGGGCGGCGCCCAGCCGACAGAAAACGATCGCCCCGACAAAATTGGCCGACAAAAAACCGAACCGCCCCGACAAAAAAAAAGACGACAAACAAATCGGCCCGACAAAATGGGCCGACACAGAAAAAAGGTGGGCCGACAAAAAAAACGACGGCCGCGACAAAAAAACGGACCGACCCAAGAAAGTGTCGCGACAAAATCGTTCCTGGCTTTCGCTGCGGGGCGGATTCATTGTAATTTCACAATTAGGATGCGCCCCCCTGGGCCCCGCGGCAATTTTGTTCGACGGTCCGGGTGGGCATTTTGTCGGTCAGTTTGGTTGGGCTGTTTGTCGAAGCGATCTGGTGCATCCACGAGGTCGCGCCGCGCAGCGCAGCGCTTTCGTGGCAGCGCGGTTCGCCGAAGGCGCTGGTGCGTCGCCGAAAGCGACAGCCAGGTTCCTTTGGCAGGAGGGCTGGCGGGGAGGGGTGGAATGGGGGCTGCGCGCGAATGAGGGGGGGGGAGGGGCAATGCGGCGAGGAGGAGGATGAGTCGGAAGGCGTGGATGAAACGGGGAAAAGGAGGGGGAAGGATAATGAGGGTGGTTCAAGGGGGCCGGGGGCGCTCAGGGCCCCTCGCGGGGCCCTCTCGGAGCCGTCCCGGGGCTCTCCACGCGCCTCTGAAGACGCCGAAAGGGCCCCAAGATAACCCCAAGAGGGCCCCAAGAGAGCCCCAAGAGGGGCCCTGAGAGTTCCCCCCTGCTGTCAAGATGGCGGACCTTGCCGCTGGGGTCTGCGGTGGAGATCCCCATGGGGCCGCAAGCCGTTTGATGGGTGCGCTCGATTGGAGCGGCGTCGCCTTGTGGACCCTGCCACTGGCGCCTCCGGTGGGGCCCCCTTTGGGGCCACGGAACGACGCGCTGGGCGTGCCGAAAGAAAGAAATTATACAGGGAGGGGCAGGAACGGAAAACAGGGGGAAGAGGGAGGAAGGAGGGGGGCGACGACGAGGAAGGGGGAAGGGGAAGAGAAACGATGGGGCCGGAAGGAGGGGGGGCGAATTAGTAGGGCGAGGTGGGAGGGGGAGGGGAAGACGTGGAAACGGGGGGGGGGGGGCCAGGGAGGGGGAAAGCCAAGGAAAAGGGGAGGGATGGGGCAGGGGGGAGGGTGGGCGCAGTAGTAGGGAGGAGGAAGAAAGGGTGATAAAGGGAAAGGGTTGGAAGATGAGGAAAACCGTGAAACATCGTTGCAACCACCAGCCCCAACTTGTCCGCAGCAGGGCCCAGATTTCTCCTCGACGCCCCTGCGAGGCTCCCACGAGTGCCACCTGAAGGCCCATGGCGCCGCCGAGAACGTCCACGAGGCTTTGCAAGTTTTGCGCGAAAGCACCAACGTCCAAAAGGCTTGCGACCCACAGCGCCGGCATAGCGGCGGGGTTCGCCACAGGCATCGGAACGCCAACGCCTCCCCCCCCCCCGATTTCCGATGGGAACTTCCTGGGGCGAACTCCACGCAGCGCTCGCCCCGGCCGAACGACGCCCCCCCCGAAGGGTTGGACCAGGCAAGCTGAAGTCGGGGATGCCCGCCACCATGTCCCCTCGCTCTCTTCCTCCTCCTCGTCATTTTCCTCCTCCTCCTCCTGCCAATCTCCCCCCCCTCCTCTCCCTCCCCCGCCGCGCCGCCACGCCCCCCCCTTCGCCGCAGAATGCTACCGCGCGCCCGTTAGGACCGCGAGTCGCCCGGCGAACGCGAGAGCAGTAAGATGACATGTTTCCGACATGATGCGTGGGCGCCCAATGCGCGGGCCTACATGACACGTCGAGGGCGCCTGACACGCGCCCGCGATGCAATTCACAATCGAAATCGGAAAATTAGCTCCGGCGGCGCACATGCGGTGGGACACGCATGCGTTCGGCGTCACCCGCGCGGGGTGGCTAACAAATTCGCGGCGTTGCGGTAAAAATGCCATTGTGCCCAACATCGTTTCGAAGCGCGCTGCGGTGCGCCGCGCTAGCGCGCGTGGACTGCGGCCTGCATGCGGTCCGCGCTCGATTGAGTCTGAAAAGGCAAGGCGTGGCACGTGCGTCATGAAAACGCGGCACGCGGCAGAAACAATTATGAGAAGGAAACTCGCGCGCTTCGCGTGCGTCCGTCGACCGACATTGCTAAATCAGGGCAAGCGCGCGGCGACGACCGCATTTGTTCCCACCAATCAATATGGCAAAAAAATCCAAAACAAATTTGTCGAGGCCCTGGTTTTGTTTCCTGGTGGGGGAGGGACCCGAAAGTGATGGTTTTCGGGCCTCGGGTCGGATGCGGCTCGGAGATCGACTTCTTCGTGGTCCCGAGCGGCTTCGGAGGCCAGGTGCGAGACGTGCAGCGGCAGACAGCGGGCGCCAAAAGCCGGGGGCAGGCGCTGGGGCACGGAGCGCCCAGGACTTGCCCGCCGAGCGGATCATGGGGCCCAGGCGGGAGCCCCCTGACTGGCTATCGCTGATCGGCAAGCCGACGGAGGCAGCAATGCGGTGGCGGGTCCGAGCCGAGTCGACGATTGGGGCTTCTGCGACGGCTGGGTCTTCGGCGTCGGGTGCCCCCCCCCCCCCCCCCCCCCTCCTGGCCAGGGATGTGGATTCCCCTGGGGAGGGGGCACGGGCAGCCCAGAGGTTGTCGGAGCTGCCGACGCTGGACCAGCTCCACACCGTGTCCGCGAGCCTCTTGGAGGAGGACTTGGGCGGCATCTTCGAGTGGAACGACGCGGAGAAGGCGAAGCGAGCGGGTCGGGCGCAGGAGCCGCCCTTCGTCTCGCGGCCGGTCTCCGAGAAGGCGCAGGGGCCGTTCTGGCGGGGCTGCGAGCAGGCCGGGCGCTGGAGGCACATCGGCAGATGCCTCAGGCACGTCGCCGCCTTCGCTTCGAGCATTGGCGGCCGCAGTAGCTGGCCTTGCTCTCGGCTCTGCAGGGTAAGCTCGGGCGCCTGGCGGCGAAGGACCTGGTGGACGACCTCTTTCCTGGGGATGATGCCCGTCGGCGTCGGCGCCGAGCCGAGCTGGCTTGGGAGCTCTGCTCAGTTGGGGGCCTCACTTTCAAGGAGTTGCAGGAGCTGGAGAAGCACGCCAGGGCGGTGGCGGAGAAGTTCGAAAGGCGCTGTGCGGTGCAGCGCTCGCGCAGCTGGCACGAGTGGGCGAAGCCGGCAGTCGCTGGCGGCGGAGGAGCGGCTCGCGGCTTGGGCGACGGCCGACGGCACGCCCGCGGGCATCTCGACCGCGCTGCGGGCCCTGGCGGAGGAGTGCCAGGAGGTGCGAAGTGCGGCCATGAGGAGTTCGACCTGGACCAGGCCCTCCCCGAGGACCTGCTCGAGCCTCCTCCGCCGCCGCCGACGCCGCTGGAGACCTTGGGGGCCGCGCCATCCCTCGGGTCGAAGACGGCGGCGGGCGTCGACGGCATCGAGCCCGGCCCGTTTGGGAGGCCGTCCACCGAAGGCCTGGTCGCCCCTGGGCTCCTGCTCCACCTCATCGAGCTGATGGTCGAATGCCCCACGCAGGCGGCGGAGGTGTTCCGCTTGTTCCTGGCCAGGCCCGAGGGCGGCCGGAGGGCGATCGGGTTGATCTGCGGCCTCCTGCGGCTGCCGGGGAAGCTCCGCCGCGCGGGGGCGCAGACCTGGGAGCGGAGCCGGGGCCGCCCGTGTTTCTTCGGAGGCGTGGGCAGATCCTGCGAGGGTGCGGCATGGCTCCAGAGCTTCGGCGCGGACCACGCGAGGGTTATGGAGCTGGGGGCGCTCGCGTCCATCCTGGGCCTGAGCATGGCCTGAGATAGGGTCACGCACAAGGGGATGGTGGCGGCAGCTCGGCGAGAAGGCTTCCCGCTGCGCAGGGTGAAGTTGCTCCTGCGTTTGTATGGAGGTCGACGCCGTCTCTGCCTGGATCGCTGGAAGTCCGATGGTTCCCGTCCTCCTGTCGCTGCTGGCGGGCTGCTCCTTCGTCGCCACCCTCCTCAGGGTCGTGCTCGTCCAGCCCGTGGATGCCATGCCGAGGTGCTGGCAGTCCGTCAAGACCTACGGGGTGGTCGACGACATTGCGCCGGTAGTCTACGAGGGGCTCAAGGAGATCGAGGCGACCATCCTGGGCGCCACGAGGATGCTCTGCCGCCTGTTGGAGGAGCTGGGCTTCCAAAGGTGCCTCTCAGCAAGGGCCAGGTCCTCGCCGGCGACCCGCCTGCGGGGAGGCGCATCAGCAGGCCCGCGGAGTGGGGCTTCCGCTGCGCCAGGGGGGGCCGCAACCTCGGCGCGGATCACGCGATGGGCGCAAGGGCGCCCTGGAAGGCCCTGCGCGGGCGCCTCGCTCGCCTCGCGGCGAAGGCTTCCAGGCACATGGCCCTGCGCAAGGCGGGGGATCGGCTGGGCGGTGTTTCGCGCCGGCGGCCTGGCCTCCATCCTGCGCGGGGCTCGTGTCCGCGGGGCCCCCCGCCAGCAGCTTGCCGGGGCCCGCGCCCTGAGCGGCAAGGCTCTGGCGGGAGAGGCGGGCAGGAGGCCGAGGACCGTCCAGTTCGCGCTTCAGGGCAGCAAGGCGTGGAGGCAAGACCCAGCGCACGCCGGCAGCGCGCTGCCGCTGCAGGCCCGGGCGACCGCGGCGTTCGAGATTGCCAGGCCCGACGCCGTCTTCAAGATGGTGTTGGCGGCGCCAGTTGAATCGTGGGCCGCTGTCGCGGGGCCCGCCGCGGCGGTCAAGCTGACGCTCAGGCGGATGGGCTGGGCGACTGGGTCATGGCGCGTCTGGCGTGATGACCGCGGTGCGGTGCTGGACCTTCAGGTGCTCGGCCCGCGGATGCTCATCGACATGGTTGAAGAAGGGGTCTATAGGCGTCTGATGCGCGAGGTCTCCTTCCGCCCTGGCTGCGAGGCGCTGCGGGGTCGCCCGCCTGACCTGGGCCCGATCAGGTTCGCGCTAGCGGGCCTTCGAGCACGGGGGCGCACTGAGATGGCGCAGCTTCTGGAGGCCCTCATCGTTGGAGGGTTGGTGTCCAAGGGCGACCTGCACGTGGAGCGCTCCGAGACCGACCCTAGTTGTCGGCGATGCAAGATGGCTTCGGGGACGACGCACCACAGGCTGTTCAAGTGCCCTGCATCCAGGACCTGGGCGGAGGAGCTCGGGCTGAAGGAGGTTGCTCTGGCTGGGCGCGCGGTGGCGCCCGACGACCTGGGCGCGCTGAGGGGCCATGTGAATCTCGAGTTCGGTCAGGCCCCACCGCCGAGTTCAACTGGCACGGTCCTGCGAGCTGGTCTCGCCCTCAGGGAGCTTATCCGAGGGGTGGTCTGCATCGACGGCTCGGCGACCGTCCCTGAGTGCAGACAGTTATTCCGCTCAGGCTGGTCGTCTATCGAGGCCTCCCGTCGAGGCGAGATCCTGGAGGGCATGTATGGCGACGTCCCAGGCTGGATCCAGGAGATTGGCTGCGCGGAGCTGTTCGCATTGCTGAAGACCCTGGGAGAGAAGAGCCGCGAGGCCTCGAAGGCGCCCACGGACTGCCGGGCGGTGCGCGAGGATTACCATCGGGGCCGCGAGTTTTTTGTTGGCCGCGTCACGAGTATGCTGGCCTGAGGACGGGCGTATTCTGGCACATCAACCAGATGGGCGCGGACCAGTTCACGCTGCGGTGGATCGAGGCCCACACCAGCTGGCCAGAAGCTGCAGGAGGAGGAGGAGGGAGGAAGGAGGAAGGAGAGGAGGGGGGGGGGACAGGCGAGGCTCCACCCGCAGCTGAACGTGGAGGTGCTGGAGCGGAGGTGGGAGACGTCTGAGGCTGTCATCGCCCTGCTCTTGCGCCAGCACGGCGAGGTGTGAAAGCGGCACGCTCGTCTAGGCTGGCCTGACCGAGGTCCCCTGCCCCGCCCGCGCCCCCCCCCCAGAGACGGTCTGATTTCAGAGAGTTCGCCGAGGGGCCACCCTATCGTTCGTCTCGGGAGGTATTGGGGGTGCGAGGAATGCGGAGTGAGGAAGGACCTCAGGTCCCGTCTGGTCTCGCACCCGTGCCTGGGGGTCCCCAGGATAACGGCCACGTCCCACCCCTCCCATAGGCTGTGGGCATTTCGGGGTGGTGGGGCGGGGAGTGCTTCGGGGGCCCATGGGAGTGGTGGGGCGGAGGCGATTGTCTTCTGCCGCGCGTGCGGCGCGTATGGCCGTCGCCAGGCTCTGCTCCTTTCACAGCCGTGCACTCCCTTGTCGCTGAAGGCTCGAACAGCGGCTCGACTGGCTCGCGTGGCTTTGGACAAGCTTAGAGCGGGCAATGAACGCCAGTCTGGCAAGTTCTGGGGGCTGCATTTGCCCATAGCCTGCACGGGGCCCGCTTGAACTTTCCTCCCGGGAAGCAAAACGTAAGCGCTCACATTTCGCTCCTGCGCGAGATGCGACGGCTAATCCGACTCGTCGCTATCAACTCGTTGCCCCACGCCCCCCGCGGGGGGGATGCCGGGCACTCGGCGGAGGCGTTTTGTTTGAACTTGGTCTCGTGGCCGGCCAGGGCTTTGTTCCCCCAGGTCCCTTTGTGCCTGGCTTGGCCTGCCAAGGGTAGTTTCCTGCGACACCAGAGAGGCCCCCAAGAGGCCCCCACAACGCCCAAAAAGGCCCCCGCGACACCCTGAGAGGCAACAGATAGCCCTTAGGAGACATTCCCAAGCGACTCAGAGAGGCATCTAAGAAGCCGCTGGTTCAATTGAAGCTACCCGAGGTATCCAAATGATGCCACGCTCCCCCGAGAAGGGCAACTCCCGTAAGCATCGCTCCGCTCATTCGAAAACCGTACGACGACAACAGCCGGCCGACCAAAGAATCCTACGACGTCGAACCGACCCCGAAACAAGTGGAAGCGATATCTTCAGCGGCGCCCACGAGAGAGTTGGGCCAGGATGAACAACAGCGCCATGCGAGCATCGGGCCGCATCGGCTCGTCTGGACATCGGACTCGAGTCCGATCGGGTGGGCCGAAACCGACGCCGGATCGGATGGATCGGATCGAGATGGGCCCTGGAATGGAAGGCGGGTGGGGGAGGAGGAGGAGGAGGAGGAGGAGGAGGAGGAGGAGGAGGAGGAGGAGGAGGAGGAGGAGGAGGAGGAGGAGGAGGAGGAGGAAGAGGAGGAGGAGGAGGAGGAGGAGCCTGTCGAGGCCTCCAGAGGCCCCCAAGCCCAAGCTTCCGAAAGACTTCGAACACCTCCAGTAGATGGATATGCCCGAATTAGCTGTATAGGAGGCCTGGGGGCCCCCACCAGGGGATCCAGAGCGGCGCGAAGGGCTGAGTCACCTCGGGGCCACGCACGCCCCCGGCACCCCCCTGGTCTGGCGGGCGGGTGGAGAAGAGGAGCAAGTGGACGGGGAAGAAGGGCGGAGGGATGAAGGAGGAGGATGAGGGAGGGGGGGATGAAGGGAGAGGGACGGAAATCAGGGGCGCGATCCTTCCCCCCCCCAAAAAAAAAGCAAAAACGCCCGACGATAGGACCCCGCTTCAACATCTCGCTAGCTTGCCTGGGGATGTCCTCCTGCCCGCTCCTCCTACCTCCTCCATTTGCTCATGCCTCATCGTCTCCCTCCTGTCTCTTGCCTGTTTCTTCTCCTCCCTCTCCTGCCTTATCCTTCCGCCTCCTGCTCCTGCCTTCTCCTCCTCCTCGTCCTGCTCCTCCTGCCTCTGCATCCTCCTGGTGCCTCCTCCTCCTCTTCCTGCCTCCCCATACTGCAGCGTAGCCGAGGGGCGCAACGCGTCTATGAGTCAACCGCCGCAACCGGAAAACTGGCAAACTGCCATCAACCAAACGGGACCAGCTCGATCGCCGCCGCGTCTGTAAGCCCTGCATGGCAGCGGCCTGCCGCCTCAAAAGAACCATCATTGCAGGGGCATCCCGCGATGATATGCTGGGAGCCCGAGAGAGACGAATCAAGAAGCGCTAACGATTCCAGAGAACGGGCGCTCTATGATCAGGGACACGAGCCTCCTAAACCTAGGGCAGCTCCAATAGTGAAGGAATTTGTAATGAAGGGGTCGACCTCCACCCAGCCCCGGGGGCGAACATCCGACAAGACACGGGCACAGGGTGCGGATCAGGAGACCTGTGCGACATTACCCAACAACCTGTGAGTGTTTTGAGACGATGGTTAGCGTGGGCAGGGGAGCACCGACCTAAGGCCGCCCGAACATGCTCCGACTGGATGGTCTGCGCACTCCCGTAAACTGGGAATAATTACACTTCAGCACTCGAGCACGCGGGAGGGAGGTGCATTGATCAGGTTCCGATGGCTCGCGCAAGGCTTGGTGAGTTCTGCGCCAGGAATGCAGGGCCTTCGGCGGACGAGGCGGGGAAGGCGGAACAGGAATGGGCCCCACCCGCAAGTTTTTCGGCACCTCCTTGGTGCTCCCAATTGGCTCCGGCGATCAAGGCTGAAGTAGGCTGGAACATCACAAGCCTTGGCGAGCAGCGCCGGGCAGAAGCACTAGGACGCCTAAGCGACGCTCCCCCAGCATCCCTCGCCCTTGGAACTCCCTTGGTGAAGGGGCCCCAGGACACACAAATGAATACACACAAATAGCAGGATTCCCAATATGCTCAATATTTTCTGGGTTTTTGTCTCCCCCCACTTCCCATATTCTCCCATACTCTCTGGGTAATCGACGATTCGCTGTGTCTGTGTGTTTTCTGTTCCCCTCCTGCCTTCGGCGACCCCGGCCCGCCGGAGCGCCCTCGGCGAGGCTATGGGTCCACCGGGCGCCCGAAGGCCGCGCGCCGGAGGTGCTCCGCAGAAGGAGCCCGTCGCCCCCCTTCGCGGAGCCGACCTCCCCGCCCTCCACTCGGGCGTTGGCAGAACTGGGTTTACAGTCGGGGGCGTTGACCTAAGGAACCCAAAATAAGGAACGAGGCCCCTTTTTTCCATAAGTTAACCTTCGATGTCCGATCGAAGACATCAGGAAAGCCTGAGGCAAGCTGCGAAACACTCAAGGAACGCGGAGCCCCTCTTCAACGAAAAGGGTTCCTTCCTCAGGGCCCCGACTGGAGTGGAACCTGGTGCAGTGATCTGTACCGGGGGCGCCCCCCCGCCCCATTTCCACTGACCGGAACTGCCGTGACCCGAAACGACACCAGCTATGTCAAACTTGGTTTAATGATTCTGGGCAATTCGAAGCCTCCGGGGCCCGACCACTAACCGGGTCCCCTCACCCGGGGTCCTGGCCATACCCGATCCACCGCCGCGCGACTCGAACTTCCATTGATGGCCCTACGAAGAGACGTCGCAAACCGCAGAAGCGCCGCGGGGTCCGAGAGACATGGTTTGCGGGAGGGGGGGGGAAGAGAGAGAGAGAGAGAGACGCTCCTCTCGACGTGATCGAGGGTCAGGGATTTGGATGCCAGATGGTGTGGGGAGGAGCTTTCAAGCTGGACGATAATTGCTTCGCATGTCTATTCGATATGTGCTGCGAACCACTATAGGGTGTGCTCGCAGGGAAGACAGTTCGTGCCAGATGACCGCGTCTCTGACATGCTTCGCAGCTTCCCACATCAATGCCTTATGTTTTCATGTGTGATAGGAGGGGGCATGTGGACGCAATGGTCCACCGCCATAGCTTCCTCGACGGACTTGAGGTACACCGGATGTTTGAATATCTCTGGCTGGATCTGGCGCTCCCGAGGAGGCATGCTTCGGCGAGGCTTCATCGAGAGAGCGATCGCGGCATGGTTCGTTATGCACTGGGCGTGCAAAACAGCAGGGTCGCCTCTCACTGACCCCTTCCTTCATCTGCAAGAACGGCCACCCAGGGGCAGAGGAGAAAAGGCGGTCCACGCACTTTAGCTTCGCTGTCCCCGCGGAGGCCCCTCTGTGTTCCCAGAAGTGCCACGTAAGTCCCAGTGGAGGTCCGCCGCGGACGAGTCGAGGAAACCCTCTGGGTCCCCGAAGAGAAGTTCAGGCTCGACGAAGAAGTGCTCCAGGAAGGAAGCGCTGGAACAGATGCAGAAGAGGCAAACATGGACGATGGACATGCTCTCGTCGAAGCGGGACAACAAAGGCCAACGCCACCCGGTGGCCCTCCGGCACCACGCTTCGGCGGAGCGTTTCCGGAACCCGGGAGAAGGTGCTCGAAACCTCGGGCGGCGAGTCCCCCGTGCAGGAGCGGGGGATGTTGAAACCGCCCCCCCCCCCCCACACAAGAACCGAATGACGAGCGCGATCAGCTTTGGCGAGCTGCATGGCTGCTTCCACGTCCTGACGAATCAACAGAGCCTGCGCCATATTAATTCCTGCCTCCCCTTTCTCCTCCTCCCGCTCCTCTTCCTCCTCCTCCTCCTCATCATCTTCCTCATCCACCTCCTACTTTCTCCTTCTTCTCCTCCTCCTCCTCCTTCTCCTCCTCGTACTTCTTCTCCTTTCCTCCTCCACGACCTCCTGCTTCTCATCATCATCCTCCTGGAGCCTCCTGCCTTCTCCTGGGGCCTCCTGCCTCCTCATGGAGCTTCCCGTTGCCTCATGGATGATTCTTGGGCCTCATGGATCCTGATGAGGCCTCCCGGGTTTTCCTGGACCTCCTGGGGTACTCCTGGGGCCTCTTGGGGTACCAAAAGATGCCAGCGATGCCAAGACGCCAGGTTGCCAGGATGCCAAGATGCGAACGCAAAGTTGATCTCAGGAGTGAGAATCTGGGACCACGCGGAGCACAAACTGGCCTACAGTTCACCCCGACCATTCAAAATCAGTCCGACGAGAGGAAATCTGAGAGCACGAAGAGAAAAGCCCGAAGTGGCTTACACCTAGCCCGCGTCGTGCGAAATCAGTTCAAGGAGTTCTGGGAGCACGAAGCACCCGAAATGGTTTACAAATGGCCCCGGGCTTGCAACATCAGGCCAGTGCGGATCTGGAATCACGAAGAGCACGAAGTGGCCTACAGTTGGCCCGGACTATTTAAATCTCAGTTTGACGAATGGAATTCTGGGAACACGGAGAGCACGAAGTGGCTTGCAGACGGCTCCGAACGTGCAGCCAACTCCAGGAGCAAAGCTCTGGGAACACCGAGGCACCGAAGCTCTGGAAGGCTGGGAGCACGGAGACCACGGAGCGGCCTGCGGCCGGGCCATATGCTCATGTCGGGCGTGTCCCCCTACAGGGGGATTTTCCACGAAACATAAAACAATGTGCCCCAACAGTGCCCCAGAAAGGCCAACAAAAAGTCCAAAAATAGTCCCCAGACTATTTTCGGAGCATCTTTGGACTATTTTGGGGGCATTTTCTATTTCTCGTCGACAATCCCCCCTGTAGGGGGACAGGCCCGACTCCACCCTGTGCCCATTCGCAGAGCGAGGTCCGGGAGCGGCAGCATCTCTGGGCGGGCCGAGGCCCCGAAGCGGCTCTCGCGCTCGGCTCCGAGCGCGCAGCATCCGTCTCCAGGTCGGGCCGGTCATAACCCGCCTGGAACTTATCCCTATCCCTAAGCTGGGCGAGCAAAAAGCGAGGACACTCTCAGGGATAGGCCCTCAGAAACTGAGGGAACCCTCAAGATCGGCATCGAGGTGAGGTGATGTCAAGCATAGAGATAGGGCTGTGTTTCGAACTGGTAATGTCAGAGGCCTCCTGGATGGGGTCGGAATAAATGGTCGGGACGACCGACATGGGTACGGAAAGAATGGGTACAAAGACAGACAACAGTTCCTGTTCATTTTGAACCGGACTCGCTGTCCGCGCCGCCGCGGCCTGTCCATTTGAGACAGGAGGCCGCCTGCCCAACAGCGGCCGCTGTTGGTTCGGGACAACATTTGCTGTTGGGCATTGTGCCCATTCTTTCCGTGCCCATTTCGGGCGTCCAAAGATGGGGTCGGAGGATCGCGCCGCATCGCCGATGCACTTGCGACGCTGGCGTGGAGAGAATCGGGCTCCACCACGAGCCGCATCGCTGACGCATCGCCGATGCATCGGCGATGCGGCGCCATCCTCCGACCCCCTCTACTTGGACCCTATCTAGGAGGACTAGACCTGTCCCCCCCTACAGGGGGATTTTGGGCGAAGAATGAAAGATACCCCCAGAATGCTCCAAGAATGCCCCAAAAATACTTAAAAAATCGTCCCCCGACTTTGTTTTGATTGTAAAATATTCCTCCAATAAAGGGACAGGCCCGACTTCACATCAATCCTGGGAGTGGAGGTCTCGGAAAGCAAACCACCCGAAGATGCTTACAGCTGGCACCGGGCAGGCACCATCAGGCCTGGGAATGGAACCCTGGGAGCTCGAGGAGCACGACGCGGACTGCAACTGGCTCTGGATAATCGAAATCCAAGCTGGGAGCGGTATTCTGGCGACTCGGTGCTTACAAATCAGATGTGCTTCCACTGACATTGTAATGTCTGCCCCAAATAAAACATTATCCTCGCGCAAGACCCAAACAACCATGTGAAGCTGCGAGTCCCGCAAAACAAGCGAAACGAGCCTTAGGGGCCTTACGTGGAGCTCCCGAAGGGACCACGGAACGTGTGAGCAGTGTGCCGAAATGTTCGGCGGGGGCGCATGCGAACGCAGACAATCGGGCCTTAGGTGGAACTCCCTATGGGGCCACGAAGCGTGTGAGCGGCATGCAGAAACTAAATGGAGTTCACGGAACGTGCGAGGAGTGTGCCGAAATGTGCGGCGGGGACGCTTGTTAACGCACGCGCTGGGCCCTCAAGTGGGGCTCCCTAAACGGCCACGAAACGAGGGAGGGGTGTGGGGACTCATGTGAATGTAACCACTGGGCTCTTCGCTGGAACTCCCGATGGGGCCACGAACCGTGCGAGGTGCGTGCCGAAATGTTCGGCGGGGACGCGTATGCACGCAGCCAATGGTGCTTCAGGTGGAGCTCCGTGGGGCCAAGATACGTGTGCGGGGTGTGCCGAAATGTGCGGTGGGGACGCATGTGAACGCAGCGACTGGAGCCTTCGCAGGAGCTCCATGCGGGGCCACGAAACGTGTGAGGGTGTGACGACATGTGGCAGGTATTGGCACTCGTGCTGATGCTGATGCTGCTGAGAATGATGCGGATGATGTTGATGCGCATGCTGATGGTGATAACGCTAGTGAAGGTGAGGATGATGATGCTGATGGTGCTGATGACGAAGATGCCGAGGATAAGGGAGGCAGCGGAGGAGGTGTTGCGGAAGGACGCGGGGCGCCGCTGACTCAATCGAGGGCCCAACACCAATGGATGGTCGGGAACATGAAGAGGGGACCCCACAGGGAAAGGGCTCCCGACTGAGACTTCCGCGCAAATCCGCCGACCCCTTGTGGGTCTCTAGGCGTGTGAGATAGTTCCCCCCCTCTAGTCCCCCCCTGGGACCCCCAAGCCGGCGATTTGACCCCCCCCTGATGGCCCCCCCCCCCCGGCCCGGCACGAGCGACTCACGGAGCATTTTCGGGCCCAAGAGGGCCCCAAGACGGGCCCAGAAGGCCCCAAGTGGCCTCCAAGACGGGCCACGAGGCCCCCGAGACGCCAATTGGGCGCTCGAAAACGCCCAAGATGGCCTCAAGTCGGGCCCCGAGGCCTCCAACACGGCCCCGGAGGTCCCACATAAGCCTCCCAAGAGGGCCCCGAGATGCTAAAACTGGTGATTTCCATTATGTTTTAAAGTGTTTGTTGCCTTTTCGTCTTTTCGGCTTTCCGACGCTCCAACACGGCCCCCGAGGCCCTGAATACCGCCCCGAAACGGTTCAAGAGGCCCCCAAGATGGCCCCAAGACGGCCCAAGATGGCCCCAAGACGGCCCTAGAGGCGCCGAAGACGCCCCAAGAGGGCCCCAAGACGGGCCCAAGAGGGGGCCAAGAGGGGGGAAACAAATCTCATTTCGAGGTTTCGGCCCCCAGGCGCCCCCAGGAAGCCCCAAGAGGTCCCCCAAGAGGCCCCCAAAAAACCCCCAAGAGGCCCCCAAGCAGGCCCCAAGAGGCCCAAAAGAGGCACCCAAGAGGCCCAAAATAGCCCCCAAAGGGCCTCAAAACTATGGGCGGTACCATTTGAGGCACACGGACGACGTACATCGCGTGGTACTTGGTCGGTACCACTTGAGGTATCCGAGAGGCCGACCACGAGATCCCAGCACGAACCCCGGCACGGCAGCGGAATTCGCGGGGCGCGCCTCGGGCCATTCGAGAAATATCCTTCTCAGAATCCACGACAAGATCCTCACTTGTCCTCGTCCTCCTCTTCCTCCTACCCTTTCTTTTCCTCCTCCTCCTCCTCCTCCTCCCCCGTCATCTCCGTCTCCTGCTTTGTTCCTCCCCACTGTCCACAGCATTCGCGCGCTGCCCGACGCGCTGCAGCGCCTTCGTGGAAGTCCCCCAGAGGCCCCGAAACGGCCCCCCAGTGGCTTCAAAACTGCACTCCTCGAGCCCCCGAGAGGCGTGCCGCGAGATCCCTATACACATACTTGAAGCCTCTAACTCATAACCCATGACCCAGCACCTTGTCTCCGCGTCCCCCTCCCCCTCCTCCCTTGCCTCCTCCTTCCCCATACACATACCACAAGCCTCTACCCCACATCCCATAACCCAGAGCCTGATCTCAGCGCCCCCCCTCCTCTTCCTCCTCCGCCACCTCCTCGTCGTCCCCCTCCTCCTCTTCCTGCCCCGGTTCACCTCATCCTCTTCGATGCTTCTCCCCCCCATTCTCCGCCTCACCCCCCATCATTCTCTCCCCGTCCTCCTTTTTCTCCCCAGCACGCGCGCCCGATTGGGCATCATGTGCATGTCTTGCACTTCAGAGTGCCCTTCTTTGCGTCGCGCGGGACATTGTGCGGGTCGGGGAACGCCGACTTCGGTAGTCTCCTCTTGCATGCGCCGGTGCACTGATACCCTTGGTAACTGCGCGCGTTGAACCCGAGTTCCTCGCAGCCTCTGCACACCACTTTGGTTCCTTTCGCCTTTCTATGATGTTCCACTTGCGTCGGCTTCAAGTGTCTCGTATCTGAGAACGCTCCACCGCACGCCGCGCGCGTCAGTGCCTTCGCGTCCGCCTCGGCTTTCCGTTTGCGATTCGCTGCCTCCGCATTCCCCCGTCGTACCTCTTTCTCTCGTTCTTCCGCGCATTTCCGACAGAGTCCTCTGCCCGCAGCATTGTGCTTCTTCTGAGCTTCGGACATCCCCGCCCCCTCTTGGAATCCGACAGGCAGCCGCCGTTGGAACACCGCAATGTGACCACGCGTTTTTTTTATTATTCGACGCCCTCTGACGTTCTCCCGCACATTTCCGACACAACCTCTGGCCCGCTGCGTTCTGCTTCTTCTGAGATTCCGACATCTCCGCCTTGTCGTCATACAGCGACAGGCACTTATCGTTCGAACACCGCGCTGTTCCAACACTCTCGTTCCACTTCGCGCTGCCAGTGCGCGTGCTCTGTTTCGCCTTGACATCCCTGCACCTTGCGCAGTACATTGTCCTGATCCTTTTCGTCCCCCCGTTTTCGAGCGCCGCGTCCGCGTTCCGACCGCTACCTTGCAGTGCCGCGTCGTCGCCCTCTGCTCTCATTGCCCGCCCACTGCACGTTGTGCACCATTTTGCACCTGCGTTTTTCATCTCCTCCGTGCGTTCTTTGCAGAACGCCGGTCTGTCCTTCCTCTGGAACTCGTACTTCGTGAACGCCTCTACCAAAAACCTCCGCCGGCAGCGCTGGCACCGGTCTCGCGGCATTAGTTCCGCCCCCCATTCATCCCAATCGAAGATCTCCCCTCGTAGCACCTGCAGCAGTTTTTTCGCGCCCTCCATCTCACCTGCGTTGTGCGGTCTCCTGTCAAAAGGCCGGAAAATCAGAAGGTCCTGTCGCCTGCGCGCGCGCGCGACGGCAACGTAGCTGGACATCCAACTCACGCCGCGCCCTCTTTCAAGGTCAGCTATCACTGCGGCCATGGTCCGGCCCTACGCAGAGTGCGCCGTCGCTGCCAAAGACGGGGTTATCATAAACTGCGTGCGCTTCACATTCAACACTGGATGTTTCCGATGCCCGTCCAAGAACCATTGCCGCCCTTTCGATGGGAAGATCGGATGCAGCCCTGGCCCCCACCCTGGCAGGTGCCACTCCTTCGTATGGAAGCTCAACACTATCACTCTCGGTAGATGCAACAACACTTCCTCGTCTTCATCCCCAGTGACCTCGTCCTCGTGCAACGCCCATCCATGGATCGTCGCTGTACGCCCCCGCAGGAGCTTCTTCTTTGATCGATCCAAGTGATCTCCCAAAGCCACGGGCATCCCTTTGGCCAGTGGCAGCCACCCGGGCAGGCTTGCACACTCCTTCTCGTGGTACCCAACCAACGTACCTTATCCTCCACCGTGTACGGCCGCCCCTGTTCCCCCCCATGGCAAGGGCGGTCCCTGGCTGCGACCCAGAGCAACTGTTCTCCTCGCTCTTTGGCCCACTGCACAGCTCTCTGCTCCCCGACGTGGCAACGAATGTCCTGGTTCGCATAAATGGCGACAACTTCTACAAATTTCTCCCCCCGAAACCGCGCGTCTTCTGCCGACGTCGCGACGAGCTTCCTCTTGTCCCGCTCACTTTTGCAAGCCTCGCACTCTAACTCGTTGCGCATCGCAATTGCATCTCTGTCTTCGACACAGCGCGTTTTCCCGCACGCCGGTGCCCCGTTCACCCACGACCCCGGAACATCCGTCGGTCTGCCACGCAAGAAATTGCGCGTGCGTTCAGACAACTTTCCTCGGCGAAACTCGCCCTGCACTCCAAGAAACCAATCGTCCTGGTCTTCCACGCGCTTGCACTCCGTCAACTCCGTCATTCCCTGCACTGCGCCATCGCCGCCCGCTCCCCAAAAGATATACTGTCCGTGGTCCTCTGTGGCACCCGGCGCGTATTTCCTCGCTTTTTTCAAATACGACGTGGGAAGCGCATTAATGGCTGTCCCAGATGGCGGCTCCAATTGATAGACATCCCCGCAGAACAGCACATTCACGCCCCCGAAGGGCCTGGCGACGCCGTCTTCACCTACCTTCGTGTCGCTTGCAGCTGACATGCACGACCGCAAGCGTGAGTCTAGCTCTGCAATGAAGTTCGCGCTGACCAAGCTCACCTCGTCCACAATCAGCCACTTCCACTGTGACATGCGCTGCGCTGCTTGCTCTTTCTTCGTTTTCTTCTTTGTCTCTGCGTTGGCATCGCCCGCCGCGTCCTTCTCTTTCGTTTTGTTCACGCCGAGCCCAAATGCACTGTGAATCGTATTCCCGTCGAGAGCTGACGCGTTTGTAGCCTGCAACGCTGCCGCCTGGAAATCTATGCCGCGCGTCCACCCCAGCTCTTTTTCGAACAGCTCCTTCCGGATCTTGTTCATGACGAAACTCTTCCCAGTCCCCGGGCCACCATGCAACATCCACACGAAGGGCTGCATATCAGAACCGCTCTGGCCTGTTTTCTTGCCGCTCGCGGACCTCCCGAGTTCTCGCGCCAACACGCGATCTGCCACCTTCTCAACGACGCTACGCTGTCCCGCGTTCAACCCGTTCTCCGCAAGCCCTCCCCTCCATCTCCGCACACTTGACGCTGTTGCTTTCTTGGCCGCCACAACCCCCCGGGGCACCTTCCTCCCCGCCCGCGCCGCTGCCTTCTGCGGCCCTCGACGCCGCGGCCACCGCTTGCGTTTTCTGCACCTCCGCGTCATCCCACCTCAACGCACCGCCCCCTCCGCGTTTCTTGCGCTTTCCGTTCATCCGACCAGTGCTCACTCCCCACACGGCGTCGCTCCTGGCCATGGCCTCCCGGCCCCTCTCCTTTTCGCACTCCGCATCTACATTTGTCCGCCTGTCCTCTTTCTCCATGGGCGCACCTCCCGCATGCGTCTTCCGCCTTGTCGCCGCGTCGACACTTCTCGGATCCAGTTCTTCATCGCTGTGCAGCTCGTCCTCGCGTTTGACCAGGTCTTCGTCCGTGACTGGTCGCAGATCCACCACGCCCATGTAGTTCTGCACGTACCTCTTTGTTTCTTCACATGGCATGCCTTTCTTTAACCACTCCAATGACGCCTCCGCCCACGACCCCTGCGCTCCGCGGAAGTCCCGCAGGTGCGGCACTCCACATTCGACGTCGTCACGCAGCGTGCACGCCCGAAAATATACCATCAACAAAAGCCCGTTCCTACCCTCCTGCCCCGCTCCGCGCTTCGGCTGCGGCGCTCCGTGAAAACTGGGGTTCCCCGGGCGCTCGTTCCGCACCAGCACCCACGTGTGCCTCAGAGTTTCCAACTCCGGAACATCCGGGAATGGCACCCACGAAGAACTCCCCCATCCCTCCTTGATCACATAATCCACTCCGGCTTTCAATTGGGGTCCAGCCTGCGCACCGCCTTCGTCGGCATCCGCTCTCTGCTGGTCTGCTTCGCGGACCTTCTGCATCCCGGACAGCGTCAGCTCCGCCTGGTACTAATTTGCTGGCCGCGGCTGCCAGCTCTGCTCCGCTGCGGGGAAACGCTGCCAACTCGACGCGCCAATATCGCAATAACTCATGCAACGATAGGTGTGCCAAGTCGGGCGCACCGGGAGCGTCAAGCGGGCGCATGCCATACAAGTACACTGGACTCTTAGACACAATTCGAACCTTTTTCGACCCTTCTCGTTTGTCCGCTTCCAGAATCCCCGACGCTGCTACGGTAACACCGTCCCCGTCAGCACAGAGCCGCTCCGCCATACGCGCGGCTTCTGCTCCCGGGATCATGGCAGGCTTCGCGGTCTTGATACTCCCGGCACCAGTCACGTCTCTGGGGTCTCGGTACGCTCGCAGATTCGCACTTTCCTGCGCTGACCGCACCACGCCTCTCCCGTACATGTCACTCAGGAACCTCTTCATGTGCCTGTTCGCCCGGTACGCCGCGGTCCTGTCTTTCGTCTGCTCCGCCAGCGCGTGGTGGCCCTTTTTAATCTCCCTCGCCTCGTTGAACGACGGGGCACACCGCTTGCACTGATAGTCCGCCGCGTACCCCGCTGCTGCATTCTGCGCTCTTTGCGCCGCCAGAACCATGTCGACGGGTCGATCCGTCTCCCAGCGCCGCTCTTCGCACACACACCTATCGTGCGTCGCTTCCGTCACTGGGAACCTGTGAAGAATCTGCAAATCGCTGTTGAAATTCAATCCTACCGCGCCGCTTAGCATCGCTGGTAACGTGCCGTTCAGGTTTCGTTCGTTCATGGGCCCGTGCAGGCACCCTGTCATGTTCCTCCTCCCTGCTCGCGGCACGTCACGCTTTCTCAAAAACCCTTCGCGCAACACCACTGCGCGATCTATGAGCCACGACGCGCGCGGGAGAAAGCTTCTGCACTGCGTCATGTCGTCTTTCCTCTGACAATGTGCCAACGGTACCACGCGCTGCAAACGCTTGCTCCACTGGCGCACGTGGTTCTGTCGAAACTCCTGCCCCTTTTGCACCCAGACGCCGAGGTACTCTTGCAGCCAGGTTCGCCCTTCCTCGTTGCCCTTGTCTCCGTCTCCTGTTCTCCCATTGCCGCTCGTTGATTCCCTACCGCCGCCTTCCGTCTCTGCAAACCCATTCGTCTGGCCGCTGTGTAAGTACTCCGGCGCTGCGACCAGCTCTGTGGCTTCGCGGCACGTGGGCCATGCCTTATCCACCTCCGTTTTCCTACCCCTCCAGCCTTCTACGTCGGAGTAGTCTTGACGACTCGCGTTTCGCTTGTACCTCTTGTACTCTTGTACCAGCCCCTTCAGAACATCTGTCGGCAGCTGTAGCAGTCCGTGCAAGGGGGTATACTGGTGCAAACACTGAACGAAGACTTGCACTTGCACTTGTACGTGCCAGGGGCCCACGAAAGCGGCGACACTGTCGCAGATCGCAGCCCCCCAAGGACGGCGACGTGCCCTGATGGCCTGCATAAGACCAGCCTCCGTCGGGCCTCCCATGAACCCACAAGAGTGGCGTCGATTTCGCAGAGCACAGCCCCCCAGGGCCAGGGAAGTCTTATGATAACCTGGGCGCGGCACCATTCTGGTGGGCCTCCGTATCCTCTTGGTATCCATCGTGCACGGGACAAGAAGATTCGAGGGCGGGAAAAGGAGGTGCACGCCACAATGCTCTACTCAAAACAAGTACCTCAACCGCCTGAGGGTTGGGTAGAAAAAGCGAGCCACATGGCTCCACTCCACCCCTACGGAATTTCAGGGGGCAGACGTCGAAACCAAGGTTTGCGGAAGTTTTCGCTCACTCCTGGGAATGATGTCGCCCCGGAGCGCTTTCCAACAGAGTGCGTCGCCGAGCGCGTTCGAAGCGGATCTGAATCGGGGCACGCGGCTGCTGCAGCCCGAGGTATGACCCGAAAACCATCGGTCACACAAGTGGGAAGAAGAGTGATGGGGAGGATGTAAACTAAAGCGATCTGGAAAAAGCAGGTCATCTGTGGATACCTCTTCTATGGCTGGGTGCGTCTTCGACCTTTGGAGGGGTTGCTTGGGGCGAACTTGGGACACTTTTGAAGACTTGCGGGCTTTCCTTCGGTTCGCTGCCCGCGCCTTCAAATTCTGAAGAAGCGCTGTTGAACAGCTTCGGCACCGCCGTGCACCTGATCTGCAATCGTGCCCCCTGGCACGTTGACGCGTGCTAAAATGCCAAGTTCAGTCTGGTAGGGTTTCTGTAACCTTGCTAAGGGCCCCCTGCCCTCCTGGCACGCACGCGAGCCCATGCACCGCCCTCTGTTTTCGAGGCTCTATCGGTGCCCTGACACGCCCCTGCCGCTCTCCAAGGCGTCCAAGACGCCCAGGATGGCATCCCACACGGACCTGGGAGGCTACCAAAGCCGCCAAGATGGCCCACGATGCCTCCGAGACGGCCCACGAGGCCCCAAAAAGCCCCAAGAGCGCTCCAAGAGGACCCCCAGGAAATCCCCAAGAGGGCCCAAGAGACAAAAACAATTGATTATCATTATGTTAGTAAATGTTTATCACGTTGTCGCCTCTTCGAGTTCCGACACTCCAAGACAGCTCCAGGGGCCCCCATGAGCGCCCCATGATGGCCCGAGAGGCTTCCGAGAGGGTCTCTAGACGTCCCAGGAGGGCCTCAGAAGAGCCTCGCAGGCGCCCATGACACACAGCATTGCCCCCCTGACAGGCCCAAGAGAGGCCCAAGAGGGGAACGCACACCGACAATTCGATCCTTCTGCCCGAAGAGTCCCCCAGGAGGCCCCAAGAGGCGTCCGAGAAGCCCCGAGGGGGCCCCGAGAGGCCCCCAACAACCCCCAAACTGCCCCAAAGAGGCCGCGAAGCTGCCTCCAATAAGCTCCCGGGAGGCCTCCCACGATATCCCAACGAACATCCAGGATGCTGCCGGCACCCTCTCGAACAATCGCCACCGAGCCTGGTGGACTGCCACGGTGGCGGGACTTGCCGCAGGCAGCTGGATTAAAGTGGGCCCCCCTCTCCTGGAAATCTCTTGACCTCCTGGGCCGCTTTTGGGGGCCAAGTGCAGTCCTCTGGAACCCTTCTTGGGACCCCCGTGATACCTTTTGGCTTAAGCCGAGCTGGAGCCCTTGGAGTGAGACCAAGGACTACTCCGCGCCGGAACCATTTTTTGAGCAGCCTTGCGTACTCTCAAAGACCGCAAAGACCCGAAGAGAGCACGGTGGCGGTCTGGGCCGAATCAAAGCCACCACATGTCGCCGCCGCTTACACACTGCGAAACCCGTCACTCATGGGTACTGGGGCACGTGGCGACGGCACCTGGCTCTCATGGGAGCTCGAAACTGCCGCGCAAAGTTCGGCACCGGCGACAACAGTCTGGCACCTTTTCGACTTCTGGACGGCGCCTGGCGACTGAAGATGGCTGCCAGTATGAGTCCAAGTGGCCACAGAGACCCCCAGAGAGGAGTCGAGAGCCCTTTACTCCGTCTGTTCACTGCCGCAACCTACTCATCATACTGATCGATCATCTCTGATCCATCATATTGTGACTCCTCCCCATTCACCTCCTCATCATCATCATCGTCGTGATCATCATCACCGTTATCACCACCGCCGCCGTCATCAGCATCATCATCATCACCATCATCCGCGAACTCCTCGTCATCGTCTCCCCACTCCATCCATCCTCATCGCCCTGCCCATGATCACCATCATCGCCAGCATCATCAGCATTATCATCATCACCGTCATACGCATCATCATCATGAGCATCCTCGTCATCATCGTCGTCTGGAACGGTTCGTAGACATGCTACTGCGCTGACCTTCTGAGACAGGACGGCGGGTGGGAGTGAGGGAGACGGCCAGCAGACGGAATGGATAGCTTGACCCCTGCCCGCCCGCTAGCCGTCACGCTCACTATTGGCGTAACCATCTCCCCCTTGCCAATGGTCGTCGAAGCCTCAAGATAGCCTGAAGAGCACCCAGGGGGAACCGAAGAGGGGCTCAGGTGGCCCCAAACCAGGCGCAAGAGCGCCCCTAGAAGGCGACGCGTAGGCTATCGACGGGCAGCCATTTGTTGCAGCTCCCCCTCTTCACTCAATGTCGTACATGATCGCCCCAAGAGGGCCAACGCGGCCCCCAGAAACATTGCAAAAAAAAAAAAGAGGCGCCGAAAACGCACCAAAGAAGCTACCAAGAGGCAACAAAGGGGCCCGAAAGGGTCCCCCCGAGCTGCCAAGCGGCTCGAAATGTCACCTGAACCGCGGAGAAGTCGCCAAGATGCCTGGGTAGGCTCCCCAAAAGCCCTCAAGAGATGTCCCAAGAACCTCCATGCATCCAGTGAACCACTGGCTTTTCTGTTCGCCAACCTCCTCTTTGTGTGCCTTTTCCCCTTCCCTCTCCTTTCTCCCTCCTCCATCACCTTCCCGCTTCGAATGATAACGACTGCCCCTCCTTGCTCCCGCACTTGCCTGATCGCACCAACTCGCATGGGCATCGTTTCTAGATGAGCTGGTTGGGGCACGGGACGCGTCAAGCACGTCTCCAATTGCTTCCCATTCGTGTCTGACACTGTCGCGAATGTGGCCCAAGCCACACCCCTGCCCCCCCTTTGTCCCATCTGCTCTGGGACACCGCTTGCTGAAAGAGATCAGCGCGCTCACCGCACGCGAGACGTGAGACAGCACTCCCCGCGCCGCCGACCCCCAAAACGGACCGCGCCAAAAACGGAACGGGAAACCCTGTCGCAGAAGGAACGAAATGGTTGACCAACAATTTCGTGCCTGTGCCTTGATCAATGAGAACGGGCCAAGCACCGCCTCGCAGCACAAGACACACTCGAGCCGCGTCCAGCCAAGGCAACGAATGCCCCCGACAACGCGACAAAACCTATCGCGGGGGCCCGTGACCCATACTGTCAATCTCTGCCTCCTGCTCATCCCTCCTCCACCTCCTCCTCCTCCACCTCATCATCGTTCCTCCTCCTCCTCTTCCTCCTCCCCCTCCCTCCCCCCTCCTCCTCCTCCTCATCCTGCTGCTCTGCCTCCTCCTCCTCCTCCCTCCTCCTCTTTCTCTTCCTCGTCATCCTCATCCTCATCCTCGCCCTCATCTTCACCCTCCCCATCATCATCATCACCACCACCATCATCATCACCATCATCTTCCTCGTCGTCGTCGCAATTGTCATTAACGTCGTCATCATCGCCATCATCAATCAGCAGCATCACCATCGTCGTCATGGTCGCCGTCGTGTCAGCAGGACAATCCTCGTCACCTGGCAACACAATACCCGAAAGACCCCGACCATGATACTCCACAGTACTCCCGGACGGCATCCGCCGACACCCTTGAGA